>OX638360.1:49576182-50024104 GCA_951812935.1 Hermaeophaga mercurialis | reverse complement strand
AAAAAAAAACTTTTTCAATTTATTTTTTAGTTAATGTTGATTTAATTTATTGACCCATCTTTTATCTATATTTCTTCATTTCTGTTTTTTAATATATCTATAATAATGTTTATATGATTATTTCCATCTTCAATTTTTTAAAAGAAAAGTGCATCAGGTGACACCGATTAGAAAATTATTTGACAAATAAACGCACTTAAAGTAAATTATTTGACCGAATTTCTTCAACTGTTTTCTTCACCTTTTCATGATTTTTTTTCTAGCTCTTTTAACATGATTCCGTTTTTGTTTTTAATATTTATACCTCTTCTTTTTTATATTTCTCGGTGTTTTAAAAAATTGGTTAAATTTATATTATGCTCATTTTTTCTTATAATTTTATTTAAATGATTTAGTTATTGTTATCTTTATATTTGGTGTTTAATTTTTTACAGCTCAAAAAATGTCTTTGATTTGTTCTTTTTAGTTGTTTTTGGTGGTTTCACTTTGTTGAGATGCATTCCTATTTTTCCATTTTACTTTAATTCAGTTATAATAATTTTACATTATTTTGAAAATTTTCGTTATTATTAGGTTAAATATTTAATATTTCTAAAATTCCCGCTCTATATTAAACGTATATTTCATATTTTCTAAAGTTACACTCATATTAATTATTCGAAGAAACAAACAGAGCAAATAAAAAAAGTTGCGGGTTTAAAAATATCCGAAACGATCCATTAATTAAACCGATGCGTCGTGTTTTTTTTCGTTTACAAATAGGTTCGTCAAGGCATAAATAATGTGGAATATTTAGAATGCTTTAAAACATAATTATACGGATTATGTTGCGGGGACGTTTATAACAAATGGTTTTAGGAAAGATGCGTCGCAGTAGCGCTCCAAAAACTTCATCGCAATTATCCGCTTCTACTAATTCTAAATGTTCCATCGTTAGAGTTATTTTCATTTATGTCGCTTCGCTACACGAATTTATTTCAGGTGCAATTATTTATTGAGAATCTTTCAAATGAGGTGTCGCCGGATCGAGTTTTTTATACGAAAAAATCGAAGGTGGAAGGAATCGTGCAAACAAATCATACGAATTCACATGTATTGAAATAGAGAAAGTTAAGAGAAAAACATACGAAGAAAGGAAAGAAGAATAAAAAGATGGGTCAATAAAGTAAACCAGTAGTAACAATTAAAAAATAAATTAAAGAATATTCTTTTTACGAGAAAACAAGCGGCTATGAAAAGCATAATCGTAAAGAAAAAAAAAATGAAACAATAATTCAATCAGCGAAATAAAATTCAAGCAAAAATTTACGTTATTTAAACTTTTTTGGAACATTGAAAAATATTTATAAGAAATAATATTAAAGACAAAGAAAAAGAAATTTTTAACGGAAGTACAAAATATAATGAAAAAGTGAATAAAATAGTTAAAGAATCTTTTAGAATAGAAAGATCTTAACACCAAAAAATAATTAAAGAATAATACGAAGAAATTAACCGAAGACGTGATAAAATAATAAACGATATGATGAAAACACGACCAGATAACGCTCTAAATTTATTAAGAGATTTTATGAATGAATTTTGAAAAATTACGAATGGAAAAATAACCCTAATTATAGCATTAACGAAAAATGTATGTTACAATTTCAAAAGAAGACATACATATAAGACATCGCAGACCTAGAAAAAGCCTTTAACAAGATCGATATATGTAGGTTATTGGGAAAAATCTAAAAAGTACAAAACAAAAAAAATAAAAAATATTGGAAAAAAAATTGGGCCTTAAATAAAAATATATCATGAATCTTTTACTCTTCTCTCTTGTCTTGGAAGAAATAATAAGAGAAGAAAGGGAAACAAAATGTATAAAACAAACGAATATAGATATTGCAAAATTAAAATAAATAAAAATAGCAGTGGTATAATTTATGGTTTTTTAAAAGTTTGTAAAAATACAATTTTATTGAAATAAAATGTATTCATTTAATAAATTTTACCCAAATTAGTTATATTTAGGAATAAAAAGCAAAAAAAACTTAATTATTTATTTTTAGGTCCCATACCTAAATTACAAGAAAAACAGCCACTAAATCCTCAAATTTCGACTCGTTATTAAAGACTGGAAATTAATAAAATCAATGAAAGAAATCGATCGAAGTCGAATAGAATCAAATTAAAAAAAAAATCATCTATCAAATCGTTATAAATGCTCTATTAATATCAGAGGCATCTCTAAGGGAATAAATGCCAATATTGCTCTATTATTGTTAAATATATTGACTTATCTCTAAAAAATAAAGTCAATAAATATGTTTTTAATTGAGATTTCGATCGAATTCAACTGATCTGACCACTGAAAAAAATCGTGTGAAAGAACTTCTGCCATTTCAATTTACTTCTAACACGTAAAAGAATCATTCTGTATATATTTAAATCCTTTTAATAGTGAAGATACGGGGTCATGAAAAAAACTTTTGGAATGTTCCAACTGTTGCTCAACTTAAAAGAGCTCTTTTTTTAAAATTCTTATGTAAACTTTTATAAAATACTTGTATGTCTGTAGTTCAGAGCAATATTTCTTGTGTTTTTTTTCTTTTGTAGGTTGGTTTTCTATTTTCCCGTATCGCATATTCGGGTTAACAGCTCCGAGTCTCTCTATTCCGGACTTTTTAACATTTTTCCAGTAATTCAGTCATTCATGACCAGTAACTCTTCCATTTTCGAATCCTTCGGGCTTCTTCTTGTCGTTATTCTTTTTTTTAACATTTACACAGTAAAAAAGACAAATTTTTCTTTTTTCGGAGAAGAATTTTAATTTTAACAAGTATTATTGTTTGTTGTTACCATCAGTAGAGATAAAATGGTGATCAGTGATTAGTGTTATTATCAATCTCGCTCTAAAATCTTTTTTATATTTCTTCTCCACCAAATTATAATCGATAATAGGCATTTCTTTTCTGCTTTTGATCTTTCTTCTGTATTTTTTTACTACATTAAATACATTCTCAATTATAGGTAGAGGAAAATTTACTTCCCACCTCTTCTTTGTTTTTGTAGATGTTTAAATGTCACAAAATCTTAGAAAAGTTGACAAATCCCCAATATTACTGTTTACAAAACTGTAGCTACCGGCTTGTGAAAACAAACATAAAACCCACTTAAAAGATATCAACGTAATAACAGAGGCGTTACAAAATCATTTCAATTGGAGTCTTTTCTTCTATACTTCTATACCAAAACGATTTATTTTAATTTTGTCGCATATTGTAACAGAATTAAAATTTGAGTTAATTTTAGGTATTAGGGATGTCCTATATTGATAGAGAGAATAATAATGGAATAGATTTTTGTTTATTAATTAGTAAATAAAATTTAGACTTGAAAAAAAATGAAAATTTAAATTGTGTGCCAATAAAAAAATTAAATAAAAACTAAAATTAAAATTTAAAATAACATAATTAAAGTTAATATTAAGATAAAAATAAATATATTACGTACATTTTAGGGATATTAAATCAATTTTATTTTTGTACCTTAGGTTTTGTAATAATGTTTATAAATTAAAAAAAAATACCATAAACAATTAAGAATGTTTTTTATTTTTTAAAAATCTAAAACAATTGTTTATTTATATATATACATATAAATTCTTTAATATTAATTGTAAATAGTTTTTTTTTATTCAAATCCAACCATTTCAGCGGCAAATTTTTTCAAATTTTGAGATCTTTTATTCACAAAATTGTAATTTTTCTGTGTTTTTTGTGCTTTTTTTGTTGTAAAATTTCTGTTATCAAGAAACTTCAAATTTGATTGTTGTTCCTAATTAAGAATGAAAAAATACATTTCACGTTGAAAACTCCACAAGTTTAAATTTTAACCACTTTGTTTTTTTTTGAAATATGAGGTTATGTTTCATATAAACACATTGAAACATGATAATGTGTTTAATCGAGTAAGCTATGACATTTAATTTTAGGATAGGTTTCATATGAAAATGTACGCTTTCTTTAATTTGCTTTTACAATTGAAGTTACAAACTTAATGAAAATTTTGTTTCAAAAAGTAACTTTAAAATGTTTAAACGAAATAAGATGTTAGTTAATTTCGTGAAGATATTTTCTATAACTTTTATCACTATTTGTCTTAATTTTCATAGATTTGCAAATAGATCATAATAAAAGCTATTTTAACTTTATACTAATTAATTAACTCACATTTTTTAAATATTAAATTAATAGCCAAAACATTACTTACACTTACACAATGATTAAAATCCAATGTGAAATTTAATTACCTCATGTGCCGCCATATTCGAACTTTAATTATACATTTAATTCAAAATTAAAACAACAATAGTGTGATAATGATTGGCATTACCCACGTCGTTAAATGAGACCTCTCAACAAAAAAAAGAGCAGCAGCAGCAAATAGGTTTCATTAAAAGCAGAAAACAGAGCGGAGCAATTGTACGAAATATTGTTGGTGGAGAAAAATCAATCAGTGGCAATAAAAGGTTTCCGGTGATGTAGTCAAAAAAGCAATTAACCGGAACAGATACGCGTTTAAGTCGTTGTCCGAGCACCTGCAGAACCTCCGGGATCAATGGAAATATCTCATTCGAAATTATATAATAAGATCTTTTATTGGTGGCCAGTTGTGAATGGTGAACGAGGCCACAAGGTTTATTGTGAGCGTACTATTCGTAACGGTACCATCGACGATTGATTAATTGATTCGAATCGAAGATATTAGAAGAGGTACTAACATAAAAAAAAATTTTTTTTTTAAGATAAAAATACAATTTTTGGATTTCCATTTACACATTAATGCTAAAAATATTACGAAAAGTTTTCTCGTTCAAAATTTTTTATCATGAATTTAAAGTAAAAATAATTATTGCAATGCAAATTAAAAAAAAATAATTATTTATTAAAAAACAGTCATACTTAAGAATCATTCTTGAAGTTCAATTGATTTAAAACGAATGTATTTTTTGTAACCGACAAGTTTTTCAAAAATTGTTTACAATTTTCGGAAAAAAATGGTATTGTGTTAGTATTGAAACAAAAAAAAATTTAAGAAAATAGAAGTTGTATCTAATAATTTTTCTTGAATGCAAATTTAAAAAAATAAATATAAAGTCGTACTTAAGAATTTCTAGAAATTCAGTAGACTCAAAGTGAATATATTTTTTTTCAAAAATTGTTTGCATCAATTTTAGGTTTAAAAAATATAAATACAGGAGTAAAATTTTAGCATATTTAAAATTTAATTCTATATGAAAATCTTTATTAACTATCAAATCATAAAATTTATCATCAAAATTCCAGATTACTGAGTGATCCTAAGAAAATAATTACGTCGAAACTAATACAGGGTGGTTCATCACTATATGAACAATACAAGAATTTAATCTTACCAGGAATTATTTAAATTTAAAATTTAATTCTATATGAAAATCATTATTAACTATCAAATCATAAAAATTGTTCATAAGTAGTTTTTGATATACATTTTTTTCTTGAAATTCTCAAAAAATTTATCATCAAAATTCCAGATTACTGAGTGATCCTAAGAAAATAATTACGTCGAAACTAATACAGGGTGGTTCATCACTATATGAACCATACAAGAATTTAATCTTACCAGGAATTATTTAAATTTAAAATTTAATTCTATATGAAAATCATTATTAACTATCAAATCATAAAATTTATCATCAAAATTCCAGATTACTGAGTGATCGTAAGAAAATAATTACGTCGAAACTAATAAAGGGTGGTTCATCACTATATGAACCATACAAGAATTTAATCTTACCAGGAATTATTTAAATTTAAAACTACCCTTAACATGATTAACAACACCCCATTATTATTATTTTTAATTAACCTTATGAATGTTTTAATCTATATTCTTAATCTTTATCGAATATTATTAAAAATGAAAATAAATAATTCGGAGATGAAGTTCCGCATCTGGCGTCAATGAAAATGACGTTAAAGCGTTCGTGACAGGATGTAAAAGTGACTGTCCAATTTGTAGCAGACAAATTAGTTGTTCGAATGTGTAAAAACAGATTAAACCAGCGAGAGTTGGTCGTCTTGTATTTCGTTCGAGTGCCACAAATATTACGAACGTACATGGAAATAAATACCTCCGAAACAAGTTAAAAATCTTTTCTAAATAAACACTCGTGGAAATCTATGAATGAAATATTCGATAAATGTATGCTTCGTTTACTAGGTACAATTTTTTTTTCAAAAAAATGGTCGAAAATATACTTTAGTTTGATAGTTTTATACTTTGTTGAGGCCATTTGAGTTTCTTATAGTTGAGTAGTTTTTTGCAGAAAAACTAACGTTCAATAGATTTTTTTATTTTTATAATGCAACAAAAAAGTCCGAGTTCCGAGTCTTTTTCGTATTTCGGTTCGTTAAAAAACTTGAATAAAAATCAAACATCTTTGAAATAAACTATAAAAATTATGACGAACCGTGATTAAATTTGAACGAGATTTTCCTAAAAAAACTACGTTTTTTGAAATATTTTTTTATACACAGATTTTCCAGTTTAATTTAAAAAAATTCCATTTTAAAAAATATAAGTACGTAATAATTTTATTGGTGCTATATCGGTAAAATTTTTGCAAATCCTAATAATAAAAGCGTACATTTTCATTGCTTCAGAAACTTTCAGTTCAATATGCATACTAAAAGTTAATTTGCAATCAAAAATCATTTATTTTAAAATAAACAAACAATTTTGAGGAAAAATCCTGAGACAAGTCGGTTTTTCATTTTAATTTAATATATTTTTACATAACAATTAAATATACAGGGTAAACCATTTGTGAGTAACGACATCATCGACAATTTTTTTAAATGGCGCACCCTGTATATTTTAGTTTTTTTAGATTGCAAATTTCAAGAAGATTCTTGTGTTCGATAATTAATAGTTTTGAAGATACGATAATTTTAATTTTCTAAATTTGTTTGTGTTTTATTTTGTTTAAACATTTAAAAGTTACTTAAATCTGTGATGTTTTGAAATAAAATTTTCGTCAAATTTCGTCTTCTTCGAATTTCGAATATTTGATTTTGGTGATAGGAGACAGATTTTTTTGCATAAATAATTCGCAAACAACATTTAGAGAAAATTTGATTTCAATGACATATTGTTTGTTTCCTACTCTTTTGTTTGTTTTTTTTAATTTACTCATATTTTGCTCCTAAATATATATTTTTTTATAAATGTGAATTAATCATAATATTTAGTGGGTGGCTAGCTTTATTCATAATTTATTGGTTTATTTATTTTTTGTTTATATAATTGTTATTATTCAAATATTAACGATTAAAATCTACCATTTATTGATTCATTTTATAAATTGATTGATTAAGATTATTAATTAATATTTGTTAATTATAGTTAACCATACACTACTATTATTTGCTTGAGGAACTATTTATAAAATAATGTATTGATATCCCATTATTTTAAGGGTTTTTGTAGTTTTTTGCAAGAAAAATTAGAACGCAATGTGTTTTTTTACAAATTTTAGAATTTAAAAAAAACAACTAAAAATACTTTTTTTATTTCGGTTCATTGTTTATAAAAAATTATTATTAAACATTATCTCGTTTTTGAACATATTGAGAATTAACAAAGTTTTGCTTACATTTTCAAAAAGAATTGTTTCTATAATGTGTTAATTATTTATTTTCCAATTGGATTATAGGAAATCTAACTACAATAAATACATATGAAATATTGTTTTTAATTCTATATTTTTACTCTTACCTAATTTTTTTAATAATCGTAAATTAATTGCAATTTTTAGTATACGACAACTTTTATTATAAATTTTTCTAATTATTTGTATATTCTTTATAGAAGTTTTATTGTGAAAAAATTGATATATCTTAAAAATTGATTTATTAATATTTTATCAATTAAAATTTTTCATTGTAACGAACAATACACTAGTGTTGTTTGATATCTGGACCAAATTTAAAAAATAATACATTTATTTTTGACATTTTTTAGATGAAAAAATGCATTTTTTATTTTCAAGAAAAATCATTTTTTAGTCTATTCTCTATTCTAATGTTCGTATATTGTATTTCCTTAGTGTAATACCGACGAATTATCTAAAAATGTAAGTCACTTAAAATTCCGAGATTCTGAAAATAAAAATGTTCTACTTGGACTATTTACGTACTCGGGGCAATAATAAGGCGTTCTTTTCCGCAAAAAAATGTTCCCAATAAGAAAAAAAAAACGTTTCGTTGTACGATCGAAAGAGGAATGAATATCTAAAAAGAGGGAGCGGAGCGGAGCGCCCCGCTCGGCCCCCGGCGTAATTCCGCAGCGCGTGCACAAAAGCGATTCTCTAAGTAGCAGATGTGTCAATTTCATTTCAATCAGGGCATAATAGGGGCCGTAATGGAATCAGCCTTTGGTCTATTTGCTAACACTCTACTGCGGTCCACTCTCCACTCTCCACTCTCAATCGCTCTCCATGCTACTACCACTTTCCATGGGCGCCGCTTTTCCTCCAAGGGGCCACTAATATTTCATCCGTCACGATTTTGAAGTTTTCAACGTTTTGCTGTGGTTGCTCTTTTCCAAAAAAATGATTTTCTTGTTTTTTATTTTGAACAGAAATGGAGGGTTTCCAAATGTGTTTGGTACAATGCGAAACAATTTTTTTCCTTCCTTGATTCATGTTTTTCTATTTTTTTTCTGACCGTTCAGTTGGTGTCTTACTTTTTAATTTTAGTTTGTGATATATCCGGCTCGAATTGGGACCATAAAAGCAAATGGTGGGTTTATAAATGTGTTTGGTACAATGCAAAACAATTTTTTCTTAACTTTTTCTCTCCTTGAATCATTTGATTGGTTACAATGAATGGTAAATCTTCTAACTTAGTTTTCGCAATACTTTCCTTTGTTTTTCTGTTTTTTTTTCTGGCTGCTCAGTTGGTGTCTTACTTTTAATTTTAGTTTGTGATATATCCGGCTCGAATTGGGACCATTAATGTCTATAATTTAAACTTATTGATATTTTATGTTGTTTGGATATGTTTTATCTTACGGTAATTGTAATTACTGAAAAAAGAAAAGATCTACTTTTTCATACACTTGTCGAAAGTCAATAAATTCTAAGTGTAAAAATCTAATCAACTGTACCTTTTTCTTGTTTGAAGCTTCCTTGATATTCTCCTATTTCTCTGTTGTAAATTGCTAAATTGCTTTAAGATAATTTCAACTTTATAAGTTAAATTTAAAAGGGCTATTCCTCTATAGTTCTCTTTTCTATTGTTCTATTGTTTCACTGTTCGGGGAGTTGTTCGTTTGTCGAAATTTTCATGATTAAGTTGCCAGTTTTTTGTTGTAGGTAATGCTGTTCCATCATATTTTAAAACTTTAGCTGCTATTCTGTTTTTTCCTGCACTCTTATTATTTATTAGATTCTTTATTTCCTTTATTATTTCGTGGTCTAATGGTTCCTCTATGTCCCCCTTTCCCCTTTTTTATTACGTTTTTTCATGTTAGATCGTTAGATAATTCCTCGAAATATTCGGTTCATTTGTCCACTCTATTTTGTGTGTCTTCTATTATTTATTTCTCCTTCTTTCCTTTTACATCGTTGTAATGACTTGTATCCTTTTCCTTGGGTTTTTTTCACCTCTATCTTTTTGTTGCTTTCATTTTTCTAAGCTTACTTTTAGTGACTTAAATATCGATTTTTTTATTAAATTCCACTCCTCCTCTATGTCTTCCAAATCAGATATTTCGCTTAGTTTAGTTTTGTTAGAGTTTGTATCTTCTGGATCTATTAGACCACTTTCGTTTGCTTCTAAATGTTCACTCTTTCTTCCTCTGACATTTTGATTGAGTATAACAGAGATGGATAGATGATATGTTCAGTGTTTATGTTTTAATTGATGAACAAGTGAAATAGAGAATATGTTTAGTTGTTAGTGAAATGAAGGTTTTTGCGGAGAGCCGCCTCTGTTAAATCAAGATTAAATCTAAAAGCTAGTAGTTTTTATTTTTTTAGGAATATTTCAATAAAAATATTTTCAAATTTACAAATTCAATAAAATAGGCTAGCCTGAGAATTGTCAATATTTTAAAAATATAAAAATTCTCAAGATTTCTTTCGGGAAAATTATACAACGAATTTCAAAATTAATTAACAGATGTTAAATATCATTTTTAAGGGTTATTACGGAAATAAAAGTTGACGCTTCAAATGACGCGACAGATAAGTTTTATAATTGTAATTGTATAAAAATAATGGGCGTAGTTGGAGAAACTGAGCTGTATTTGGAAACATTTTTCGGGGTTTTTCCTTCCATAAAAACAAGGTGTCGTTCAGATTATTATCCCATCCTATTATTCATCGAACTGACGAATTGACTAATGTTGTTCTTTAATAAACCCGGAGGTCATAAAAAACCTGTAAAAACAAAATTAGTGCTCAAAATCTTGAGCAGTAATTCGTAAACAAATATTTTCAGTCTTGTTACATTTTATAAATTATAATTTGCCGGTACTTTTCTGAATTAATTAATAAAATGCAAACGGTTTACTAAAGAGCTCGGCGAGACTTAATATTGTTTTGTAAATTTCGCTCGTTGTTTCTTTCATTTAATTTTTGCCCTATAAACAAGTTAGAAAAAGTTCTATTAGTTTTCTTTGTGATTTGAGTGACCTATAAGCGTACCTACATACTGGGCGTTCCCCAGAATCGGGGCTGCAGTTTTGAAGCCTGAAGAATCTGGTAAGTGCCAATTTATTTTATTAATTTACTGTGGCTATCGACTAATTAATCCAATCTGTTCCGTTATCAAATCTATCGTAAGAACCACGTTTTTGCTTCTTCTCGGCAAAATCATTACAATATCACGTGTGGTGTCATACATGCATTTATAAACAAAAAAAGAAAAAAGAAAAATGGTATATTTTCCATAATTAGAAAATGTTGTAAAATAATATTTCTAACTTTACACTTTGTATCACCTATTCGTGTTACTCCAAACATTGACATTTATTATTTCTGCGATAGCGTTCATGTAAATATAAGATAATAGAGGCTCCAAGTTGGACCCTTGTAGAACACTATTCTAATATTTTTTTTAATTATTTAGACAACACAGTTGGAATAATCATTAATTAGACAAATATGTAGATAGATATTTATCATTACCAGGTATTTATTTATCTACTGTTTGTATAAATATTAGTGATTAAAGCTCCTATTTATTGATTTATTTTATAAATCGATTAACAAATAATATTTTCACGTTATAGCGAACCACACACTATTATTTATTTCAGGACCTATTTCGCACAACACAGTTGCATTAACTATTAATTAGATAAAATCGAAATAGATTGAATTCGAAAAGTTGCTTGACAGGTCGTATTGTCAAATGTTTTCACCTCGTCTAAACTCCTAATTAGTAAACCGCGACTTTACGCAACCGTGTCGAAAGTATTATAAAAGTTAACAGCCATCATCAGAGCGGTCGGTACTTAAAAACAAATAACGCGACAATAAGCCCTTAATTAAGCAGGTGCCCATTACATTTTCGCAACTACTAAATTTAAATTGTCGCACTAAAAAAAACCCTTTGTTAGGGAACATTCCCTATAATCATGGCCCGCTAATTTCCCGACTCTTTCTTTTGTTATTACAAATCATATTCATAATTACAAAGCAAATAGCCCTGTGTGCCCTTTTAAAGGGGCCCCGCCCGCCCGGCATTTCCCGCCCAATATTCGCACACTCTCTCCGAGAAACCGACCAATGGGAAAGCGGGTTCCCCCACCTCCGAGCGTCCGGAACGCCATTCTATGCTGGTCCTTAGAGCTCTCTCTTGAATTAAAGTTAGTGTCTATCTAAAAAGTGTAACGGTCGCGAGCGAGTGCTTTGCCCAGGAGCCGAACTTTGCGTAACACCAAAAAAAAAGTGTCGTCGGCGTTTTTCGTTTTATCGAAACATGCCATAGCGTTACCGAAAATAATGACAATGTTAATGATGGAACGCCTGGTCGCCACGAATCACAACTCCCAAGACGATAAGGAAAAGCCGCACCAATCGGAACCGCAGATCTTCCGTCGGAAAGCCAAAAGGAAACTGGACGATACGAGGGACGCGGAAATGTGCGAGGAGGGACAAGAAAAAGAGGAAGAGGAAGAAGAAGATCTAACGGTGGACGTGGAAAACGACGACGCTCTGTGTCCGGTGGACCTGACGCGTCGCCAGGCCGGCCACGAAACGTTGTTCAACTACCACAAGACTGACTCGAACGGCGATTTTTCCACCTTCAAAGACGAAAGGAAGAGTCCGAAAAGTGTTTGTAGTGATGGAAGTAGATCGAGGAGTCCGAGAGACCAAAGTCCGTCGGTAGTGCCTATACAGAACAGACGGCTGGCGTTTTCCGTCGAAAACATTTTGGACCCGAACAAGTTTACGGGCCGGCAGACTCTTTATAGTGACGGGTTTTGTTGTTGGAAGCCCTTGGACGGGTCCAGGGGGTCCCCAGATTACGACGAAAGTGATCCAGGTACGACACATTTTTCACTACGTCCACATTTACAAAAAACAAAAAATCCTTACGATATCGGATAGTTCAAAAAACTTGAAAATAATTTTTTTTTTAATAGAATCACCCTATACATTATTTTTCCCTGCTTAGTTTAACTGTAATAGAGTTACTTTTTAAATAGATTTCAAACGACTTTTGTGGTCCAACATTTTGTAGATGTGGGTTGTCATTTTATATTTGTTTATATTCTAGATTCGATTAAGAGGACTTTTTGTACATTTGATTCTTTAACGAATTACATTTGTTTTTTTTATTTATTTTAGATTGTGGTCCAAGATTTTTGCAGGTCTAATGTGATTTCTGTAACGAATCGCCATATATGTTCATTGATTTTTCTTTATTTTAGATTCATGCGAAATATATTTTTGGAGATATAATTCGATTATTTAAATGAATCATCCTGTATATGATTAAATCTTTCGTTATTTCAAAATCAGTAATCACAATATTATGATGTTTTTTCTGGATTCAGATTGATTTTTTAAACGAATCACCCTGTATATTGCTTTGTAAATACAATTAAGAACAATTTAAAATTCGATTGTATTTAGGCTTAATTAATTTTTTTTACGTGAATAACACTGTATAAAATTTTTTTGATATTTATCTTAAATAGAACAAAGTGTTAATTTAGATGTAATTTGATTTATTTAAACGAATCTATTATAAATTACTTTATTGTTTTTTTTTTATTTCAGATTCAATTAAGCGATATTTTTATTTATTATTTTATTATTTAAATAATTCATCTTGTATATATTTTAAAAACAATAATAACTATATGGATTATGATATAATTTTTTAGGCACTGTTTGATTTTTTAAACGAGTCGCCCTGTATCTCATTTTGTAAATACAATTAAAAGCAATTTTGATGTCGATGATTTTTAAATATAGTTTAATTACTTAAATAAATCACACTGTGTATAATTTTTTTAATTCTTAGATACAATTAAATGAAATTTTGATGTCACATTTTAGAAGTAATTTGATTTATTTAACGAATCACCTTGTATAGCCTTTGTTTTTTATGCCGTAATATGATTATTTAATTTAAAAAAAATATTAATTTAAAAAAAAAATCGTTCTGTTTAAAATCTTTTTAAATACAATTATGAGCGATTTTTACTTTTGGACAAAATTTAATTTTTTAAGTAAGTAACTCAACATACAGGGTGATCCAGATTTTTATATTCGAATTAAAAATGATATAGAGAAAATGCGTTTTGGTACTTGAGTTTCTAAAGGTAGAAACATATTATTAATAAGTGTAATTTATTTAATTATTTATTTTTAGACAAATATTTCGTATTCATTAACTAATTTTTTTTACAATATATTAGTTTCTGTTTAGTTTTTTGCACAAACTTAAAAATTATATTATATACAGGATGGTGCACCTTTATAAATTTGATCTTATCTGCATAAACGATTATTAGGGTCAGTTCTGTTTTTATCTCTAGTTATATTGAATTTGAACTTGTAATTTTTTTATATATATAAGGTATCTACTTTTTAACAGTAGGTATAGTTATTTTATCAACGATAGCAACTCAAAAAAAACATTTAAATTTGGAAAAAGTTGTATATTTAGGAACAAAAATATATACGGAAATTTAAAATATATTATTAGCAAAGTTAACAGAAAAATTTAACAAATAACGCTGGTTAAATTTTAAATTAAAATCCACGCTGTTGACACTTTCGATATCAAAATGGCACAAAATGTCAATAGTAATTAATTCGGCATGGGTTTTATTCGTGGAGAAAAACTACGTGAAAACGAATCAATTGAAATTCTTTCCTAACAGTTTTGCACCAGACTACCTACAAATGATGAATTTTTATTTTCTTGTTAACTTTTATCCTTCTCAGATGTCAGTATCATTTACGATTTTATGAATCTAACTATATTTTCTTTTAGTATTTATTCTGTTTCCTAACACATAAGCCTTTGATACTCTTCTTCGCTTATTTTTTTAGATCTATATGCGTTTCTAACTATTTTTTCTCTAATCTTTTTAATCGTCCAACGTCTTATTTTGTATAATCCATTTATACTTGTGATACGTGTATATTGTTTCTGTACTTTTGTCATTTATATTATTAACAATCACTTCTACTTATTTATCACTTACTTTTTCATCTTGTTTTATTTTAGATTATTTATAACTTAGCTGAAATTCTTTTATTTTGGGAGCTTCCTTAAAGTTATTTGTTACTTTTTCTCTATTCTTCTGTCAGCAGGTTTTCACCAATGTTTTTGCTGCGAGTTTTGTTTTAATTTAGTTTTTTTTGTACTGCATTCAATCCATATTCTTCGGGTCTAGTTCTCTTTTCTACATATTATTTTGCGTCTTTGCTTGGTCGATTAATTTATTTCATACATTGTTAAATGTTAAAGTTTTCCTCTCCAGTTTTATTTCTGTAGTATTTCTTAAACATATCAGCTACTTTGTTTTTTCAATATTAATTCTAAGTTCCCACTCTAATCTCCATTTTTTGTTACTATTTTGACAGTTGATTTTTCCATTGTCTTTATAGTTAGTTTTATTATTTTCACTTATATGTCCATTGTCTTTTAGGTAAATACATCTTCCTCATAATCTCTGACTTTTGCTATTCCTTCTTCTTTTTCTATTTTTGTATTTCTATTATTTAGTTTGGTGAACTGCTTCTCCCAATCTCTTGTTTATTATTTTCATTTTGATATTTTCTTTTTGAGGTTGCATCTTTTCCGCGAAGTAATTCGAATTTTTTTGTAAGCATAATCAGCTAGTTTTTGTGTGTCGTATTATGTATTTCTTTCTTCTTTGTAACCATTTTTGTCATGTAATAACTTTTTCTTTATTTTTTTCTTCTTACATTATACATTAAACCATATTCATTATGACCATGTGCCGTATTTTTGAATCTAACACTAGCCATTTCCAATTATCTTTTAAAACCTCTTTGTTCTTCTTTGTTCGTTTCTTGGAAATAAATATATGGATTGGGAAAAACTGCAAAATCATTGCAGGAAATTTTCCTATTCACCAAGCTCAAGCTCATAGTTGTAATTCTGTTCGCACAATGTTCTCATCATTATTTGTTGATTGATCAAATAGAACAGGATGATGTGTTTTGTTCCAACATTGGACTAAACTAATTTAACAGTATTTCAAAGATCGCAATAATTAGAATTTTCACCATTAATGTTTATTGCAACTACTACACTACTACACACTAAGTTAAAAATGACTTTTTAACGTTTTAATATTTTTTTTAAACATAGATTTTTGTTCTTATCTTATAAAAATTGAAATTCTCAACTTTTTGTGGACTTGTGGAGTTATTATAAACAAGACCCCTTTTGACGATTTATGAAAAATTACTTCGTTTTCGGCATTATAACTATTGTTTTCTTCAGAGTATGTTGTTACATTTCTATTACGTTGTTTATTCCTAATTTTCTCATTAAACTTTTTTAGGTACGAGTAGGTATATCGTCACAAGTTGTCTCTGCGTTTCTATAAGCCTGCTTGTTTTCTAATTTTATCTATGGTATCCTTCTATTAGTTATTTTAAAGATGATTACTTTGTTTCTGAGTCTATCACTAATTATGAAACCCTTTTAGTTGCTTTTCTTCTGTTATTCTTTTAAATTACCATTTTGTGTCCAGAAGAGCCAGGATATATATCTCTAGAACTTATATGGTACAAGCGCTTTTCATCTTCCCATTCTAATCAAATTTTCTTTTCACTTTTTGTTGTATTTTTTTATCGTTTACCATTTTGATTGCGGCATCTGTTGTCTCCGTTTCTATTTGGTACCTGTCGTATGTTAGTTTTTCTTCTTTGTATTGTTGTTCTATTACCAGAGTGGTCCTTCCATCTATCACTTTTAATACCTATTTTGACTAATTCTCTCCTTCATCGAACAATACTTCTTCTTCTTTTCTCTGTCATTACATTTCTTTCTTCTTCAAAATTATCAAATTTATGCTACTATCTGGATCTTATCGGAGTAGTTCTCTGGTTGTTTCGTGGTTGGAAGTTAATCCGGTTCGTGATTAAGGGAGCGCCCTTTTCGCTTACAAAACGAGCGCAAAAAGCAAGCGGAAACAATAAGAGAAGTTAAAGTAATTGCGAATTCAGAATCGAGAACACCTTAGAAACATAAATACTCCATTCCGTTCGCTAAGTTGGAGCGACTGAGTCCTCTAACTTCATCTGCGGCAATGTCTTGAGATGGAAACAATGCGATCCTTGGAATAACGGAAGCGGGACATGTAATTAACAGCCTCAGCTTAATTGCCTCAGGGCTCGTTAGCAAGCCGTGAACTTTGTAATTAATCCTTTGGTTTTACAGCTATTTCTCTAAGCAGATGTATTAATTATGAAAACGAACGCTCGCTTTCCTTTGCTTTGCCATTAGCTTTTTACGTGCCTTCGCTCTATATTTTATTAAATTATTTAGCCGCTTCGATGGCTTTCTAATTGCTCTCTAAATTATTAGAAATCCACAATAAGTATCTCGTTGTAGATCATTTATTACCAATTACACGTAATAATTAATTACCGAGATACTTTTAAAACGTCAACTTTTGTATGAAGTGCAAACTTCCAATCGACTAAAACGCAATTATTTATGGAGTCGAAGGTCTTTTAAAAGTCTATAAAGAACGAGCTTGAACATGACATATTTTTTAAGTCGTTGCGAATCTATCTGTGAATCTTTATTTTTATTATTATTGTCGTTACTTGTTTGTGGAATTTCATGATCTTGCGATGTCTTACTATTGAGCTACGATCTCCAAAACGCCATGTTTTTAGAGGAAAAAAAATAATCGCTGGTACGCGCTACTGCCTACTGGTACTTAGAAAGTACATTATTTACTACCATAGAAACTCAGTCAAATAATTAAAAAAAATTGCGTGTGCGGTTCCTTGAGACTATTTGATTTGGCCAACTGAACTTCACTACCTCAGATATCAACTAATTATACCAGGTATATATAATATTTAAATGCCCATTTCTTATAAAGTTGTTAACATTTACAAGTACTTATATCGAATGAAGTTCGTTTGAAGTTTAGCAATTTAGAATAGAAATACTACTACTGATACTATAGGAAATAAGTTTATCGATAACAATTGACAACCGATAACGGAACAATTAACTTTAAAAATCCGATCGTCGATTGTTTTTCCGACGGGTATCACGGTCCGGCGTATCGCAGTAGGCGGCGGCAATCCGACGAAACGACGCTTGTTGTGATGTTTAATCCAGATAAATCGGAGGCGGCGTGACACGGTTGACAGTGGCGCCACCGCAGTGCATTGTTTTAGCGGTGAGCAGGCAAATGAATGCGGTTAACACGTTTGTCGCTTGTTACTCGTATTGATTTCACGGGTTGCCGTGATGTTGTCGAATTACCGGCGCTTAATCATACTGAGCCCCCGGATTTGCCGAATTAAGCTCCGGCACTTTGTGTCTTTCTAGGCGGGAACAGCATCGTTTTGTAAATTAACGGCGTTTTTTTTACACTCGATCGGTCTTCATTGACGTGTCGGATGAGACACGACAGGCGTCTTCGACAGTTCAAAACTATTTAATATCTTCAAAAGTCTATGATTGGGTTAAGGCTAACAATAACAAAAATCGCGGCTCCGTACGTACTCGGTTCTACGTGTTTGTACAATTGCGCTGTTTGGTACACTGACTTTCTAAGTAACGTCGGAATATCATAAACATGTTGTTGTTGTTGGCCAGAAACTGTTTTCTAAGGATCGACGTTGTGATTAAGTGCGTTGTCATAATGCCAGAAACAGTTTTTGATACACCAACAGATCTCGCAAGACATTCCTGCTGCTTCATTTTTGTTCTGGATGGTTTTTTCTTCGATCCTGAACGATAATTTGAGGAACAATAACAATGGTGTCTCGATTGATGTAAATTGAAGAATTTAAAGATATATTCTGCCATTTTTTTGAGTCTCTGGTTCTCCATTACCTCGATAAGTTACTCATCATCTTTGGTTTCCGAATTTTTTTCCATTTTAGTTTCGTCCATATGTCCTTCTCGTAAGATCCTTGCCTTTCATTCTAGTAATTTGTTTTATAACTTCCGTATCTTCTTCGGTTTTTTCCAGCTCCGGATATTTCAGCTTCTGTATGCTGACAGTGATACCGGAATCTGTCGATTCGACTAGTACTGTTTTTGTTACATTATCGTCAGTCAAGAAGGGGTTTTACCATCTATGTTTTGGATGCTGTCCACTGTATTAAGTTCATCTGTCTGGGTAGCGATTTCCCTCATCTCTATTGGCCTGGTCTGTACGTCTTCATCATGCGTCATTTTATCATTTTATCTGTGGCTTTCTAGCCAGTCTTGGACAATGCCTTTCTGGAAACTATTTGTGTTTCGTCTTCATTTAGTGGTCAGTTCCTTAATCTTTTTGTGTTTATTTGGGTTTTCCTGTACGACCTTCTCCATGTTTACTAATATTTTTAGGTTTTCCTGCAACGCCTCCAGGATGGTGAAGACCTCGGGTTTTCTGTGGCATCTAGCTTTCAGGTTTTAATTTTGCGGTTTTTAGCGACCGGTCGGGTTTTCCAGATATCGGCTGGTTGCTCCCTTTATATATAGAAATGTTGCCACCCCCTCCCCCCCTCGGAATCCGTGGGGCAGCCTTCTTGGGAAGGGAGGGATTCCGGATCATTGATCGTACCCACCTGGGGTAATATGTTTTTATACTCATCGTCTTTAACAGCTTTCCGGCACTCTTTAAAATCTTTAAACCGCTCAAAATACTTGATATACTTAAAACTGCATTATCAAAAGCTCAAACTAACATTTGATGAGTCTTAGTCGCTGTTTTACCGAGTTTAAAACAAAATTTAATGCAAACTCGTTGCTCTTTGGCTAGGACCATCACAAAACCGTTTAAATTGGTTGGAATGTTTTATTATTATCGGAAAATTCCTTGTTCTGTGTATTTTTTTTACTTCTGATGAATATTAATTTTAATCATAATCTCTTTTTCTATTATTGTTTGATTACAAGTTTTTGGTTTATGTACACTTACTTCTTAAGAAAAAAATCACTTTTATTTACAATCTTCCAGCATTATTTATAATCGTACTTTGAAAACATTCACTAGGGGCGCATTTTTTTTTTGTATTAAATACATAATCGTTGCTCTCAGAATTTTAAAACAATTTAAAGTCAAGCTCATTCGTAACATTTAAAATTATATCGTCATTATCAATATTGTTGATGTTTTCAATTTTCCGATGTGAAATTTCTTTATTATCAGGATTATAATTATCACAATAAAATATTTTAATGATTTGTTGTAAAGTAGACTGATTTTGAAACAATATTGGAATTTTTGGTGTTTTATCCAATTGTTTCTATTAATACCTTATTAAGTAGGTACATCATTTTCTTTCTTATTTCCTTTGATTATTACAATAATTAATTTATTTTCTTACGTTTCTTCTTACGTTTCTTTTGTGTAGTTTTTGTCCACTTTATTAATTTCCTCAATATCGATTTCATAATTATCATCAAAAAGACTGGAACTTTTATTTTTGTGTAGATTTGATTTATCATTTTGATTTGATCTATCTTCACCAGAAAGTAGATTAAAATTTTTGGTTGTATGAGTTTTCGATGGTAATAAATTTAATGCCTTGTTAATACTAGCAAAAATGTCATTATCATCGGTGTTTAGATTGCTATTATCATCATAAAATAAACTCAAAATTTTAGATCTTTCTACATAAATATGGAAATTTCGAGAATTTGTTACATCTTCTAAATCGCATTTTTTATTTTGAATTGATTTGGTACTAGCAAAAAATTTATCAACGTCGTTGCTTATATTTTTATCATTATCATCAAATAAAGTCAAATCTTTTGTATTATTATTATTATTATTATTATTATTATTATTATTGTTATTTTATATTATTATTATTATTATTTAAATGTTTTAGGCATATAAACGAAATGTTCTTTATTTAAAGTATTTTTTGGTTTATTTTTGTCAGTATTATCATCAAATTGATTGATTTTTTTTATTTTATCGGTTTTTCTCTCATTGTTTCTAATAAATTTTCCTCGTCGCCAAATAATTTCGGAAACTTGCTATATCTTCTAGATTCTTATTTTTTATTTTGATATAAATTTTGCTTTGCAATAAGCGAATTGCTACTTGGTTAAAGTGAAAGTTCAATATTATTTTCACGTTGAAAAATTTTATTATTGTCCGAAAATTTCCGAAGACCATTAATTTGAAAAACAAAATTTGAGGCTAATTCATTACTCTTTGGTCGAGACCATCACAAGAATCACTTATAAACAAAAAGTCCGTACTCGTCTCTACGTGTTTGCACCTTCATTTCTCAAAGCGAAACATGCATCGTTAACATTGTTGGCACATTCTGGTAGTACCAACCCCCTCGATTCCTTAAAAAGAGGCTCTCGCTCTAAATTGAAACGTTGTTATTGTTCCAGGCAAAGAGCACCAATCCGACGACGACGAAGACCTCCAAAGCGACATCAGCGACGACGGCAAAGACCCCACCAAGAAGAAGAAGAGCGACTCCAAGTCCCAGAACTCCGGAAAACCCCGTCGGGCGCGCACCGCCTTCACCTACGAGCAGTTGGTAGCCCTGGAGAATAAATTCAAAACGACGCGGTACCTGAGCGTCTGCGAACGCCTCAATTTGGCGATCAGTTTAAGCCTGACCGAGACCCAAGTGAAAATCTGGTTCCAGAATCGAAGGACCAAATGGAAGAAGCAGAACCCCGGGATGGACGTGAACTCGCCGACGATCCCGCCCCCTAACGTCGGTTCCGGGGGTTCGTTCCCGGGTTTTCATCACACCCACAACGGGTTGTTGTACGGGCATCACGTGCCCTACGGCGGGGTGTATCCCCTACAGACGACCAGTTCCGGGGGCTACACCCCATATTTTCATCTCGCTAATCACGGCCACAGTTTGGGTTCTTGAATATAGTGTACAAAGTTATAGGGTTTGTGATCATTACGTTTAGAAGAAATTTCATAGTTTTTTTGTATTTGTATTATTTTCGAAAAAAATTTCATTTCATATCACAATTTAAGCGATTAAATTTATGCAACCGTGAACACTTATTGACCGAATAAAGACATTTTTTACCTTTTTCACGTGTATCTATCCTCCATTCATTTATAGTTATCACAAACCGAAATTATAAAATGTATTTTTTTGTGCCATAAGACTGTAAATATTTAATTATTATTTAAGTAGGAACTGCACGTCAGAATACAATTTTTTTTTTGAAAAAAATCGCAAATAGAAAATAAGCAACGCAATTGAGAAATAATAATTTTCGGCACTATCTAAATTGCTTAAATTGTAGACCGCTTAAATATGGATCTTAATGAAAAAATGTTTTATTAGAAGTCATCGATCGATGCTTTTACAGAGTGTTCAAAAATGGGTTTTAATAAATCAAAAGAAACAAAAGGTTATCCGTTAAACTCAAATGTCGTACAAATCCAATAAATTTTCCAAAATCAGGCCATTTTTTTGAATTTTGAAATTTTATTGGATATAATAAATCATTTAAAATTGGGGCCAGCTGTTTCTTCATTTATTTTTTTTTGTTTTTTTTTTTCACTTTTTTTAGACAACAGCGACAGAAATTTTGTTGAAATAAACTAGTTTATTTGATAATTTCTCTTTAATATACTTATTATTTTGTACCAACAATCTGCCTGAAAAGTTGTATTTGTTGTTTTATTGTTTTACTCAAACTTGCCTTAAATAAATCTTTGTTTTCTACATTTTTATTATGATCATTAAAGCGATTTTGTTTTTCTTATTATCATAATTAATATCACCAAATAAAATTAAAACTTTAGATTTTTCAAGTATATAAGGAAACTTTTTTTCATTTGATATATTTGTTTGTTTCTCTTAACCATTTGGTTTTGACTGTAATATCTTCTAATAGATTTTTTTTTTATTTTCGAAATTTTGCTGTTTTAAATACATTTTTTTATCACCAAACAACTTGGTGATTTTGTTACATCAGATTGTATTTTTTATTCAATTAAATTTTGTATTTTTTATCGTTGTTATTGTTATTTTTTTGTAGGTGTCAAGTGAATTGTCAGGAGTTTATAATATTGTCAAAACTTTGGATGATGATTGGATAATTCAAGTTTTCTTGAATAATAATGATTTTTCTGTTTAAAATTTTGAACAGTCAGGCTATTTTTTTTTATAATTTTCAATGCTTTGATTCAATAATTATTTTATTTTATTCGATATGTTTATTGTTTATTGACATAATTACCCCCTTTTTCAAAACCTAAAAATTGTAAAAAAAAAGACTATTACTACAATTTTTTAATTTATTGGAGATCGGAAAGTTTTTTTTACATTAAATTAAACAAATTAATGTTTAACAAAATTTTATTATTTACTAGTCATGTATAATCATTTTCATTATCAACAACTTTACAACTTTTTCGTGTGTAAATTTTCAATTTGCAAAAACGGTATTATTTTATTCCTCGTTATTTTTCACAGTGAAGAACCGCACCCGAATTTTAAAGGAAGAATCTACTAGACATTTTTATTATTATTAAATAATCGATGATTGGTTGCATTAAATGTCACCTGTCAAATATTAAAAAAAGCCACAAAGGCTTAAAAATTGTATTGTGCCATACAGAAATAAGTGAAAATTATTTGTTGTAAATGTAATTTTCGCTATAGATCAGCCTAGGAATTGCTCCTCTGCAAACTTAGTGTACCATAGCTAGAAAATAGTTATACGGTTTAATGTATTTATCGACAATTGTAAATTAAATGGACTTTGTAAATATACACCTTCATAAGCATCATTTTCGTTTTATTTCCCAGATTAATCATCATTACAACGAAACGTTTTTGATAAAACAAAAACAAAACTGACACGTTGCTTCCTTCTGCTCATTTCAAATCCTAATCGCTTATTTGTATTTATTTTTCCTCCGGCCAAACAAACTAATTTAATTCACTTCTGTTTCCTATTATGCCCGAACAAACAAAAATAAATAAATAGTAAATCAAATCGTCATCGGTCTCTTCAGAAAACAATTTAGTCGCGTTCACACCTCCGAAGAGCAAATTTTAGTAACGGCGGTATTAAGAAAACTCATCTAGAAAATTAGAGAAACTGTAATTAATAACTATAGAGGAGAAATAATACTTGTAAATATCTTAATCAAATATACAGGGTGATCTCAACTTATACTCCGAAGTTTGATATCTCGGTTATGTTGAGAAATAGGAAAGAAAGTTTTAAATAAAAGTTATTTGAAGTGTCAACTTATATTTTAATCAAATTTAACATCTATTAGTTAATCATTAACGTATGTTTTCCCGGAAGATCTTTTGTATTCAAAATACTAAGACTAGCTTCTTTTTTAAATAATGAATTTGTAAATTTGGGAGCAAATCTAAGTACTTTTATTGAGATAAATAAAGATTACTAACTTTCTACATTTTATGTTGCTTTTACAGAGACAGCTCTGTTAGAATTCAAATAATCGAAAATCAGAATATTTTAAAAGTGCTCAGGGGAAAATTCTAAGCAATATTAGCAATAAAAAAATAAATTTTATTTATAAACAATAGTACTCCAAGATTTTGTTTTGCTTTCCATCGAATAAGAAGGAAAGACGTATGAAGAATACTAGAAAGATTGAATGAATAAAAAAAATATTTAAAACAGTACTTGGAATAACACAAGGATGTATTTTAAGTTTCTGTTTTTGGTTTGGTCTGACACAAAACAGGTTTTTCTTTAGTGTCATTTCAATTTGTTGTCTTAATTTTTCTTTTCTAAAAATCTTGCATTTATTTTCTGCAGTGTTTCCTTTCTTGTAGATTTCGTTTGTTATATCCAGGAATTTCAATGTAATTATTTTTGGCTGGTTCTTTATCATTTCAGTCGTTATTTGGTCGTGTCTTGCTGCTCTTCTTGTTTTTCTTTTTCTTATTCTCTTTTGAATCCTTTCATACTTATGCTTTTTACAATTTTTTAGTATCTTTTGTTTTGATATCTTTTCCCTATAATATATCTTTGTTGTCGGCATCTTCCCGTTATTTTTCTTCTGTTATTACTTTTTCTTTTTGGTTTTTAATATTTTTTATTGTTTCTGTTTTATTTTTCAAATATTTTCTTGTTCTTTCTTAATGATTCTTTTTACTTCCGTCCTGTTTTATTTGTACTTTCTAAAGTCATACCTGTCTTTTGATAATAGACTTTTTTTAAACGCTTTTTTTTCTGGTTGACCGCTGTTTTTATTTTTTTATTCTACCGGAGTGTATTTTTTTATATTTTTGTTATAATTATCTTTTTGCATCTTTACATTTCTCTTCTAGGTTTTCTTCTGCCTTCTTTTATAATAATAATATATCCATTTTTCTTTGGTACTATCAAAGGCTCTTTTTTTTAATTTATACGAAGTATTCAAATTAAATTCCAATATTGCATTAATCTCTGGTTTTTACAAATACTTGTTTTAAGGGAAAGTAAATCATTTTCAAAAATATCAAGATTTATTCCTGGCAAATGGTATTTTTAATTATGTTTAGTACAATAGAATTTTTGGGTCATGGTTCATTTTAATAACAAGTATTGTTCGTTAAAAAAATGTATATTTTTAAATATGTAGAACTTGTTAGTTGTAACAAAATATTCTAATAAGTTTTTTTTTCTAAAATCATTAGTTTTCACAAAAAAATTTAAACGTGGCAACATCACACATTTTTAATAAAAATATGTGTCATGTAACCAAGGAATATCTACCTGATTAATCATAAAATTGTGTTAGTTTACAGACGATTCGGATCGTTTAATCGTGTTAAGTTTATCGTTTGGTAAAATAGTTACATTACTTTTCACAAATACTCTTTTTCTATATATTAACACTAAATTATGATGCTGAATTTACACCTATTGATATTACTATTGCGTGTTAATAAAATGTTCTTAAATTTGCGACGTTGCCAACACTGTTAATAAATTGCGAATATTAGGAAATTTTATTGAGTAACATTAATTTTTTTAAAGTTTCAAAGATCCAGTTAATGAGATAGCTCAGAAATTTTTCGTACCTCTCTTACTATTGACGTCGAGACCTTCTGGATGTCGTGTCGGCTCTTTTATGTGATCAGCAGATGCTTCTGAGTCCGAGTCGACACTAATTTCCTTTGATATTTAATATGTTTCGGAATTGTAAGCCGCAAATGCGTAACTGCGAGCTATCGAAAAAAATATTTGTGTTTAACACGTGTATACCACCGAAAGAAATTTTTATTTTAATAGTGTCACGTCGGTAGCAATCAGGGAAGTACCGATCAACAAAAAGAAGAATCAAATCGTAGATGTCAACATTAGAATCAAGAAAAATATTGTAGCTGGTAAATAGTCGAGAAGAAGAAGAATAATTCGTCCAAAGGGAAAGTATCATCCCTTTGTGATATAAATAAAAGTTTGATCAGCCCTGAGGTGGTGGGACACGTGACACCTCACCGACCCGGCGTATCATCAGCGCCGTATAACGAGAATTTTGTGTAATTGGTAATTTGATACCGAATCAATTCCCCGATAATATAAATCATAATTTAAAAGCTCATGTGACGCGATACCGAAGAGGATTCGGTAATTTTAGTACGTACGAAACCATTTATTTTGTTATTAGCCAATTTTCTCAGATAGAACCAGCGGCGGACAAGACGACGTGCAATAATAAAACATGTTTTATTACTTGTAAATTGAAATATTTGCCAGAACGATTGGAGATTCAATGTTAATCGAAAAGTTTATCGGCGTGATGAAATAATAAATGTACTGTTCTTTTCTTTTATTTTTTTTTTGTATTAATATACAGGCACGTTAGTAGTTATAATGGATTTTGAACAAAATATTGAGGTTAAAGCAGTTTTGAAAACAATGCTCTATAGTAAGAAAAAGTTGGAGATCATATGATTAACGAAACTAACACTAATTGATATTAAAAGTTTAAGATACTGAGATCTGGTAATCAACCCAATTGAAAAGAGATCTAATATTTCGAAGTATTGTCACATACGAAAAAGAAGTTCAGTGGTCCCCGTCTGGGGATTCAAGCGGTCCCAGATGGCGCCATGGGTCCCCTCAAGAATATGTAAATGTAAAAAGATAATGGGTAGAAAATTCGATCAACTAAATTTGTAGATGAGAATTATTTCGAAATATTGTAAAACTATTTTAAGAGCATAGTATTCGAAGCGGTTACAGAAATATGTAGAAATGGCAGAAAGGGGATTTAAAGAAAATAAACTGCTTGGTGTACAGACGAAATAAAAATCATTTAAAAAAGAAAAAATTATATTTTTTATTATTATTATTTATTTTTTATTAGTTCACTTTGTAAAATGTAAAATATTATATGAATATTTAGATTTAGAAGAATGAAAAAATACTCGCTTTAATTTCTATTAATGTGACACAAGCTGTATATCTCAATTTCAAAATACTATTTTTTTGTTATTTTAAAAATTAAAAAATAATTGGCTTTATCATCGGCGGTTCCTTAGCTCGGAAATTTTTTTCTACTTCCTTAATTCGATTTAAAAATAAAATTTCTATCAGTTAATAATCGTCCTGTACATTTTGCCTATATTTAATGTTCAGAAAAAATGATGTAAGCTTTTAATAGTAAAAATGTCAAAGCTTCGAAATAAAATTCCATGTGTACTAAATATCATAAAATAGTTTCTGTATGTTTACAAATAAATAAATAAATAAAAAAATTAAAATTACATTGATTTGCCAAAATTTACAGAATTATTAAAAATAGTTGATTCCTTTATTTACAGAAGGTGAAGACAATAATTTTTACCATTAATAAAAACAAAAAATTAAAAAATTACATTTTTGTTTAAGATTTTTAATATAAATAGAAAACGTTCGCTTTACCTTTTTCCTTAACTTAGAATACATTGATATCAATAACTTTTTACAATCTTTATTAAGATATATTAAATATTCTGAACACCCTGTATGTAACAATAATCTGCATTGTTCCCTTAGAAAAGTCTTATATCAATAGAACGTTTACAAGGAATTGATGGATGATTTTTTTTTTAATTTGATTTCATTGGACTTGATCGATTTCTTTATTTGATTTTATTAATTTCCGGTCTTTATTAACGAATAGAAATTCAAACATTCAACCTTATTTTTTTAAAATTGATAATTAGGATATTTTCTAACATCTAATTTTGATGAGAAAAATAATGAATAAATAGAAAAGTTAATATTAAAAAAAAATTAATGAAAAATACAGGGTACTCAGATATTCCATTGTACATATTCTCATATTTTTTGTGATGTGTTATTAAATTCATTAACTTGAAACTGTAAGACACTAATCACAAATTGGGCAATATCGTTAATTATTATTTTGGAATTTTTATTGGTTTTCGTTGGTTTACTGTGAGCAACAACTTTATTTGAGAGTTTTGAAAATGTGTCTTAACTTTTGAGTTAATGACGGTCGACTGCAAAGTTTTGATTTGGAACTTAAGAAAGCGACTTTAGCAGTACAACTTTTAGATTCTGAAAGAATTATACAGGGCACAACGAAAAGCTTGTATATTTTAACAAGGAAGTCGTTAACTTCAAAAAAATGCATTCGAAATCACTGTTCGAATAAATGTGGGAATCAATTTTAATTGGAATGCAAATCCGTTCCCGATGTGACGGGCTCCTCTTAATTTTTTCACAATTTTCCGCTAGATTATTTAATATTATCGTATTAAATATAAACCGGGTCTGTTAAGGTCGGTTGGCGGCGCGTGTAGTTGGGGATTCTTTCTATACTGCCAAACGTATCACGGCAGCTATTTTTTCAAGAAACGTACCAACTGCACCAAACTATTTAAAACCATCTCTCACCGAAAAAAAAATACAGCTAAGCTCAGTTTTTTATTATTTTCTTTTCCAAAACTGACGTTTGACCAGAAGAGACATCGACAATCTTGTTATTAATCCGATAAAACCGTCAATGGTTAATAACATTACCATTACAATTTCTGTAATACTATTTCATTTTACATTTTCAGTATCATAGTTGGATTTTTTTTTAAATTCTAGGTTTGTTGATTGGTCGAGTGCAATTGACCCGATAAATATCTGTGTTGTGAAGGCCTGGAAATGGAGCGCTGATCGTCCAGCGAACGGAGGGATTCAACCATGAAATTGAATTATACAAGAGGCCAGATTTATCCCCGATTCTATATATCCTCCTCCCTATCCACTCTCGTTTTCCAATACACCGATACTCCGCTATAAAGAACTTAAATATTTGACAACCTTTGGCGAAATCACAAAAGTATTGTTAACTTTTGTATAATCGAAACTATACGGAATCTATAGTTGCTTTTGTGTTTTGTAATAAGCAAGTTATTTCCTATTTTGTTATAATATCTAGATGGTTAAGTACACAAGTAATATCAAGTTTTCTTTTAATTAATTAGTTGAAATGAAATGGCTCTGGTCATGGCAGGCTCCCAACTACTTCAAATATTTTCTTTACGAGGTTCTGTTGCTCTAATGGTCTAATGCTTTTATAAAATTACTGAATTGTGTTTCCTCACTTTTTATCTTTAATTTCGAAAACTACTCTGTTAATTGTTAATTTTTGTGTATTTGCAAAAATACAATAGTTGTTTTACATTTTTTTGCTTAATTTGTTGAGATATTTTGTTTTAATTAGTTTATTGAAATGAAATGGCTCTGATCGTGCCGGGCTCCCAATTACTTGAATTCTTTTTATTTTCATAAAATATTGTAAGTTTTTTCCAGAGTGCCTAAAGCAATATTCCATATGCTTTAATGTCCTTCCTGTCCACTTATGCCCTTTTTATAATTAAATAAACCTTCATTAAATTATTTTTTTATATTTTTTTAGTCTTGTTCTTCGCTATAAATTCAAAATTCTTAAATTTTTCATTAATAACTATTATTTTTCTTATAGGATTTACTTTTTTTTTCTATACATTTCACTTAACTATAATCTGTGAGCGACGCTGGTGATATGAAATAATATTAATTCTTACTCGCAATAATAAAAAAACTGACTAAACTCTATTTTTTTAATATATATAAACTAGTTCCGGAATAAAACTCCTTGAATCTCTCGATATTCTTTTTTTTTTTATTTTTCTGTTCTGACCCCCTCGCGAAATCGTCCCCTGGGAAAAGATTCGATTTTTGTAAATTTAGAAAAATTTTGTTCATAGCTTTGTTGATTTTACTATATATCCACGTTCTCCAAAAAATTATTGAAACCCGACCTTAATTTCCTTTAAATCTGGAGAGTTTTCGTTTTCTTTTGTATCAAATTTCAATACATTCAATAAATTATACATTTTCCTTTTATAAAATTTACTATTTAATTTTAATTTTAATTTTTTCTTCTACAGAGCGAATTCTCTCTTAACTTCATTAATCTTTGATTTTTACATCCATCAACGAAATATTCGATAGAATTTTCTTCATCAACAATTTGAGTACCTGAAATAATACTTTTTTCCTTTTTTGAGAGGTTCATTTACAATAATTTTTATTCTCTGTCACGAGAATCTTCAATTTCGTTAATGTTTTCAAATTCTTTCAGGCTTTCTCACAATTCGCTTAAATTCCCACATCGCTCAACTTCCACCAAAAATACATAAGAATTTCCAGATTAAATAAAAAATTCAACTCCAAAAATTGCGTCCAGAATAATATTTATTTCGTGAAAATTAGAAATTATGGGATAATAATTTGTTCCTACATTTTTCCAATTATTTCTCTATGTTGTATTTATTTGTTTTTGTACTTCTTCTGATAGTTTTTCATTTTCATCTAGTTCCTTCCCAATTCCATCATTTCTTTTTTATTTCATTTCCATCTGTTCCTTTTTTTTAAGTTTTGTGTCATGATATGCATTCTATCTTTGATATATTCATAATTTTTTATGATGCCCATATCTTCTTTTTGCCACATTTTTAATTTCTGTCTTATTTTTTCCATTGTTTAGCTTCATTTCTTCCCTCATTTGTAATAAAATATCCATTTTTTTCTTTTATTATGTATTCTTTGTTCCTATCATGTTCTTGTTCAATTTCTTTTTCTTTTTGATCCTGTCACAATATTCCTTTGATACTATTAAAATTAGTTCATATATCTACTCCTCATCACATTTCAACATTTTACTTCTTCTTCATTTGGTGTTTCTATATATTAAAATGCCATCATCTTCAAGATCGAAACGTACTCTCGTTTCTATTTTTTTAACTTCGTCTTCGTCTTTAATAATTCCTGTAAGTGCTTTTTCGATCTCTGCATTACTTCTTTTAGTAAAAAGTATTATTGTAACTTTCACTGTTTTGTTGTTTTTTATCCCCTAATCCTTTTGTTTCTTGATACAATGATCTTATTTCTTTATTTAGAAAATGTTCTTCTGTCTCTTTTAATTCTTCTTCGTTGGTCTTTTTTCTTCTATATATTCTTTTTATCTCGTCTTAACAACATCTGTTATCTGTTAACTTTTTTTTATTTTCCGCTACTTTGATACATTCCTCATCAAATCAGTCTTTAATTATTTTTGCTTTGTTTAGTTTTCTTATGCATATTTTGTTTGATTTTATTACTTCATCCTCATCCTTTATTTGGTCCCATGCTTTTGTACTTGAGTACTTTGCTCTTATTATTCCAAATACCAACATACATTTATATTAATTAAATTGGATAATTTTTATGTATTTGGTAACATTAGAAGAAGAGTGAGTAGCACATTAGACGATAATTAATGGTAATTAGTGTGGAATTACAACTCGAGTGTCAACTGGCAACGAACTACGGGCGAAAGCGAAAGAGAGACAAATCACTTTACATGATTACTAATTAGTGAATGGATTGATTAAGCACCATAAACAAAATTTTAATTGATGCGTTTAATAATCCATCATATATGCCGACGATATTCGTTCTACAATGTTTATCGATTAGCAACATCCGGAATAATAGTTATTGGCTTCTATTTGGTTGGGCTCTTCCGAAATCCCATTTGCTCTACTTAAGGCCTACGATTCACTGGATTTTGAGCCGGGAGAACCGTGGGTTTGCTAGTTTCAATTTTACCGAATAGATTAAAGTAGAATAGTTCAAAAATGAAGAGTTTTACTTATTTGTTCCGATGTTTAAGTGAGATTGGAAAAAGCGGTTATCAAAATTAAAGATAAAATTCAGGAATATTTGACAGGATACAATTTTTTTTTTCTTTAATCAGGAAATTCTTATGTATTTTTGGTAGAAGTTGAGTAACGTAAGGAATTTAAACGAATTGTGAGAAAGCGAGGAAGAATTTGACAATATTAACGAAATTGAAGATTTTCATGACAGTGAGAATGAAAATGAACGCAACAGGACCTCTCTAAAAAAAAAAAGAGAAGTTATTATATATTTTATATAAATATATTGAAATGAAATAAAAGGTGCTAATGATGAAGAAAATTCTATCGAAAAGTTTGTTGATTAGTGTAATAATCAAAGAATAATGAAGTTAACTCGTTAACTCGTTGTATACAAGAAAAAATTTAAATTGCAATTAGATTAAATAATACATTTTATAAAAGGAAAATGTATATTTTATTGAAATTTGATATAAAAAAAATAAAGATAGCGTTTCAATCAGTTTTTGGAGAACATGGGTATATGATAAACTTAACAAAGATATGAACAAAGTATTTCCAAATTTGCACAAATCGAAACTTTTACCAGGGGACGATTTGGCGATAAAAATTAAAAAAAAAAGATATTTATCGAGGGACTCAAGGAATCCGGGACTGTCTTAACTTAGGATCTATGAATTTTTTTTTGGCAAGAACTGGCTTATGTACATTTAAGATTTATTACAGTTTTGTTTTTTCTTAACTCTTACAGTTTTCGTTTTGTGGTTAAATTGTCGTAATTTTCCCACGCGTCCTTTTAAGAAAAAAAAAAATAGACTTTACTCAGTTTTTTCATTATTGCGAGTAGGAATTGACCTTATTTTATATCATTAGCGTTACTTACATACAGGAGTTCTTTTTTGAGTTTTTAACGGTTATCTGGAAGACGGTAAACAACACTTTAGAGTACAACTTCTATTTTTTTCTTAGTTTAAAGCTCTTCTACCCTCGGTATATGGCTGACTTAGTTGGGTTTTGATTTGTTTCGTTTGGTTTATTGGGTTTTTTTCTTTCAAACCATCTCAATGTATGCATCTTTTCTCAGATGTCTTCATTTTTCTCATATTTGTTTGTCAGTTTATTAGCGTTGCTTTTTTTTCTTTAGTTATTTCCTTTTTTGTCTAGAAATGAGAATTTCAGCGTATTGAATACTTTGCTTGTATTTTTAACTCTTTCGCCAATTTCTTTATTTTTCCATGTTGTTATTGTAAAATTAACGGGCATTAATATTTTTCAGTATAAAAAAATTTAATAGGGCCAATTAAAGTGCAATACTAGCTTGCTTTTAAGTTTCTCGCGTAATTTATAGTTTCTTCTGGTTTTGAATTTCCGACGGACGAGTGTCGAGATAAAATAAATTAGTAACGAAAAGATTTTCATCGGGCATAAAAGAAAAGTACTGTTTTTTTAAAAAGTTTTTGCTAAACGGTGTCCTGAGTGGTTTTTATATGAAATTTATATTTTTTTGGACGAAACTTAAAACAAAAAAAAAACAATTAGAAAATGTAATAACACCAGAGGAAGTTTTATATCATGTTCAATGTTTTATAAAAATAAAAAAGCTATTTTTTTCCATTTTTTATTTCCAAAAAAATGTAAAGTGGTTGATTTCAATTTCTTTCCCTGGAAATTTTTATGGCACCTTCATGGTTTTTCAAAATATTCTTATATGCAGAATTTTTGTGAGCAACGCATCCAATTTAAGCATTTCCAACACTGTATTTAATACTCAATGTTTTCCTTTATAAGTTGTTCGTCACGTTCGAATGGGTGAACGCAACATTTCCCGACTTCAAACAAACGCGGGCCCGGAAAATAAGCAATAAAACCTAAATCCCACTTTTATGTTGGAACAAATGAGCGACTAATCCTCAATGAAGACGAAAAAAAAAACCTCGAAGAGAAAGAAGTTAGTCAAGTTACACGGTTCCATAACGCAAGTAATTCGACATACCGGAGCCATAATAAGGTCCCCATTGTATTCTTTTGTCGGTGATCGGGGCCAACAATGGCCCAGATGAAATAAACGACGTACGGTCGTCGAGCCTAATGCCAGCCATTAATAAATTACACACACGACACCCTCGGGACGTTAAACGACTGTATTCCGTTATTAGCGACGTAATGACATCTATTTATATTATAATTGCGGAATTTTAAATGACGCGACCCGGCTTATGGATCAGAAAATCGACACAATTCGGATCTATACAAAATGTAACACCAAATAACGCAGCGAAACAAGGAGAACGAAATTGTTGATATGTACTTCGAAGAGAAGATACGAGGGTTGGTGCTATTTATCTTTTCAGAACTGACAACACCAGTGTTGCTAGGTGAAATCTGTCATTTCCATCTTAAAGTTTGACATTTTTGACAGTATACGTACTATTTGTATTGTTTACAGAAAGTTGAAAATCTCATCTCGGCCAAAAAATGGAATTAACTCGCGAACATTTTCGAGCTACGATTTATTATGGCTTTCGACGTGGTGTAAATCAAGAACAGTGAGTGCATCAATCAACTTAATTCAATTTTTGGCGATTAAGCACCATATCCAAATCCAGTGTATGTCCCTGAATTCAAACGAGGCCGTAGTTCGCTCACGGACGGAAGTTAAAGAAGGTCGTCCAAAATCGGTCGTCGTGCCGGAAAACATCGATGCTATGAGAAAACTAATTGAAGAAGATCGTCATGTGACATACCGTGAAATCGAGGCATGTTTAAACATTAGTATGACCAGCGTTGGATTCCACATTTGTTGACAGATGCTAAAAAAAAAAGGTTTGTGTCGATTGGTGCATCCAAAGCCGTGTACGGCATCGTCACAGGTGACGAGTCGTGGATTTATGCATATGAGCCACAAAGAAAAGGCCAATCGGCAGTTTGGGTGTTTCAATGTGAAGAAAAGCCAACAAAAGTTACTCGTTCTCGAAGTGTTAAAAAGCAAATGGTGTCGTGTTTCTTCACGAAAACCGGTCATGGGGCAACTGCGGCTCTCGAAAATCAAAAGACCGTTAATTCAGCCTGGTATACGACCATTTACTTGCCAGAAGTTTTCCGTAAATTGAGAGAAACCAATCCAAAACGACGAATCAGTTTGCATCACGAAAACGCGAGCTCATACACATCAAGTGAAATAAGCGAGTATTTGGACACACAAAAGATCGAATTGATGGGTGATCCGCCTTACAGCCCCGTCTTGGCACCTATTGACTTCTTCTTGTTCCCAAAAATTAAAGATAAACTGCATGGACAACGATTTTCATCGCCCAAAGAAGCAGTTGAGACCTTCAAAAACCATGTTTTAGAGCCATCATCTTTCGACTGGACAAAGTGCTTTGAATGGTAGTTCAATCCCATGCAAAAGTGTATAAAGCTTGTTTGTTCTTTCTATTCTCAATACATAAACAGCAACCCTCGTATCTTCAAGTTGTTGGTGTGTTGGGAAGCGATAGTTGTAAAGAAAAAACATTTATAGATTCGATGATAAAATACATGATAACTCCAAAGATCCAAAGAGAAAAGACGGCTGTAAAATCTTCAACTAGCTCTATGTATCGAGTTAAAATGAACTATTTCTTTCAAAATAAAAACACGATAAAAAGTTTACAAAATAACACTAAGTAACTCGACACAGCTATATTTATATTAAGGACTAACAAGGGCCATATTAAGCAGGATGGATCAGTAATACCAAAGGAGATATTACAAAAATAAAGAGTTCTCACACATAAAACAATAGACCAATGCGTCATACCCCGCACATTTGCCCTTATTTTCTTTTAGATATCACCAAAAATTACCTACCACGAATATGAGCAAATCTTGAGGCCGTTATGGATAATTCAGGAGAATTTCAACAAGATACATCCTTTAATTTCTGTTTATAATTCACTCATTTTGAAATAATTCATTTTAGTGCACCCTGTATATTTTTCAAACGATTTTATATAAACACGAATCTAATGACTTACAAAAACGGTTGTATTTTAACTTGAACCAATCAACAACTCGCTAATATACGCTACAAAACTTAATTAACCAAAAAAAGTTTCAACTGATCACATAAGTGACCAATAAGGTGTGATCACCCTATATTTGTCTTAGAACTTGTATAGTTACAAAAAGTGGAAGTGAATCGCTCTTAAATAACGTTACTGTTCGTCATTTACGCTAAAATAAAAAATTGTCCAATTTTTAGTTTATAAAGTTAACGACTCCTCAGTAATCAAAATAAATAAATTTATGAAAGCATTTCAAAAAATCTATTTAATTAGTTTCAAATAAAAAGATCTTTTAAAAATTTATATTTTTGTTTCAGGCAACCACCTAGATAATTTACTTTTACTTTCATTTCAAATCAACTTTTTATATGAATTCCTTGAAGATTACTCAAATCAAATAAATATAACAAAATTATTCAGTCAAATATTTAAAAAAATAATTTAATTGTATATAATTTTTTAAATAATAATAATGATTATATAGGGCAATTTGAAATGTATACCGTGTCCCGGTAACTCATTTAAGAAAAATTTATGTAAAAAATTCTTGGACGAAGCTAATTTTTATTCATCAAAAATATCAATATATTAAGGAACAAATAGTAATAACTTAAACTTAAAATTCATTTGTCGAATATAGATAAATCCTTTAACGAACCAAATTAACACTTTTTACGCTTTTAATCCCGTTTAATTCCCTTTTAAATTCAATATTCGCTACAAAAGGAGTTTCTCCTACCTTAATATTTTTAATAATCTTCGTTTAATAATTAAAAGGATCTCCGCGCCCAATCCTATCGGAACTGAACTTGCTCCGAACTTTTTTTTCAAATCGCTAATGGATGACGAAAACTTAATTGAGAACGATTACTGCCCAGTCAAGGAAAATTACCGCTTGAATAATGAACCGGCTTCGCGAATTCATTTAAAATTAAGTTTTATATGACCTTTTTAACATATTTTTCGGGAAAAAGATTTGGTAAAGATCAAAATATTAAATTAATTGTTGCAACTCTTACTTTATAGAAATTATTCATAATAAATATGGCAAGATAAGTAATATTTATGATGAATTTCAAGCGTTTTAATATGTACTGAAGGTCTACCGAGGTTTCGGTATTTGGCAATACCATTTTCCAAAACAGAAACAAGTTTGATGTCAAATACGGAACGAAATTCCAATGAAATGGCTCTGGTCGTGCCGGGCTCCAAATCACTTCGCTCGATACGAAATTTATACACAAAATTATTAATATTTCATTTTCAGAGAATGTTATAATATTTATAATTTTATATTTTATTTTCTTTTACAAGGATTTGTTTTTTAATAATTGAATTTGCTCGTTTAAAAGTAAAATTAATTTTAAATTTTATATAAATTTTATTAAATTTATATATAATAATAATAATAAAAAAAGTGTCTAATAAGGCAAGTAGGCTTTGAAACCACCAATAAAGGATATTTGATTGTTTGTCAATTAAATATCCTTGAAATTTTTTAATTTTAATTTCTTAAAAATGATCAATTTTGGGGCGATATAGAAAAAACTTCAGTTTATTAATACGTAAATAGAGTTCAAGGCATACTTGATGCGCTAGCCATCCATTATGATCGATTTCAAAGCCTACTTGCCTTATTAGACACTTTTTTGTTAACAGTTAAAAATTGTACCTTTACTTTTAAATTTAAATTACCCGAAAACGGTCCTATTTATGGAAACATATTAAGAATACGTTTTTGCGTAAAAAATGCCAAAGAATCTTAATTACCAAATTTCTTTTAATACTTACGTATTTCTCATAAATTATTCCCTCTTAATCAAATATTAAATATAAAATTTTCAAAATCAGGTATTTACAAACTAAATTGTCCGGGTTGTAACGCCATCTATCTTGGCCAGACATTAAGAAATTTTAACATAAGCCACTGTGAGTACTTAAGAGCTTATAGATTAAAACAACCAGATAAGTGACATTACGCAAAACACCTCATTGACACTAAACACAAACCTACACTTAACAACATAATGGAAACAACAGTGGAAAGACTTCATATAAGTGGCAAGAAAGAAGATCTTGATTTTTTGGAGAAACATGAAATAAAGAAACACCCAAAATATTCTCACCTTTGGTAGACTTCAAAATATATTAAAACGCTATGGAATACTGTGGAAATTCAAGATAAGTATTATTTGTCATTCCATATTGATTAAAATATTGTTTATTTTTAATAGTCAGTAAACGGCCAGCTCTATTTTAAATTTAGTGAATTGTTTGTTTATTGTTTACAAATATTTTATTTTTTAAATATTTTCGATTAGAGCTGCTAGGTATCGATTTATTAAAATGATCGATTAGTAATTGTCCATTATAGCGGACCATACACCAATATTTCATATTTCTACAGAATTTCTTCCGACTTACAAAATTAGAAATTTATTTCCCGTATTTTCTAAAAAAATATTCTCTGTTTAAGGTACAATAAACAGCACCGTGTTAGATATTGTCAATAATAGATCGCGTTGTATATTCGGCAATTCGCACGGTGCTTTTAAGCTAAATTATTAAATAGTCCTTGTTGGGTATCCTCGCAGGTGTCCTTGAAGGAAAAGGTGTCATCGTTCGACGTCGCGACGCCCCACCGGGACCGCGATCTGGATTGCTTCGACATCATCTTTTATTTAACATGTGTTAAATATTTACCGCGTTTTAAGTGATTGAAATAGACTTTGTGTAAAGAGTTTTTCTTTCCTGAAATTTATTAACAAAAACTAATTTCTTCACTATTTTCTTATTAGTTAATAATTATTTGAATATTGGTTTTCCTTATTTTTTTAGCATTAAAGTTATTCAGAATGGTTCATTTAAGTGAAAAAGTTTGTATTGAAATATTAACGATGATCGGTTATGGTAATCGATTCACAGAGTGGCCTGCTCGTTCTCCGGATCTAAGCCCATTAGATTTTTTTCTTTGGGATTATCTAAACTCACGTGATTACGTTTAACGAGCAACAAACATGCTTGCAGGAATTGAGACAAAGAATTATTGATGAATGTGAACTAATACGTAAAGAAGTCAAAGAGTGACTCAAGAATTTGTTAATAGTCTCGCATATTGTCAGTAGGTGAACGGAGAGCATTTTGAACATTTTTGTTTAAATTATATTTCCACTAAACTCAGTATGTACAAATTCGAGAAATAACAAGCTCTTTCAAAATGCCTTACTTAAATAAAACAAGTTGAAGGTATTTCCGGTTAAACCGGAAGTATATTATTAACAAAAAAATATACATCAGCTGCACTTTGCTCCATGCACTTACTTGTAAAATTTCATAAATATCGTTCGTTTCGTTTTAAATATATTATTTCCTTGGTTCCATACTTTACCCCAACTCTGTATGTACATAATTCCTTCTCGCTATTTAATCTTTCATATCTGGATATACCTGTTTGAGTTTTTGTATGCTCCCAAATTCTCGTGATACCTATATTTCGAAATGATTTCTTCGGGTACGGCAGAGTATACTCGAATGCCCCGGGAACGGCGACCGCAAACGTTGGCGGCGTCGAGAGGAGTAAGAGCAGCGGAGCTCCGAGTTCTCAGCCCGGCGACCACATCCTCCATTTGCCGCTCTCAGACACATTAAACATTCACACTGCAGGCAAGGATTGCTTACACCCCTTACACCCACCCCCCGAGCGACCACCGCCATCCGTTAGACCGCCCGCCCCCGCCCCCTGCACCTACACTTAGAATGCCGCCGCCTCGAGCATTTCGCACGTCTAATTCCTGCCGACGATGGAGTTCGTTTAAACAATTCCATAAGAGTTAAAAGGGGAAGGGGTGGTTCAAGGTCATCGCACAATAATATCATTTTTTTTTCTATATACTGTAAAATTTTCTTTACTAGTTTTAATAACGTAGATATCAAAAAAATTGGATCTGTGGGAGCTTAAAGACACTCTTTTTTATCTTATGTTTAGTTTAACTTAAATGTCTTTGCTTTTTTACTTGAAAATTAGTATCCACTTATAAATAGTAAAAAAATACTATTAACAAAACGCTGAGACAATTAATCCACACTAAAGGTCTTTGTAATTCTGTAAACAGGATTTTAAAACAATTGTGAAATTTAAACTCAATTTCCTTTTACTACGTGTGCGCTTTATGAAATAAAATTTATGCGAACCTCGATATTTATTTGTTGTTGCGTTTTTTTTTTCATTCCAGTTTTGATTTAAATAACCCGTGTTTAATGCGATTGGGGTTCTGACTTGTGATTTCTCCATTTCCATCTTCATCGTCTCAGCCGCTTGCATTTTTAATGGCTTTCTCGGGAAACAAGAAAAAGGAAAATCGGGAAAAGAAAACCGTTTCGAAGATTAGCAGGAAAATACGCGGAACCTTTCGATTTCGATTTCACGCTCTTATAAATTGGCGTTTATCTAAAATGCTGTCGAATATCGGAAAAGATACAAAAACGCAGAGGCGTAAAATCTAAATAATATGATAAAATTTTAAAGGAAGAGTTTCTGGGGTTGAACTTTATTTCATATGAATTTTTGAATCGAAGCATCCATGTTTCACTATCAATATTTTTTATCCGCAAACACGGAGCAAAAATATTAGTCTTTTTACGAGAATTTCTCAACCCATATCACGGCCATCCCGAATTCCATACTTAACCCGTTTGGACTTATTTTCTAAATCTATCGTTAGATTCGCGCGTAGGAAAAAACACCGTCACGCGTTTAACTAATTTCCATAATTGCTTAATACTTTGACTGCAACTTGGCAATTTACATTTAAATAACGATCAATGAAAACCAATTTAAAGTTGTCAACTGTCTGAGTGAATCCTTTGTTATTTAATTCTGGATCGGTTTGATAGCCAAGGGCTTAAGGGCGGAGGGTGTGCCGGAGGGGGCGCGGATCCGGGGGGTGTCATTTCCAACTCTAAACTCGGCCTCATCCTGATCCTGCATATGCTGACTTCACACAAGTGGACACTATTCAAAACGGAAGGATTAGCACAATGGGATAAATGGGCATAAACTTGAACTCGTTTCATTGAAATTATAACTCGGTAAACGCTGATTTATTAATTTGATGTTTTTAAAAGGGAAGATTATGTCAAAACGGAAATCACCAATTCGACCATTAAAAGGGAATTAATTATACTTTTTAATGTGTGTCCTTTATTTTAAGTTTATTTGATTAGTTTTTTATTGTTTATTTAAATTTAATTATTTGTATCCATTTGTGTATCCATATAGAAGGCGTCGTTTGCAACAAAATATTCTAATTATTTTTTTCTAACATCATTAAGTTGCACAAAAAACATTTACTGGAAAATTTATACGTGGCAACATCTCACACTTTTAATAAAAATATGTGTCATTTAATCGAGGAATCATAAAATTGTGTTTGCAGATGAATCGGATGGTAAAATAGTTTCAATAATTCAGTGAAAAATGGCATTTTATTAATTATCAATTAATCTAATCCGCGATGTTTTGTATCGGTATTCCAAAGAATATTGGAGAATATATTTTTCATTCTTGTACATCCCCTGTAGCCGACCATTCTAAATATCCAGGTGTACTAAAAAAAACACTTAGAACATTTAAAAAAACCATTGTGTACACATGACCGAGTTATCGGTGTTGCCGGCTTTATTTGGATGGATCTAAAATACTATATTTTTTTTTCTTAAAACGATCGACTTTAAAAAAAATTTATAAAACATTTTTATTCTGCATACGGTTTTATATCTCAATAGTTAATACATGCATTATTTGTCTGAATTTGATTACTTTACCTAACAAAACAAGAAAATCACAAAAAAAATTATGCACTATATAAAAAATAATGAATTTAAATTAATAATGGCTCGCAATTTAGGACGACCAATAATAAAAATGACGCTGTTAAACCACATTTTTAATACTGGAAATAAATTTAATTTTTTTTACAACCCTCACATATTGTAACGAAATATAATTTTGCACCCTTTGCTGCATCCCCCTACTTATTATCGTTTTATCAGGACTACGTACGTGATTACAACGCTTCCAATTACAAGTACCGTTTTTTTTTTTCAGGAGATCGTTTATCAAACCGCAACGTCCCGCAGGAATCCACGGGAGGCAGTTATTCATTATATTCGAATCCCCATAACACCTTAGTGTAATACCCCGGATTTTGTCACCACCAGAGGGGCCACAGATTGACGGATTTTTTGCGTTTCGGTGACGGCATCACTAAAAACTGCACCGATCTCCTCAAAAAGTACATTCCCAAAATTCGTCTTGTTAAACAACACGAAATAAATAGAATTTGATTTTTCTTAATTACGTCTATTTTTTTTATAAAACGCGATAAGGGTTGTACGTTGTTGATTTTTTTCGGTGCAGTTGCTTGTTACCGAGCGTTCGGTGGTGGTTTCGGACCGAACCGCAGGGGAAGATTACTATTAATATTATTTGGGAGACACTTTACAAGACATTAATGAAGTCCCTGGTGTGATATTGTCGGCACATCATATTTCAGGACGCAGCAGGGCTGCTTGTCACTCGATAAATTGGCTGCTGTTTCGCAGATACCGGTTATTTGATAACGATAGCCCGTCCTCAGGATTATTATTATTATTATAAGAGTGCTTGCAGGAAACTCTATTTCCAGTTTTTGTGGTTAAATACAACGAGCAAGTACATTTATTATGGCATTATAATGGTGAATTTAAAAAAAAACCACTGGGTGACCGTGAAAATAATGGATGAGGTATAAAAACATATGCAGCAAAAAAATGCCTCTAAATGTTTTTTTCTAAAGTCAGCCGATTTTAATGAAATTTTAGATCTATCCAAATATTGTTACGAATTTAGTTATTTTTGAATAGATAAAGATATGAAAATATCTAAATATAATTTTTATGGGGTTTTTACCCATTACGTAAATTGGTTAATGAAAATTAAAAAGGCTGAGTAAAAACAATAACAATTTATTTATCTAATGGAAACAACTAAATTATGAGGGCAACTCACACATTAAATAACTAATACGCTTACTAGCAGGGGTAGGCACTATCAACTTCTCTATTATCCGAGAACCCAAACTTGACTGCCGATCTTCTTTTACTCACCAAGAAAACCTAATGTTTATTAATTTTGATGATTCTACTAAAAATATTTATTTAATATTCGTTGACGGCCTTGTCCCATAAGTCTCGTTCACGAAATATTATAATTTGGAAAGACCAAATTAAAGTTTTATGTACAGGGCGATATTCAACTGAATCGTAACAATATTATTGACCGAAAAACAACGAAAAGTATAAACATTGTTTTTTTCTTTTAGTAAACCTTGATATTTAGAATGGTCGATTACAGGGGATGCAGAAGAGTGAAAAATGTCTTGAAGTTAGCGTCTTATTTATGTAATAAATAAAGAAATATCGGGGGGAGGACAATAAACAAAACACCAAATATTATTTTTAAATAGCCAACGTTTCGAAGCCTATTCGCTTCTTTTTCAAGGCTATTTTAATACAATTTGGCCGATATTCTTATCTGTTTAGTGAAAAATATATTCTCGGCAATTATTACACGGTTCGAACGATTTCTACAACCACTTTTTTTAGGTAATAAACTTTAGTTTCCAACAATTTTTGGGACACTGATACAAAACATCGCGGATTAGTTTAATTAACATGTGGTTCTATTCTTGATTTGAATAAAAAGCCACATTTCACTGAATTATTGAAACTACTTTACCAAACGATAAATTTAAAAGATTAAACGATCCGATTCATCTGCAAACTAATACAATTTTATAATTCATCAAGAAGATATTCCTTTGTTACATGACACACATTTATGTTAAAAATGCGAGATGTTGCCAGGTATTAATTTTGGAGTAAATGTTTTTTCTGCAACCCGATGATTATTACAAAATTTTTAATATAAATAACACGTTTTACATACCATTTAAAAATACATATTACTTTTGCGGGCACCCTAAAATCAAAACCACCCACGAAAGTTGTAGTCGAATTATTGTATAAAAAAAATCAAATTCTTCTTAAGACAAATAAAGGTCCAAAGTGTTTATAATCAGATTAAAAAAAAAAGTTGTGTAGGATTTGTGTAGCGCTACGGAAATCTAATAGATTAGAGGAACAGGGCGGGACGGCAAATGTTTTTGTTCTTGTTAAGAGATTAGAGAGTGATCCTTTTCGCCAGAGCGATGTGTGAAATTGTACACGCGAACTCACCCTTTTTGCACCCTCGCTCCGGCTCGATGTTCAATTGTTGTCGAACCCCAAACCCAAAGCAATTAATTGATTGCTTATTGTCCGAAATATATATATATAAACAAAATAGACAAAAGTATAGAAATAATCCAGAAAACACGTAAAAAAGTTCAAGGACGAATTAATTTAACGAAAACGCTTGAGGAGGTGAGATAATAACTGGAACTAGTAGACGGATTTTATATTGTTTTTCTTCATATATGTTTGTGATCGTTAAAATAGAAGAAATAAAAACGAGTACAACCAACGAACGAGGATTATTGGGTTTCACGTACGTTATTTACACGGCTTAATAATTTACAACGATACTGCCACACCGTTGATTTTATCGCAGTAATTGCGGAGCTTTGTACCGACCAGTTGAGTTTATTGTCAAAATTAATTACTCGGACTCCATGTATAACAAACTGAACTAGTTATTAACTATTTTAATAGAATAATCTGAATGACGAGAAATTGCTAATAATTGTAATTGTTTGCGAACCCGCAATAATAATCATTATTAAATACGAATGTAATTTAAATTTAGTTCGCAAATTGGAAACGATTTTGTAAATATTCGTATACGGTAACTGAAGCGTAATGTACCCTCATTACGCACCTGTAAGTTATTGACCCGTGCCCATACATAAATACCGAAAAGTTCGATATCTCGTTTGCCCCGTCGAGCAGACGTATCTCCATAGGTTTCCAGAACAATTGCTGCATCCTTTGCTTACGCTTACACACATCAAGCTAGTTAGCCAGCGAGCATATAAAAGGAGACATTATTAATACATAGCTGAATATCATTGACGGTTCTCCAAACTTTTTCTAGGGCCAAAAAAGGATTTTAACAAACCTTGCACTTATATTAGGTACTTAGAATAATACACTGAAATGAGCATAATGATCAATGAAAAAGAAGAAGAAGAAGAGTATCTAGATCGATTATAGTTTTTTCCCTCATATTTCCGACTCATTTTGTATTTAATAACCATGTTTTGCTTCTGTAAACCGCTGTATGAATATTGTAGAGTCTGAGTTTTATCTTTGTCAATAGCTGTTTCGATTTTAATAAATGGTTTAACGCTCCTCCACTCCTACCTGATTTCATTAACACCATCTCAACTTATTTTTCTTCTTCTTAAGATCTCTAAATGTATAAACTTCATAACTTGTGACAACGTTTGTTTCTTGCCTTGTTTTTATTTCTATATTTCTATATCTTAGATATTTTTTAAATCCATTTCAAATACTACCTTTTGTGTTTCGTGCCAAGAATGTTACGTCATCAGCAAAACTGAGCACGTGGTGACTTTTTATTATTTTTTCTAGGATAATATTGAAAGTAACTCTTTTTAGTGAAATCCTGTCTCCATTTTGAATTCACGTATTCTACCTCTTACTTGAATATTACTTGTTTCTTCTAGTGTTATTTTTATTGATCGTCTTAGTTTGCTGAATTCCTTCAAGAGCTGAAATAGTTTAAACCTTTTAACTGAATTGTAGGATTTCTTAAAGTCAACAAATAACTTTGATTCTGTTTTCTTTTTGTTAAAGTGGCCATTATTTTGTACACTACATCTAATAATGATGTTCCTTGGTAATCTTGACAATATTTTTTTAATATTGGAGCAATTAACGCTTCTCCAGTCTTTTGATATTTCCGTATTTCTCTATATTTCCACTATACTGTAGTAAACTTTGTTTTAAAGTTCTTTTTCTCTGTCGTTGATATTTTCTACTGTTATTCCACTCTTCTCCAGACTTATTTTTTAATAAGTTTATAATTTTGTTCATTTCCTTTCTTATTTAGTTTTATATTTTCTCTTTGTCCTCTTATTTCTTCGTGCGCTGACATCTCTTCATTTCCATTTCTTGGAAGTTCACAGTAGTACTCATTCCATTTTGTTTTAATTTCATCTTTATCTCCTAATAGGTTTCTTTCTATGTCTTTTTTGTCTTTCTCTTTTACCTCTCTGTAGATATGTATGACCTTCTTTTCTTTGTGTCTGTCCATGTTGTTTTAATTTTATCTTCAGCTTCTATTAAATTTTCTTTATTTCTAACGAATACTGTATGGTTTTTTCTTGTTCTCCTTTTTCCACTTTTCTATAGAAATTTCTGATTTCTGTTGTTTTACAGTACCCTTCATTATCCTTATCTTTTCCTCGGTAGTTGTTGCAGTCCGTTGCATGCTGTCTATTTAATATTAAAACAACTGTGACACATTTCCAGTCGTTTGGCATTTCTGCATTTCTCAAAATTTCAACTAAACGATGATACACTTTGTTTTGATGCTTCTTTCCTTTATATTTGATGTACATCGCTATTATTCCTTTCTTACCTGTATTTTAATTATGTTTCTGAGAAGCTTATAATTACGTTAATATTCTTTCTAATTGAGTTTTCTATTTCCTGCCATCTTGTTCTTTTATTTCTTTCTGCTCTGACTTTTTATTTCTGTAATCCAGAATTTCACAAAAGTACTTTCTTTGTGTTGTTTTAATTTTATTTTCATCTCCTATTAGGTTTCCTTCTATGTCCTCATTGAATACTGATATTATTTTTATTTTGTTTTTCTGATTCTGATTTTTTCATTCTTTAATTTCTTTAACTTTGTGTTCATTTCATATTTTCTCTTTTTCTTTCAATGCAATACCTTTATTTTTATTCTTTGTTCCTTGTAGGCTTCTCTGTCTTGATCTCGATGGTAAATTTTAGGATTTTGTTTCTGGAATCTACGATTTATGAAATAATGAATTAATACCATTGCTTTGCAATATACTGTGTATTTTTTTTATAACCTAACCTAACTTAACCTAAACTGGCCTAACCTAAACTGGCCTAACCTAAACTGGCCTAACCTAAACTGACCTAACCTAAACTGGCCTAACCTAACCTAACCTAACCTAACCTAACCTGACCTTACTTAACCTAACCTAACCTAACCTAAACTCGCCTAACCTCTCCTAATCTAACCTAAGGCATTGATCTAACAGGAAAATCTTTATCCAAATGACATAACAAAATTTTTCTAATGGTCCTGTTAACTTTTTGTATTCCTCCGTCTATGACATGTAAAATGTCACTTAATTTGGCACACCTGCGTTGCCGTGACTTGACCCGGCTGTGCCTCCAGTTCCGACGGCGAGATTGCACCGCCGACGGCATCGTTATTTTCATGCGGTTCACTAAAGATGTAACCAACCGCGTTCCAATTATTATCCAGTCGAGCATCCAGACTAAATGCTTAGGGCTCTTTTATTGCCCCTATACGTTCCAGATTTACCTGCCGCCCCTTCAGGTGGGGCGAACACCAAACAATTGTTCGAACCCAGTCAAATGTTTCGTTTTGTTTTTCAATCTCTTTGTGCTTTTTTTTTAGTTTTTACATACAACTCCTCCGCCGTATACTGAATTTGTTTTTCTTCGGGTCTCAACAGATGTTTAAAAGAAACAATTTCAATTGACTAGACCGACGAAAACGAACCATCAACTTGTCAAAAAGGGATTTCAGTCACCGTTAAACAAAGTGCCATTCTTAACACCTCGAAAGCATTTTAATTACGGCTTGAAATATTGTAGGGATTCCGGGACAGGAAGCCTTTAAATATAAAGCACCAATTCATTAAGGTTATTTTTGAGGTTATGCGAAGCGACATCCTTTTGCGGTCGGCTTTTGGCGGAACTAAAGCGAAACATCTGATCGTTGCGCTTTTAACTAAAAGCCGACCATTGTTCTAATTATTTTGGCCACAAAGAATCTCTTCGCGGTTTTTAATTTCAATGTTTTAGAACACGAACGAATTTACGGTACGAGAAGAATCTGAATTAATCGTCAAAGTATCAAATTGTCAAAAATATGACTTATTGGCCGTATAATTATTCCTTTTATTTGTCAGGATCGTGTTCTGGTTGCGATGAGCATGTGGAACTAAACCGGTTCGAATTTAGTTCCATGTGCGTCACTAATGGGCGAATGTTTTGGCAGAAGACTTGTAATGTTTTTGTAATGTCATGGATAATCACAATTTTCAACTTTGATCGACGCTCATTATTTTGATTCATTAAAACTCGCTACCGAAACGAAAATAAACTAAATATATTCTTTTATTGAGTATGGAAACCATTATTCGTTAACAGACACTATTGTTGAGTTAGAAGAGATGACGTGCCAAGAAATATTTATTATTATTATTATTATTATTTAAATAATCATTTATATTCTGTCTCTATCATATTGCTTTTTTACGTCATTACTAGAGTTTGTATAACTGGAATTTATTGTTTCGTCTTCATTTTAATCAGGAAATGATCTGAATCTAAATTTTCGTCTCTATAATATTTTTTATACATATTGCATGTCAATTTGTTCTAAAAGCGGCAAGCGTGCCTTTATCTCGATTTTCAAAACTAATATTCATCGTTTTCGTTATTTTCTGCGCAAATTTCAATCCTTAACTTAAGATCTTTGTCGTCTCCATCTTTTTCTTTAATCAGCACATCAACATTTGTAATTGTTATTTTCTTATTTTCCTCTAAAAAGGACAATTTAAGTATGAAAAGTTCTTTTATTTTTTCCACATTAATTATTAAATACTTTTCTTCATAAAATTAAAAAATTTGCCCACTTTTGTAAACATTCATTTTCAACTGTTCTTGAAATAAATGGTTTTATGCATTTTATTGAGAATGATTGAATGTACTTAATATACAAATATTTACACTATTTATGACGTTTTCCAATTATCACTAAAAATAAAATGTCAGATTTATTTCAGAGACATATTAAACTTATGTTTTAGGAGGATTTTTATTAAATTTAGATCAAAAAAAAATGACCAAAAAGAACAAATTGAGCAATATCATGAATTAATCACAAATCATTTGATCGGCAGAGAGAACTTTATTCGAGAGTTAATGAAAAGCAACTGCGAAGAGAGTTCTTTACTCTGTAGTAATTTTTTTAATTTTGTATTTGAATTCGTTTTTACTTTCCATTAATTTCGAATCAATAGATCATTTAGTTCCTTTAGGTTTGCTTTTTTATTTTAAGACCAGTTTTCTATTCTCAGAGCAATTTTTATCTTAATAATAGTTTGATTTTTCTTCTATATCTGAAGTTTTCCAATTACTATTTTTTTCATTTAACGACTTCTTCACAGGTGTATTTTGTGAATATCTTTCGCCCATATTAAAAAAATATTTTCTTTTCCTTTTGATTTCTTCTTGTCACATTTTGTAATTATTTTTCTAATTACCCTTACTCCTTATATTTGAATTCATTATTTTTTTCTTGAGTTTCAATTCTTCTTAAACTTCATTTATTGTTGATTATTACTTAATCGTTTAGATATTACATTCCCTAAGTTAAGTAAGTTTAATGAAGGAAAAATCAACAGCGCAAAATCTGGTGAGCTAGATGGCCATCCAACAAGACTTCATAGTCCAGTACATTTATTTAGAATGAATTAGTTTAATAATTCTTTGCAATTGCAATTCTCATTCTGTTGAAATCAAACGTCTTCATTCTGTGGGTTAGGATTTAGTATATTATTTGAATATACATTTGTCAAAATAGAAACAACTTCGTCTTTAATCTTTGAATTGGTCGAAGAAAATATTTCATAACATTTGTTCTTACTAGTTTATTTTTAGTCGAAACGAAATGGTTCATCCTCTTGGATTAAAATCTGCCCGAATTTAAACCCTGCGACTATTTATAAACGAAAAAAAAAAAACGGCCGGCGAGCGCGTCCCTTTAGGATACACAAAACAAAAGTGAGCAAACATCAGCAGCAGTTACAGCAACCCAATAAAGAAATTGTTTGCACAAGTTGTATTAAAAATGAATTAATCCATTTTTGGTTTAGCCGCGAACGCAGCGCCGAGTGCCGGGGTAATTATTTGCCCATTTCCACCCCTAATCAATCTCTATCATTTCGTCGATCGTTCGGCCACCCTCCTGGGGTTTGTCTTCCAACAAAAGGACCCGCTTCCGAGCCCTGAAAGGATCTTTATTAATTTAACTTCGGTTATCGTTTACGTGTTAACATATTTATTATTTTACGAGGGATCATTTCGAAGCCGAGGGGGGAAACGACCAGGTTCTTTGTGCGAACGAGATAACTCAACAATTGTTTGTTGAAAATTATACGAAATTATTGTGAATTAAAAATATGCTAATATTAATAGACATTATGACAGTTAATCTTTATCCGTGCGTTATGAAATCATTATTTGGCTCGCACAATATCGTTTATTTTATTAGTTTTTATTTAATTAAAAGTTTTTGTTTTATTTTGTTGAATTATTTGAAAAGTAAAAAGTTCCATTGTTCTTCAAATTTTGTTTGCTTATTTTAACCTAAGTAGTTTATTAAAAAGAAGCTATAAAAAAATAAATATGGACAGTAAAATAGTTATTTCAATATGGAAAATAATTTCAATAAAGAAAATATTTTTTAAAGAGAATTAAAATTATTATTAGATACAAACAAAAACTTTTTGTACTAAATAAGTTTTACGCAAATTACAGTTTATTTGAATCAAATCAAATTTTATAACTTTAATTATTTAAACAAATTCAAACTACTAATTAATTTATTTTACAAAAATAATTGTACCTAAAAGATTTTCTTCAATATATTATTTGAACAAAAAAACATGTATTAAAAAGAATTGATATTATTATTAGACATAAACAAATACATTTTTAAACCAAATAAAGTTTGCTTTTTACAAACAAATATTTTATTTGAACAATTCCAGACTACTAATTTATTGGCTAAAAAAATAAATATCGGTGAAATAGTTATTTCAATATAGCGAATAATTATTTCAATAAAAAGATAATTCTCATTTAAATTCAATAAAATGTGAGACCTAACCAAAATAAACTTTTTATTTCAAACTAATTCAAACTGCTAATTTTTTATATATATAGGTAAACTAAACCTATAAAATGTATTTCTGCAACGAAAATATTTATTAAAGAAATAAAATTATTAATATATTTTTAAATCAAATTAAATTTGTATTATTTTTCAAATTAATACCCATTTAAGTGATTTTACAAATTTTTACCCATAATAATATTTACATTTTTTAAATTACAACCTGACATTGTTCAGCTTAATTGTGATTTTTCAATGTAACATATTTTGTGTATTTAAAAACGTGTTTATTTGAATCTAATATCAAATCTATTTGATGGAAATAAATAATAATTTGAAACAACAGATTTTATTTAACTTAAAAGTTGATTTGTTTGGATCAAATAAATTTATTTCGATTAAATAAATTATGTTCTTTAATTTATTTTTTGAAATATTATTATATAAATATTAAATAAATAAGTGATAATTTAGGTACAAATAGTGTTAACAAATATACTTTTATTTGGAGTAAATAACGTTTGTTTAATTTTGGGCCAAATAAAATACACGATTTCTTTTAAATAGTCAGTTTTCGTGTTACAAAAGTGTTTTTTATTTTAAAATAAAATACTGTGTAACTTTTCGTGCCAAATATTACCAGGTGAGCAAGTAAATTAAATTTAAATGCTTTTATTTCAAAAAGTATTTGTTGATTTTTTTGTTGTATATCTTTAAAAATAATTACGTTTTTTTTGACGTACGTCACTTTTGTAAGATCACTTTATTATTTCATCTTAACCACCCCGTATATTTTTAATTATTAAGCAATTAATTTTTCCCACTTTATAAAAATGTGGGGTATCTGTTTATTTTTTTGGATTTTGTAGGTACAGAAAACAGAGTGCTTTTAAATATTTGTTACTTTTCTTTCATACAGGGTGATCAATAAAAAATCAGAAATTAACCCCGTATCTGTTGTAAGTCTTTTACATGAGTAACGCACGGGCAAAGATCCCCGTGTAAAATTTTAAATAAAAAAATGAAGTCTAGTCTGAGTTTTCGAACAATAGTCAAAGGCAATTCCATTAAACGGCAGATTCAATATTTACAAAGAGACATAGCGAACGTATCGATATAGAGAACATAAAAGGGATCATTTTGAGATGGCGATAAATCAAATTTAAGTATCGGGAAATACGCTTGTTATGTGAAAAGAGGCAATTTCCTCCGACAATGGCGAAATAAAACGGGCTCTATCAAAAAGACACCAAAACCATTTAATAGCCTCATCGGTTACCGTCGAATAAAAAATTCCCAACAAAAGCTAAAAACAAAACCTAATCAACGGATTTCCCAGAGACGGAGTTTCCGCAGGATTAATATTGAAAAAATACGCTCGGAAAAAAGTGGAAATTTCCCCAATTTAACTTCTAATCGAGGCCGTTTTATGGAACATTTTTCCTTTTAAAAATAGCCCTAACATGGAAAAGCAAAACATTCAAATTTGAGTTTGTAACAAAGAAAGATTCTTAGTAGAGAATAAAAAAAATGGTAAAAACTGTGTATTTCATTTTTAAAAATTAGATCAATTCGACTTGTGTTTGATTGGAATATTCTCTATATTTGAAAATAATTCTATAACATTTGCCTTTAGAAGGGGTAATATCGATTTTTTTAAATATATAAAGTTACGATTATATTACACAAAAATACAAAACCAATTAGGCCTATGGTTTCTTATGTCAATACATCGAATAATAAATTAGCAGAAGTTCTTAATAAAACTTTAACTAATTACGGTTACTTATTAAAATACTCAGTAAAAAACTCTTTGGATTTGATACATAAACTAAATATATATAAATTAAATGAAAATACAAAATTAGTCCCCATTAGAGGTTAGTAATAAAAAATTCCTCAATGCGAATGTATACCATCAATAGTTAAATTCTTAGAAAGAAAAACAAAATTTAATCAATGAAATTAAAAACTTGCTTAATTCATGCATCAATCAAAATCTCTTTGCTGTTGATGATAAATTTTATATTCAAAATGAAGGATCACCAATGAGTAGTCCAATATCACCAATTTTGGAAAATATTTTTTCAAATACCTCCAAGGTGTATTGTTTTGGTATAAATGTGTTGATGATGTTTTGGCTGGTTTTACAGGTAGTGGATATACAATTGGATGTTTTCTTTGATTCTATGAACAATTTAGAAGGAAAAGCTAATAATTTGATAGGAACTAGAAATATCTGAGGAAATTTCATAATCTGCGCGAAATCCAGCCCTGAAAAAGCGAGAAGAGCCGGTTGGGGAGGTGAAGAGCACGCAGATATTCCGTATACAATATCATCTGTTCCTTATCAGGCCCTCTCCACGTTGTTAGCGGTCTCGCAGGACAAATAAACACCATTGTCCCGGTAACCATGGAGAAATCATGCGACAGCATGGAGAGAATTTTCCACGATATCTATTGCGGCCATAGGACTTTGTTCTCCGGCTCGCCGGGGTTTTGTCTTTCCGACACCTCCATCTTGAAATTTTCATCGACTCTATAACATTCTCTAGTTCGTGTGCCGTCAATGTTACAAAATCCTTTTCCTCGATATCTGTGCGGTTTTATGGGTCCGTTCAAGTTGGAAAATTTTGTCGAGGTTTTATTGCTGACGCACGTTTGAAACGTTTTTCTGTTGAATATGGAATAAAATGTTGAAAATTGTAACAATTAACAATAAGGAAACCTTCCTTAAGCTAAGAGGAAGAATTAAGTCTTCCTATTGAACAAAAAACAGAGAATTTCTGGAAAATGAAATAGGAAAATAGAGAAAATCTTAACCAAGAAATGTAGTAAAATACAATTTTTTTAAATAGCAAAAAAGACAGCCAATAGCTTCAAACTCTTTCTTTAAAGATGAAGAAGAAAATATGAAAGGAGATAATACTAACATTCTAGAGAGGTTCTAAGCGAAAGAACGAAGTCTACCAATTGGAAGAGAAAAAAAAAGGAATTCCTGAAAATTAAAGTAAGAAAATAAAGAAAAACTTTAACAATAACGAAATCCGTATTAATAATACAATATAATTTATTAAAAAACAAAGAAGACGGCCAATGGCTTCATACTCTTTTCTTAAGAATAAAGGAAGGCAATAAATACTAACAGAAATTATTCAATAGCTGAAAAATAACAAAAAGTGCTAAAAACAATGATATTATAAACAAATTAATAATAGAAGATAAACCAGCCCTAGAAGAAAATATATACGAAATAATAAAGAAAACATGACAGGAAGAAACTCTACCAGTAAAATAATAAAAGCAATGCTCTAACAATTTCTGAAAAAAGATGTTACAAATTTTAATAACCATAAATGAATTGCTCTGCTAAACACGATTTTGTCCAAAGTATTGAAAAGCCGAAATGGTGCTTATGAAAAGTAAAAAAAAATCTTGAAGCTGGTTTCAGAAAAGATCGTCAGTACCTAATAGATCAAATCCTCTCTTTAAAACAAACACATCAGTAAAATCACCAAATTCTGGAACAAATTTGGGAGTAAAACAAGAAAGTTCATTGTCCACAAACTTTGTTCAACATAATATTGGAATAAATGTTGAAAGAAAGCAAAATTAATACTCAAGGAAGTTTATTTATATATAGACACTAATTAGATTAGATTTAAACAGTCACCAATAAAGTAGAACTATAAATAAATAAACAAAAGACGAGACATATGGTAATAAAAATTGGTAATGAAATAACTGATACCAATTTAATGATCAAAAACTGCTCAAGGACTTGGATTACAATTTTAAAATTAGCGACAACTTTATTTTCGAAAAGTCAACATAAATAACAAAAATGAAGAAATCTTGCAATCATTGGAAGAAAAATATAGTTAAGCAAAATATTGAAATTCAAGCCGGTGTCCTGAAAAGCAAAATAGAGTCTCTATCATCAATTACTTTCTATGGAAATGAATAGTGAATCCTAAATAAGAAGAAAATATGAAACTTGAGTTTTGATAAAAGAATAGAGATGCAGCAGTTTAATAGAACAAATAAAGAAGTAATTAATGAATCTGTGCTAAAAACAGCAAAGATAACATCACAACTAATAAAATCGTTAGGAAAGTGTTACAAGGAAAAAAACAAGTCGAAGGCCAAGAAAGAATTGGTTAATTAACTTGCTCGAAGAAGGATTTAAAAATTTTCAAAGTTAATAACTGGAACAGAGAGTTTCAGACAGAAGAAAATTGCGAAATATCATCAAACAAGCCTTATTAGAAGGTATCGATAGAAAAATTGAACACCGTGTCCCTTAATCCTATACTTGTTTTTGTAAACATTGTAAGTAGAGTTTAATTTCAGATTAGATAAACATTAAAAAATAACAGAAATCAAAAACGCTGGGAAATATTGGAATTGTGTATCGAAAATGGACTTATAATTCCTCATTGAGTAGAAGGAAAGTCTATAATTAATTATACGATTATAATAATCTGAATATCATTAGTGAAATTAATTTAAGTGCTAAAACAAGTTCTAAAAGACCAAGAAAACGTGCTTAAAAAAACAAAAGAAGTGTATGCAGACTATAAATATTGAAAACAATAACGAAGAAGATAGTAATAGTAAATAAAAAGAAAACATGCGAGAAATACGGACAGAAAACGAAGTGAATCACAACTGATTCTGAAATTTTAAGGAATACTAAAAACATAGCAAAAGTATCATTTTTTGACATTGTTGGATAGGTAAATAGGTCTGTTGAACAGGTAAAAAAATCTGTTGAACAGTTAAAAGTGTTATTGAACAAGTGTGTTGAACAGACTCATTGTTTAAGATCCGTTGGCTTAAGTAGAGCGACCACGGCTTAAAAAAAGTGGTGGGGGGCTCCATAGTAACCCAATATCTACTTAAGAAATTCCATACATCTACTACATTTTCACCCTGTGAAATGTGACTCATTGAAAGTTCAAAAAATCCATAAATTACAAATATAGGTTCAAAAACAATGCCATAACGCAATTTTCTAAAACAGTGGAGTTATTAGATTAGATTCACTTTGACTTTGATCACCTTCACATACTTCTTAATTTTTGTTTATAATCTTAATAAGTTTAATTGTTGTTATTTAACTGATTTTATTACCGATAATTTCTATTAATTGCAAGTTTTTAATAATAAAATTTAAAAATACTGATTCGAATCTTTTGTAAGATGTTTATCGGTCAAAAGTTAATGAACGAATGAATGTTTTCAAGTTAATATTTCGAGAAGACATTCTGTACTGACTACATGATTTTTTGTCTTTGGAAAAAGATGAAATAGAAGTTAAATAGAGATATTTCTGCTTTATTTTAGCTAATGTGGCAATAAATTAGATATAGATTGAATCGCTACGAAACGATAAAATAAATGAGAACAGGAACAAACTTTATTCTGTATAATACTATTTTACATTTACAAATAGTGCTATAACACACTATTTAATTTAACCCACAAAACATTCCTATTTTATGAATAAATTAGATGAGTTCTTTGTTAAATGCAATCCCATTAAAGGATTTTGAAGGACTGATCGTTTCCTTGAATAATCAACTGGTACGTAAACGCGTGCGGTCATTTATTATTAAAGGGCCCTTTGCACTGCGAGTTTAAGTGAACTTTTGAGCTTAATTAACATACAATTCGAAAGGTACAAATTCCGATCCGTTTCAATTAGACGGATCGCTTACGAATACGACAGAACCGAAAATGGGTTGAGTGTATGTTTGTCAATTAAGAAGAGAAGAGTATGGCGACGTCGCCACTGAATTCCACCAAATGTTCGAATCCCACCATAAAATGGAGAAAATCGGTTCATTTATTTTTTTGGCCATTTTTTACAGATGAGTCTTGTACAAAAATCGGGGTGAATCGCTGCTTTTTCAATGTGCTTTCTAACTTCTAACTAGCACTGTATAACACTAATAATACAAGTAAAAAATGTATGTAATTATAATATTATACTACTTGCATGGGTTTAGCTTTACTTTATTCAACATGAACAATTTGCAAAACTTACCAGTGAATTCGTTTATGTTGCAAACTATTGCACCTTCAGTCTTTCTACTCTCTTTCCCTATTCATATTTTTCTTTTGCTTTCTCGAGTGTTTTAGAAAATTTTTAACATCTCTACCACCAGAATATTCTTGACGTTTACGAAAAGGTTCTTCTCTTTATGTAATTTGGCCTCAGCTGCTGAGACTATGCGGATAACCGAGAATGTTCTGAGTAGTTAGGTTAGGTTTTTGGGTTTTTTCCTCTGGCTTTGTACTGTTTAACCAAGTTTTCTATATCCAGTTACTAATTGTATTTTGCTAGTACATAATTTGGTGTTCCATTATCCCGTTTAGCTGTCGGGTATTAAAATTCGTATCGCAATAAAAGGGAGAGAAGAGGAGGGCGAGTTTTGGAGTAGCAACACCGGCGGTTAGACTGCGAGCTCCGAGCTCCGAGCTCCGAGCTCCATCTCTGTGCACAAACCGAGGCAAATATTGACACAACTTCGCTAACAAAATTAAGTGGAATTGAAACGGACTCCAAAGGTAAACCGAGGCCGGAAAGCTGAATATATTTCGTGGAAAACCGGCGTGTGCGGGGGAGAGAAAAGTCGCCGATTTTCCCGACACGAATCTCGAAATTAGTCTCTTCTCTTCTCTATATACAGAAATATAATAATCGTTTAAGAATCGAAACGGGTTGTCCAAAAATATGGATTATTTATATTTTTCTTACAACCGTATACGGTGTAATTAATTATTTTTGCTCTCTAAGAAATCGAGAATGTCTCGATAAAATTCTCGGAGATTTATTTCGATCTATAAAGTTAATAAGTGTCCAAAAAAACAAATTCTTTTTTTAAATTCAGTGCATTTTTCGGAAAATATATTTAGTTAAAAGACTTAACTAGTAAGTTTTATTACTAGAACGTATAAATTGATCTTCAAACGGCAAAAATCTATTAAGTTATTATTAAATTTTATATAGGAATAATGCGCAACGTTTGTTAAAGACTGGACAAGAGATTGGAAGGTTTTCGGGGTTTTCCCTCCTGTAAAAACTCGCTCGTTCGGGATCGTTTTCCCGTTGTGAATTCTACAAACAGAAAGGATATTGTCAAAATTTGTAACTCCGAGGTTTATTAACAACTAAGTAAGTAAGTAAGAACCGATGACAGGAATTAGCGACAAAAGTTGAGATTAAGAGATCACTTGTAGTTTGACCATCGGATCTGATGGTATATTCCTGTTGTTATTACATTAGAATTAAAATTAGAATAAGTTATAGTTTAACAGGTATTTTCCAATTTGGTTAGTTAATAGAATTAATTCAGATTATTCAACATCAAGAATCTAACGAAAGCGACTAAATCATCATGACAATTTTTTTCTTATAAAAAAAAACCAAAATAGATCAATATTTTGGTCAATTTTAATAGGAATATCTTACTGTGTTGTATTTTAATCGGTCATTTTTTAGATTAATTCTAGTTGTTTCAGTAACTTCAGTGACATGTGATGTAATTTTCTAGAAAATATTCATATATAGTTAATTTGTGCATAGTAATAGAAAGTCATGTTTATTTATTTTTTAATTGTTGCAAATATAATCAAATTGTCTCAACTTGTAGATGGTTTTTCAAAGACCAACAGTTCTAATTTTAGCGATAAATATATTCATGGTCCTTCGAGCCGGATTTTCTAGTTTTTCTCTTTTATAAAGAACTTTAATTATCTATCCAATTATATCAATTTAGTTAAGTAATTGAATTGTATAGACAAATAAAAACGGTGAATCAGAGAGTTACAGAAAATAAACAAGAATTTTCCCCAAAAAAAGTGGGAATTCGATTGTTTTCCGGACTTTTTCACAATTTCGCCTGTTTTGTTAGTATGACGTTAGATCAGAAATTGATCTCTGCTCCCCTCGAAAACATTTATTTCACTTGTTCGGATGGATCAGTCGTTGCTGTTGCAAGAGGGACCCTACGGACAAATCCCCGAGGATTTCGACTCGTCGGGCTTTACAATTTTGTTGTGAACAATTTTCTCTATCGCGTATCAAGTGTGGTATGTTCCCAGTTTGGCAAACTTTCACTGAAGGTCAGAATTATTGACCAATATTGCTATTTTCTAAAAGCTAGAAAGTAGAATATAATGTCAGTAAGATATGGGAAAAGTTGTGTATTTAAGAAACAAATTAAATGATATACTGAAATTTAAAATATCGCCATAACCGATTCTCTGGGTTATTAAAAAAGTATATATCTATAATAAAGATTTCAGAAGGGACTCATGTCCTTTGGAATTATTTTTTATTTGTTTAAAGCAACCATTTGTAGATTTTTTGAAACTTATAATATTTTTCTTTTAAAATATGAAAATGCAATTCTTTAGAATCTTAAAGCGAGAGAGAGGAGATACATTTCTAAACTAACGTCATATAAACAATAGAAACGAAATAGTGAAAAAGTCCGATCACGCCAATCATATAGATTTGTTGATCAAATTCGCAGGGTATTTGCGGAATACTCCCGTTTATTTTTTGACTGTTTATTCCACCAACTAAAATGTGCGCAAAAGCCAATTGCTTAATACAATAATTTGTTTCGAAAAACAATGTAAGTACTTTATAAAAGAGATTTGCATGAAACAGATGACGTAGTCACTGTGACACTGCAAAATAGAAAATTCGGTTCGAAGGACCATGGATAAATTTGTGGTTAACTAAAACTAGAACTGTCACTCTTTTGAAAAATTAGCTACAAATTGAGACAATTTGATTATATTTATAACAATTAAAAAATAACTAAACATGACTTTCTATAATTATTCACAAATTAACTATATAAGAATATTTTCTAGAAAATTACATCACATGTCACTGAAATTACTGAATCAACTAGATTTAATCTAAAAAATGTCCGATTAAAATACAACAAAGTAAGATATTGCTATTAAAATTGACCAAAATGTTGATCTATTTTGGTTTTTTTTTATAAGAAAAAAATTGTCATGATGATTTAGTCGCTTTCGTTAGATTCTTGATGTTGAATAATCTGAATTAATTCTATTAACTAACCAAATTGGAAAATACCTGTTAAACTATAACTTATTCTAATTTTAATTCTAATGTAATAACAACAGGAATATACCATCAGATCCGATGGTCAAACTACAAGTGATCTCTTAATCTCAACTTTTGTCGCTAATTCCTGTCATCGGTTCTTACTTACTTACTTAGTTGTTAATAAACCTCGGAGTTACAAATTTTGACAATATCCTTTCTGTTTGTAGAATTCACAACGGGAAAACGATCCCGAACGAGCGAGTTTTTACAGGAGGGAAAACCCCGAAAACCTTCCAATCTCTTGTCCAGTCTTTAACAAACGTTGCGCATTATTCCTATATAAAATTTAATAATAACTTAATAGATTTTTGCCGTTTGAAGATCAATTTATACGTTCTAGTAATAAAACTTACTAGTTAAGTCTTTTAACTAAATATATTTTCCGAAAAATGCACTGAATTTAAAAAAAGAATTTGTTTTTTTGGACACTTATTAACTTTATAGATCGAAATAAATCTCCGAGAATTTTATCGAGACATTCTCGATTTCTTAGAGAGCAAAAATAATTAATTACACCGTATACGGTTGTAAGAAAAATATAAATAATCCATATTTTTGGACAACCCGTTTCGATTCTTAAACGATTATTATATTTCTGTATATAGAGAAGAGAAGAGACTAATTTCGAGATTCGTGTCGGGAAAATCGGCGACTTTTCTCTCCCCCGTACACGCCGGTTTTCCACGAAATATATTCAGCTTTCCGGCCTCGGTTTACCTTTGGACTCCGTTTCAATTCCACTTAATTTTGTTAGCGAAGTTGTGTCAATATTTGCCTCGGTTTGTGCACAGAGATGGAGCTCGGAGCTCGGAGCTCGGAGCTCGCAGTCTAACCGCCGATGTTGCTACTCCAAAACTCGCCCTCCTCTTCTCTCCCTTTTATTGCGATACGAATTTTAATACCCGACAGCTAAACGGGATAATGGAACACCAAATTATGTACTAGTAAAATACAATTAGTAACTGGATATAGAAAACTTGGTTAAACAGTACAAAGCCAGAGGAAAAAACCCAAAAACCTAACCTAACTACTCAGAACATTCTCGGTTATCCGCATAGTCTCAGCAGCTGAGGCCAAATTAAATAAAGAGAAGAACGTTCTCGTAAACGTCAAGAATATTCTGGTGGTAAAGATTTTTTTTAAAACATTCGAGAAAGCAAATGAAAAGAGAGACAGGAGAAGAAGTGGAGATGCAACAGTTGACAACACAACTGAAGTCACCGGTAATTTTTAGTTGTAGCGAATTTTGTGAAGTTTTTCATGTTGAATAAAGTTAGTTAAACCGACACAAGTATTACAATATATTGAGTGTTGTTATTATACCATACATTTTGCATAGATAAGCGAGATAAGTTCCGATTTAGTAAATCATAAAATATGGCAGTGGCGCAAAATCAGGAGGCGATTACGTAAATTTAATGGATACAGTATAAACAAGGCGTAATGTCCTGGCCACCCCTGATACCGTGCTCAAACATGGCTTAAAACAAAACACGCGTGCCGGAACGTCTCCTTCTTTTATGCCGAGACGATGATAAATTGCCTTTCAATTGCCCCATTTTCTCCCCATTTTCCGGCGATTGTTTCCTAAATCTCCGCCCAGCACAGATAAAAGAAAACAAACAACCTCGTTTTCGGCCCGACAACAAAAACGAATAGTTTCTCTTCTTCATTATCATCCGATTCTATATCGTACAAAAGAATAAAGTCCAAGTTTTTAAATTTGGCAATGTCGCGTATCGTTTAATTGGCGTTATTTTGGAATCCCCTTCCGTGAGAAAAAGAGTCAAAGTCTGTTTTGGATAAAAAACAATTAAGTGATCAATCATGAAGGGCGGTTGATGTACAAACCGCCCTCGGCGTTTTAAATTTAAATCAACGAAAATTAGGCATCGTTACTGGGAAATGTTTGATAAAAAACGAGCGAGTTGATGTTGTCGTAATTAATTAATCACCATAAAACCAAAAGTGGAATAGAAAAAAAAAGAATAATCGATTCTATGGCAAAATGGGTACGACACTGTTCCTTGGAATAATAATCGGATAATGCTTATTAGACTCTGATTAGGGATATTGTTAATATCTTCTTTCTACCAGGTAATTTGAATCGGGATATGATTACCAGAATTCTTTAGCAGCAAAAATAATGAAGATCACATTATAACTTACGATCGATTATTTTTTTTAAAAAGGAGAAAAACCCCATTTTCATTGGGTTCAATAGTTTGTTTTTTTTTAAATATAAGACTTTTCTGGCGGTACATTTAAAAAGAAGATTTATTGGATGGCCTCCACGATGTCCACATTTGTTGCCTTTGGTTTTATTTTTTGAGATAAGAAAAATTTTGTACAATTATTGATCCGAGTGTAAACCTGCTGTTAGGTTAAAATTTCGTTTACTTTTTGAAAGAATGAAGCCTTAGTCTATTATAGTCAATAATCTTGTAATTAATATTTCTCTAATATGTAACGAAGAAATATTCAATGAAGCATAAAAGAATAAATCGCCAGATATCTGGTAATTCGAATCGAGATATATAACGAGAATTAATTTTTTTAAAAGGAAAGAGTAGCTCTTCTCAGTATGTTGAATAGTTCGTCTTTGTTTACATGAAAAGAGAAGTTTTTTTGGCAGTGCATTTGAAAAAGAAGATTTATTGGATGGCCTCCACGATCTCCACATTTGGTGCCTTTAGTTTTATTTTGTTGAAAATAGTATGTTTTAGTACAGCGCTTCGATCTCCTAGTGGAAGCCCACCTTTTCTTTAAACTTTTGTTTAATTTTAATCTTAATCTGTTGTAAGCAATAGACTTGTAATTACTTAAATACTATTTCTCTAATACGAGAGAGGGAATTATACGAGGAAACACAATTGAATAAACCGCCAAGTTTCCAGATTTGTTTACTGCTGATTTTTCACTGTGAGATTATTTCATATCAAATTGTAATACAAATCATCAAATGAGCCCCAAGATTTCCAGATTTTTTTCAAGTATTTTTGGACCAAATAAGAAATTTTATTGCTTTGAAGATATTAAACTAAAAATAGGTTCACATTTTTTAAATGTTTGTAATTTTCATATTTTTCAAGATGTTATTGTTTTTGTTTTTTTAAGTTCGATTAAAGAATTAGCGAGTCTGAAAATCTGAGTGAAATCAACCAACAAGTAACCAGGGATCCAGAGAAGTCGGTATCGTTAGAAGAAGTAAGAGAATAACTACTCTTCGTGAAGATTGTTATTTAGTTAATTTGTTCTTGTAGTAGATAACGGGAACAGTTTCACAGTTAAAGAATAACCATTTTGAAGCTAATATCTGGCGAATATCGGCACATGTAGTACAAATTGGACTCCAGAAACGGTAGTTAAAGACACAGAATGCAATTGTAGCTCTTTATCGAACAGCTCAGAGAAATTTTGGACATCAGTGTATGAACTGGAACACGGAAGAATGTAGCCACATGCTGTTCAACGATAAAAGTAGGTTTTGTCTCTACACCAATGACACTCATGCAGAAATCAAGAAGAACGATACTTAGATGAACGTTGAAATATGTGAAACCATTCGGAGGTGGTTCATAATCATAATTTGGGGTGGGGTAACTTTGAACGTACGAAGTGTTTTGCACGATTTTAAAAATGGAACAGGCAATACATTGACCAAATTCTTGTTATCCCATTTGCAAATGAGGTTGCTTCCAATATTATCTCCCTATAAGATAATGCAAGAACAAAATCTTGAGGTTATGGTTACGGTCCGCCAATAGTTCTGATCTTCTAATTAAGTATCTATGAAAACTACAAGAATAATTGATTAAAATTTAATAGAATCAGTGCTAATTCAATACTAATTGTATTTTGAGGATTTTTATCATTCTTAGTATCCCTGCTCCTTTGAAAGTTGTACAAATTGACAATATTATATGAAAAAACCCAATTTTGCCTACGATTGTTCCTATCGACTTTATACGTTGTTTCAAGCCATAGTTCCGATATTAGCGAAATTGCTGGGACACTTAGTCGAACGATCTCATAGATATTTTTGTGGAAACGTATTTTTGAAAGAGAAATTCGGTCTAATCGAAGTTTCTTTATATAATAGAGAAGATGAAAATCGAAATCCCGAAAGCACCGGGTGCGTTATACACTCGGAACACAAACAGAACGAGCGAAATCCGAAATTGAACGCCTAAAATGCTAATTCGGACGCCTCTCTTCGGGAAGTGGTTAAACTGCACAAACACCGTCTATTATATGCGCAATAAGACCTCTCCGTCTCTAATACGATCTCAATTTAGTTTAGTTCCGCTCTGTTAAACGGGTCGCGTGGCAATCGCGTTGTGCCGCCCCCACACCCTCTACCTCCCTCCCTCCCCCAAGCCGTTTGTCACTACAATTGCCTCCGACGATTTGTCATTAGCGGATATTTAATCCCTTTCGATTAATTTCTGCTTCGGCCTCGTTCGCTAATTTCGAATTCGTCATCGTTTCGCCCTCTAACGATTCTAATTAAATCGCATTTTTTATCATTTTTAGTTTCTTAATTAGGTAAAGCGATTCACTCTATTTGGAATTATACTATCATTTTTGCTCCTCTGAAATCGAGCCTCTAAATTTTGGAATGTAACGATTTAAAAAAAATCTGTCTTTATTATTTTCAAACATTCAGCTTTAAAGTAATGTAATATTATAACACACAAAATATTAAAATCACTAAAAAAATGAACAACTCGCAGCATACATAACACATCAAAATTAATAATGAGCATATCTAGCTCCATTTTTTCCACGATAATTTTATTCCTTATTAAAAATGATGGTATTTCACACCATAAAGAGGAATATTTCACGAAAATGCGTTTTTTTTATAAAAAATATTCGATTTGACAAAAATTATGAGTTTATCCAGCTCTGACGCTTAGAACATCAGTACATGTAGTTGGCATTAATTTTATCAAATCCTGAGAAAGATTATTCAATTCTTCTTCAAGTTTTTTAATTAATGCTTCAAGATTTTCTATTGGTCTTCGCGATAGCAATTTTTCTATCATAATAATCCATCGGTACTAAATTAGACTCAAGATTAGACTTATTGGTGGACCACTCCATAACCTCAAGGTTTTTTTCTTCAAAATAATTTATAACGACTCTAGCGATATGGGGTCTTCCATTGTCTTGCCCGGAGATAAAATTGGAACTGAACTGATTCGCAAATGGATTAACAACAATCTGGTCAACGTATTGTCTAGCAGTTACTGTTCCAAACAGTGCGTCCATTCAAAGTTATTTTACACCTAAAATTACGTTAGAACCACCTCCAAATAGTTTCACATTTTTCAACGTTGATCTAAGTATAGTTCTTCTTGATTTCTGCATAAGTGTAATTGGTATATAGACAAAACCTACTTTTATCGTTGAACAGCATGTGACTACATTCTTCCGTGTTCCAGTTCATACACTGATGTCCAAAATTTCTCTGAGCTGTTCGATAAAGAGCTACAATTGCACTCTGTGTCTTTAACTACCGTTTCTGGAGTCCAATTTGTACTACATGTGTCGATATTCGCCAGATATTAGCTTCAAAATGGTTATTCTTTAACTGTGAAACTGTTCCCGTTATCTACTACAAGAACAAATTAACTAAATAACAATCTTCACGAAGAGTAGTTATTCTCTTACTTCTTCTAACGATACCGACTTCTCTGGATCCCTGGTTACTTGTTGGTTGATTTCACTCAAATTTTCAGGCTTGCTAATTCTTTAATCGAACTTAAAAAAAAACAACAACAATAACATCTTGAAAAATATGAAAATTACAAATATTTAAAAAAATTGAACCAAAATAATAAAATTTCTTATTTGGTCCAAAAATACTTGGAAAAATTCTGGAAATCTGAGGGCTCATTTGATGATTTGTATTACAATTTGATATGAAATAATCTCACAGTGAAAAATCAACAGTAGGCAAATCTGGAAACTCGGCGGTTTATTCAATTGTGTTTCCTCGTATAATTCCCTGTCTCGTATTAGAGAAATAGTATTTAAGATTTAAAAGATTAAAATTAAACAAAAGTTTAAAGAAAAGGTGGGCTTCCACTAGGAGATCGAAACGCCGTACTAAAACATACTATTTTCAACAAAATAAAACTAAAGGCACCAAATGTGGAGATCGTGGAGGCCATCCAATAAATCTTCTTTTTCAAATGCACTGCCAAAAAAACTTCTCTTTTCATCTAATCAAAGACGAACTATTCAACATACTGAGAAGAGCTACTCTTTCCTTTTAAAAAAATGATATCTCGATTCGAATTACCTGATAGAAAAAAAAAAGATCCCAACACCGACATGTTGGTCAGTAAATATGGCACGGCTACATTGGAAACCATCTGAACAAACCGAACTTTTGGAACTAAAAATAACTTGTTAAAATTTTATTATCCTCAGAAAATAAGTAAAGTTTGTACGAGGATGAAGATACTTCATTATTTCTTTATTTTCTCTGGCAGTGCCGTAGTGATAAGTTTTTATCCGTGGTACAATTTGTTTTTGTTGATCTCAAATTCCTCGTTTTTAAATTTTTATTGATAATGATGATAACTGTAACCTGTACCTGATTCTTTCTCTATTCCTCATTGGTCCATTAATCCTTTTATTTATTCGTCCTTATATTTCTGTTCCTCGTTCTAGTAATTCTTTAACATTTCGTTCTGCTTGTCAAATTTTGCGGCTTTTATTTTTTATTTCTTTATTCTTTATATTTACTTCTTTTTAAGATGCCATGAGCTCCTATAAAAATATGCAGCTACTTTCTTTCTTTTTATTGTACGGAATTTTCCTTCTATTCAGTGATTTTCTATTTATTGTTGATTTTCTTTGAGAACCTTGTTGTTATTTTTCGAGGGCGGCTTCACTGTTCCATAAGTGACAAAATTTCGAGTGGGGCAGATTTTATTGTTTGAGTTTCTCAACTTCGTTAAATTAGATGAAGGCGGAGATGTTTAAATATCAGTTTGTTCAGCTTTGGAAACTTTTTAACTTATTTTTTCGGATAAAAGGCGACGTTTTCGGTTGATTTGTCGGGATGTTCGTAGCGGGGAATTTTTCTTCGAATGTGTGGCTGCTGCGGTTTCACGTAAATTGGAAGAATGCTTTTTGTACGATTTAACTTTAACGTGCAGAGATTTAAAAAATATGACAAATGTATTAATAATATTTTCAATGATTAAATATTTTGTTTTATTATTGATGTTAGATGTCATAAATATATGAAAGTCTTAGTTTTGTGTTACCATAATTGTTGCTGCTATATTTTGTTTAATTGTAAGTTTCTTGCAGTTGAAGAATTTCTGTTAATAAAAATAATAAACAAAAAGTGTAATGACGTTTCTATTGGTATTTGCTATATTATATTTTGATGACGTTTTTTTCACTTTGTCATAAATATTTTTCTTTTTATTCTTCTTTGATATTCACTCTAATTGACCATGTACTTTTAATCACCTAATTTAGGAATTCTAAATTTTTCTTTCGTCATCTTGTTCAATGCAAGAAAATGCGCCTTTTTAATTTTAATAAACAATGAAACAAATGAAGAAGTAGAAGAAATTGAGCAAGACCGAAATATTGTAACATATGAAAAGGCACAAGATATATTAACCCGTTCAATAGTTCATAAACTTTTTTATAATTAGTAATCGTTTCGTAATTCCTAATTTTCAAGAACGTAAATATTATTTAATATAAGTACGAGACGATTACGTTGATATGGGGTTCAGTGGTCCCCATCTGGAGATTCAGGCAGTTTACCTAGTGTTTAAGTGCCCTAAACGTCATGGGTCCCCTTAAGAGCATCTCTTTGTTAGAATTCTCCTTTATACCATTTTTTATATATTTGTTTATATTTGTTGAGCACAAAAAATCTAAATATTATCTTAAGGGGTTTTTTACCCACTACGTAACTTGGTTACTGGAAATTATAGGCTGAGTAAAAACAATAACAATGGATTTATCTAAGAAAAATAATATAAAATATAAAGGCAACTTATACATTCGAATACACTTAATCGCAGGGGTAGGCACTATAAACTTCTCGATGATCCGAGAACCCAAATTAGACTTTTTTAATTTCTTTTTATTTTCCCAACCAAGAAGACCTAAATGTTTATTAATTTTCATGATTCTACTAAATATCATAATTTGGAAAATAAAAAATAAGTTTTATGTACAGGACTAAATCCCTGTACATACTATTGTAACGATATTTATAGTTTTTCTTTTTATTAATGTAGCCAATATTTTGTTAGTGGTGTTTTACAAAGCTCCTCTGCCACTATCCCAGATGTGACGTTTCCCTTTTTCTTTATGGAACAATATCGCTTTATTCCATTTTGTTGTAAGCAACCATTAATTAATATTGAATTCTAGGTGTAAAACTATAGTAATAACGAAATAAAGTATGAAACAAATGCGTTTGTTCGGATGTTTTTGGTGAAATGAACTAACCGAGGGGGTTCGTTATGGCTCTTAAGTAGTTCGTAGGAAAAGGAAACGCAAGCAGGACCTTTGGCATAGTCGCTAAAAGCACCATTCGCAGAGACAAACTGTGAGATTCGGGACTCAACTTTAATTGAAAATGACAAATCCCTCTATTGAAATGGTAATCAACTACTAGGAAATCCTATTAGGATAAACTCCGTCGACGATCGATATACTCCTGACAGAGAGAAGGACAAGGACGGAGAAATTAAGGACGAGAACGGATCCTCTGCCCTTATTTTTTATTGTACTTATCTTAAAGACACAATTGTTTCTAATATCGTCGCTCGGAGAGACTTTATTTTTATTGAATTTCGGATTAGAGGCGAATTATTTCGCCAAATCTTCTACTTCCAACAGAAAAAGGATACTTACGTATAACAATACTGAAGTTTAGAAAGGAAGGGTTTTCTTTACAAACAATATCCCTTGGAATTAAATAGAAACTTTTATAGTGCCTACTATTTTTAGGTTATGTATGCTGAATTGTAGATTTATTTGTTTATTGTCAGTCCAACTTTTATTATTTAAATATTAGTCATTAAAGATGGGATTTATTTAAACAAAATTACGCTAATTTTTCTCAACAAGAAATTTATCATTTAATAAAAAACTACACAAACTTCTTATTTTCCAAACCACAAGGCAAATATAAACAGGACCTGAATTCCAATATGAAGAAACGTACCGATTATTATCAGTTCAAATTAGGAGAAAACACTTCACTATATAAGTTTCTTAATGTTCAGAAGGTTTTATCATTACTGTTTGAACTAGATAAAAAAATGAGACTTTGATACACGAACATACATGGAATTCAAGTCAGTAGAATACACTTCACTACACAAGTTTGTTAGTCCACACAAGGTTTTATGTTTTTATCACTAATATTTTTACTGCATAAAAAATGAGGTCTTGTTGTCTGGACATACATTAAATATTTTATTAATCAACGCTCTTGACGTATGTTTGATTGTAATTCTCAAATAATTAAATTAACGAGTCCTGGAATTACATAAACTAATTATAATTTTTTTTGTTCTAGATCAAGGATCCCAACCGACCCAACAGTCCTCAAAGATCAACAGGGCCCCATTGGTGAGTATTAATAAGAATTTAAAGCCTTTTTTGCCTAAAAATGTTGAGTTTTAAGTCAATTTATATCTAGTTTGTTCACTTAACCTAATTCTTAGTTTTAGTTAACAACATTTCTTAGTTGGGTTGTTGCTGTTTTATTATTTTTATTACTGATAATCTTCGTTTCTTAGAACGAATTGATAAATTTAAGATAAAAAATGTTGCTAACGTTTTGAAAGCGAATCTTTTAGGGAGATGTTTCTTGGTTATAAGTTGATGATAGAATATATTGATCGTGTCGTTTTTTTGTTTTGTTAATCGCGAAAATATGATTTTGTTTTATTTTTAGTTATTTATGGAAGTTTTTTATTTGATTTTCGCCGTTGAAAATACTTTAATATATTGGAAGCATTAGGAAATTTTATTGGAGAATAATAATTTTTCTGTTTAAAAATCACTATAGGCCTTCGTAAATATTAGATTATTTTTCGATAAAATTCCATATTAATTATTATTGATTTATTTTCCAATGAACATTTTTCCATTATCGGTTGTTAAAAAGGCCGGACTTTTTGCCGGAATATTATTTAATGAACTAAAAAATAATATCATGAAAGATTTAAATAATTGATTAAAATTAAATAGGTAGAGCCCTGAATTTTTGATGGCATGTTATAGTGGTAATGTATTGTGTTTTTATTTTTAATGCGGCAACTAAAACAATGAAACTTTATGTGTCATTGTCTGCGGTTGTTTATATTTATTTTATGTTAAATTTAAACGTACAAGGGAAATATTTTTGCCAGTTTTTATATTCATTAAAAATTTATAATAATAGACAAAAGTTCCCTATGGAATTGCTAAATTTGTTATTGTAAATTTTTTGTTCATTATTATGTAAAAAATCAGAGGGACTAACATGGAAAAAATATACGGGGCGTAATTTCAACCCGGTATCACTTGATGATCTAGTCAGTATTTTGTAATATGAAATTAAAGGAGAACGTCCTGTATAAAATTAAAATAAATATTTTGTCACAGGATCTGTGATAATTCATAATATGTTTTTATTTTGGAAAAAATTATGTTTAAACCAACCCTGTAATATGTAAAATTGTAGAATCGATTAATTTCAATCTTATTAGAGCTGTTTTTTTATTATTTATGATAAAAGGCATTGGAATTTAAAAAACAATTATCGTATTTTTTAGCAAAAATAATTTTCATTACAAAATAAAATTTCCGGTAAAATATGCTCCCTAGAGAATTCGTTTATCTTGTTTAAATCAAAGAATTCAAGATTTGCAAATATACCAAAAATAATTTTTGTTTCAAAATTAAATTTTTATATAAAAAAATATATAGTTTCTTAAAGACGTGGTTTTTATTATTTAAGAATTAAATTTTTACACATAAATTCATTTTTCCAAAAAAATAATGAATTTTTACCAAACAATTATCGAATTTTTTTTACCAAAAATAAATGTTTTGTTACAAAATTAAATTTCTAGTAAATATATAAATATATATGGAGTTTTCTAAAGAATTAGTTTTTGTTGTTTAATTTGTACATTTCAAATTCTGCCAAACATCGAGTATTTATAAAATGATTTAAATTTTTCAAAAAACCGAAAATGATTATTTTTACAAAATTAAATTTACCTTAAAATATTAAATTTTTCTAAAAAAAATGTAGTTTCATAAATATATATTGTTCAATTTAAGGAACTCAATTTTTGCTAAAAATAATAATTCATTTTTTTATCCACAAATAATTCATTTTTATTTCATATTTAAATTTGTAATAAAATATTAAATTTTTATAAAATAAAAATATAGTTCTTTAAATAATTCGTTTTTATTCTTTAATTTAAAGAATTACATTTTTAAAAACCCAAGGATCCGCAAAATAATTACATTTATCCTAAAAATTAAATATCCGGTAAAATATTAAATTTTCAAATAAAAAATGTAGTTTTGTAAAGAATTCATTTTTATTATTTAAGTAAGTGTTTCATGGAAATTTGTAACATGGAAAAATATACGACCGATCCTACTAAAACATCTTTTATATTGTTACGTATTGGGTTGTTTTTTTTCGAATAATAAATGTATGAAATAATCTAAATATTATCTTAAGGGGGTTTCATCCATTACGTAACTTGGTTAATGGAAATTAAAGAGGCTGACTAAAAACAATAACAATTTATTTATTTAAGGAAAACAACTAAAATATAACGATAACTTACACATTAAATAATTCATACACTTAATAGCAGGGATAGGCACTATCAACTCCTCGAACATCCGAGAACACAAACTTGACTTATTTAAACTCTTTTTTTTTATGATTCTACTAAAAATATTTATTTAACATTCGTTCTCGTCCTTGTTAAATAAAAAGTAAATGCTATAATTTGGAAAATAAAAAATAAATGTTTTGTACAGGGCGATATTTAACTAAATCCCTGTACATACTACGATAACAATATCTCAGTGTAAAAAGATTTATAATTAAAGCGAAAAACCAGTTACGACTGGTCTCCGATAAAAGAGCGATTTTTGGAAAAAGGGGGCCACATGTGTGCCGCAAAACCACCAGCATGGATTCCATTCGTGACGACAAAACCGATGTAATCTCATATTTATAAGGCAATTTAAATTCGAGAAAACAATAGGCATAACTATAGTTCGAGATCATTTAACAACTAATTTATGGTCGTTATAAAGAGATGGGTGCTGCCATTGGTAATAACCGTGCGTTCGGGAGGGTGGCAAATAAGGGCCAATGGGGAAAAGGGCAACAGGCTTTTGTTCCACAGACGGTATCGTCCAAAGGGGAACGGATTCTGGATTCTGGATATTCGCGCTTTAACTTTACGTTCACGTTTCGGTTGTTATTAGTCATCGTTTTCGTTTCAGATTATCTTCTAAACGAGTCGAATTACACCGATAAAAGTATCGTTTCGGCGAGTAAATATAAAACGTACGGTAAATTATTATTGTTTAATATCTTTATAAATTAATTACACATTTAAATCATATATTTTGAGATGTTAAGTTACGCTTCACCTGTAGCTTCTTGAAAAGGTGAGTCAAATAAAATTTATCGTTGAAATTGAAGAGAACAGTTCTATAAATTTCATCTCTTACAACATCTGTTAAAGTAAGAAATAACGTAGATTCATATCGTAATACCTAAAATTAATAAATTGAAAAATCAGGTATTTACAAACTAATTTGCCTGAATTGTGACTCCATCTATCTGGGCCAAATACTTAGAAATTTCAACATAAGGTACTTTGAACACTTATAGATTAAAACAACCCGTTTAGTCACAGTACGCAAAACACCTCATTGACACTAAACACAAAACTATACTCAATAGAACAATTGAACCATCAGTATCGGTATACAGTAGTGTATGAGCAATTAAATCTGGGCAGTTCAATTATTTTAGATTGCATTTTGGACTAAATACCTGTATAATAATAACAAAAAAATTTTTAGAAAAAGAAGAATATTTTACTGTCAATCTTATGTCATTTTTTGATAATGCAATTTAAGAGAAACCTGATCAAAGACAAATATTCAATAATAGCTTTATAATAATGTAAAAATTCAAGTATAATTTAACTTTTTATGTATACGTTACGTATTGGGTTGTTTTTTTCGAATAATAAATGTATAAAAAAAATCTAATTATTAACTTAAGGGGGTTTCTTCCATTACGTAACTAGATTAATGGAAATTATAGAGGCTGAGTAAAAACAATAACAATTGATTTATCTAAGGAAAATAATATAAAATATAAAGGCAACTTACACATTCAAATAACGAATACACTTAATCGCAGGGGTAGGCACTATCAACTTCTCGATCATCCGAGAACCCAAACTTGACTCCCGATCTTCTTTTATTTTAGCAACCAAGAAGACCCTAATGTTTATTAATTTCGATGACTCTAATAAAAATAAGTTTTGTGTACAGGGCGATATTTAACTAAATCCCTGTACATACTATCGTAACAATATATCGGTTATGTTTTAGCCTTCTTGATAGTGTTTGTTAAAATAAATCGGTGACTAATAGCACCGAAATAGATTTCTAACAAGCAAGCTTTATCTCTTCTAACCTCAAATGAACACAAATGGTTCAATTACGATAAGACCGCGGCGTATATTCTTCAAACTCCTGAGGCGGGCGAACGTTTTAATAATGCCGGTTCTAACTAATTCAACAGTTAATTTGCCGGCACAGGGCCAGTAATGCACTCTAATATTTAACTAATTGCTTCGGCCATTATTTATACAGCCAGCTCGGTTTTCCTTGTGCAAATATGCCGAGCGGGTTTTGTGCCGCACTCTCAGATTGAGAAAAAAACTTTAGGGGGGGGGCAGTGGGGGGGGACGATGCAATCGCTTTAATTTCTCTACAGTACGGCCAGTTTAAACAACGGAAAATGGAAAATTGTTTTTGGGAATATTAAGAAATAAAAAAATATCAGGGAATCAAAAACTGAACGAATTTATTCCTTTCGCTGCACCGTACTGTATAAGGACGTATTGGAAAAGTGAAAATGGCAACGTAAAAGAAAAATACGAACGAATCCAATGGAAAGTTCCTTCGAGCTCGGTTCTAAATCTTAACCGAACCGAAAGAATGGGTAAAAGCAAGGAAAATATATATGTAGCTCAGGGCCGACTGTGGGAATTAAAAATCTGTTGTTTTTCAGAGAGAGACGACCGCACGCGGTCCGCCGACGTGTTAAAAAGAGACGCGAACCATCTACTTAAGAATTTAAAATTCTTTTAGAGTAAATCCGTACGAGTGCCGGATGGAGAGGATCTATGAAATGGCATTTTAAGTTGGATTAGGTTCAAATTTAAAACACTGCCAATAATACGCAGCCAAAGGGAATGAACACCGGAAAATTTAACGGGTTTTTATACTTCTTTGCATCGGCATCGCCTACTTGATTTTTTTTCCGGGCCCCGGAAAATGGCGCTCGCAACGAGCAGATTATCTTTGAAGGAGCGCTTTTTTTTTCGCTAAATATTCCAATTTAGAAAGGTGTTGCATAATTTAGTATTTCCATAAGCGATCCTTCGGTTTCGTTAATAAAACGTGTTGGTCTAAATCGTGTGAGAAAGTTCAAACGTGCGCCATTAAATATCCCGAACGGAGTGAACAAATAGTTTGTCGGAGGTAATTGAACAATAACTTAAAGTTACAAATGGGAGGGAATCCATAGTTGATAGTCCATATCCTCCGTGAAAATAAACAGCGCGAGCAAATAGTAATAGTCAAAGTTGGCCACAGTTACTCCATCAAGTAGGCTGCTTTTGTTTTGTTCGCGGTCGCTCAGAATTCCAAATCAAAGGTGTAACATCGGGAAATTCTTGCAGGAAATACGGTTATTCCACGTCCGTAATTCGTTAATATTATACATAACATGTTTTCTGGATCGATAGATCGATACGGTGTAACTCCTACGAAATATAGTCAATTGGCGTTAAGCATAGTGATAAGGCTGGCCTAGCTCTAAGATTGGAGGTACCAAATGGTCTCCAATCAATAAATGTGACAAAGCGTTCTAAATTACAATACGAAATATCATTACAATTAAGTTGTACTTAAATTTTAACACATTTGAAATCTTTTTCAAGGGGTCGAAGTTTTTATGAATCAATTGAAAGCTCATTAAGTCAGGTTTGAAAAACTGATATGATAAATTCAGTAATTAGAGTTGAATTAAAGTTAGAATTTAAGAGATTAAGTATAGCGATACATGAGGCTATTAAAGTTCATATTGTATTTTAATCGTGATGTAGTATTGTTTCAGGAATTAATTTCACACTGGATTAATTAATTTGTATAATATCCAACTTGTTTCCGTACGATTAATAGTAAAATTTAATAAATTAGAGAAAATTTTCGCGAAAATTATAGAAAATATTTTTACAAAATTGAAAAATTTAAATTATGAAATACAATTATTTCGTGCAGATTGGAGAAAAAATTCTGAATTTTTCAATTATTAATTAACAATTTACTGGAAATATATATATTTTTCATTTTATAATTTAGCGTTGATTTTTGAAATATTATAAAAACTCGGCCTACCACCATTTCATTATTAACTACATAATGTACACATTATTAAAATACTTAATTGATGAAAAATATAGTTTAGTTAGCGTAGTATATTGTAACGCCCAACACCATAGAGCAGTAACTTGGGACTTGTTAATTGAAAGGCATTAATTTTTCCCGAAATCATTTAGTACAACTAGAGAAAATATAACATAATGCTGGCCAATAATTAACAACAGTTACATTTTAGTAAATTACATTTTCTTACCAGGGATTCATCTCACTACTTGCTTCTTTCAACGTCAAGGAAAAACTCAATTTCACTGCCTTCGGTGAAGTTCTCCAAAAATTTTTGTTGTCAATTGTTGTATTGACAAAGATAGTTTTGTTATGCCCGCGCCGTTTAGATAAATAATTTATAAATATTAAATAGATATTGCAATGATCGAATAAAAATATTGTTACGATAATATGTACAGGCATTTAGTTAAATTTAAATAAATATTTTTAGTAGAGTCATCAAAATTAATAAACGGTTTCTTAGTTAGTAAAATAAAAGAAGATCGAGAGTCACGTTGGGGTTCTCAGATTATCGAGAAGTTGATAGTGCCTACCCCTGCGATTAAGTGTATTCGTTATTTGAATGTGTAAGTTGCCTTTATATTTTATATTATTTTCCTTAGATAAATCAATTGTTATTGTTTTGACTCAGCCTCATTAATTTCCATTAACTAAGTTACGTAATGGGTAAAAACCCCCTTAAAAATCATATTAAGAAATTTTTATATTTTTATTTAGAATTAGAAAGGTTGTTTTAATTTACACATCCAGTTAATTTTTTTATTTTTACTCGAAATAATAAAAAACTTCCACTTTAAACATAACATTTAAAATTTGAAAACATATTTTGTAAAATCGTGACTTTCAATCATAAAGTTTTAGAAAATCTTTGCTTTTTTTTCAATCAGGACATATTTTGGAGATACCCTAATATTTTAATATTAAAGTCAATTTTCTTAATTTCAAATAATAAAAAAATCTTACTTTTATACATAAAATTTAGATTATAAATTCGTAATTTTGTAAAATCGTGACTTTTAATAAAGAGATTTTACAAAATCTTAACTTTAAATAGGTGTTTTTTTTTTAAATCAGGGGTTACAAAAATTTCGTAAAACTTTGACATCACATTTGAATTTTTTTTTATTTTAACTCCAAATAATAAAAAATCTGGATTTTAAACAAAAAATTTAGACTGTAAACTCGTGATTTTGTAACATCTAATGAAAACATTTTAGAATATCTCCACATTATCAATTAATTTCAAACATATAAAAATTGACTGAAAGTTGAAAATATAAATCAAGAAAGATATTCATTCTCATAAACATAAAATTTTAAATAGTTTAAATAAGAAAATTATAGAAAAATAGTGCCCTGTTTTCTTTTTTCCATTCATTTCCACCACCAAAAGAACAAAAACGAAAAGTATATTTAACTATTTAGCTCCATACTTTTTTCGTTTTTTTTTAAGGTATATACACAAAAATGTAGGAAGTGCGTTTGATAAAACAAATATTTTAAATGCCATTCGAAGTAATTTTAATTTTCAGTTTTCGATATCAATTCAAATAAAGGAAATAATAAAACCGAGAAAAACATTTTCTTTTAAAAGTGAACGAATGTTGCACTCGAAGGGAAAATCCTCCGCCGCTGAGTTAAAGAAGACCAGTTTAATTAAGGTGATTAGGTACCTCTCTAGGAGACTTGTGTACACAAATAAATTAACTTTAAAAGTGAATTAATTGCTTCTTGCGTTTAGGACGAGGCACGAAATTAACGTGTCTCGTTGGAAATTAGACTTGTTGAAATTTCTCATTATGTCTCTTCTTTGTACTCGGCCCTGCTCGGAGATTGAGATGAGGTCGACTATTTTCTCTACTGTTTGCTTTCCTCGATACCGATTCTATCGCTGCGAATTAATTAAACAACGTCTACAGTGTGCGCCCTAAAATATCATCCAAATAACTTTCTATTGCTATTGCTATTGCTGCCATAAATTAATTTGTCTAAGTTCCTTGTCGTTATTTCTTTATAAACTCTTTAAAAGAATACGTAAGTTATACTTAATGCAGTACTAGTCTTGTGAACGCAGGTTGTGGATGCAAAGACAAAATCACAAAATTTAACCTAAATACTGATTCATAAAATTTGTGGACATTCTCGAAAACGTAAATAATATTCTAATAAACATCAGAAACTTTTCGAGAAGCCAAGAAAAGTATATAAATATAGAGAAACTCATAATAATAAGAACTAATAGTGAAGTGTCAAGTTTGACGCAGGTGAACTACAGTTGTTTGTATTCATGTTAATTTTTTCTTTCGCTTTGTAAAAAGGTAGTTGTATAGTTATTCTAAGAATAAACATACATAAATATTACAATAGGTATACACGGTGGATCAATAATATTGCACGGAAATTTAAGGACGGATTCCTTGGGTCGAAATATAAACAAACGTAATTTGTTCGAAATTGCATCGTTTTTGAGATACATGGTGTTAATGTTTTAATGATATCAATAATATATGTTTTGGATGTAATTGGTTCAAATATATTTTCTATAATTTTTTATACCAATGGTTAAGATCTTGAGTTTTGTTTGTATCTATGTTTGGTTTGTTGAAAAAAAATTAAACCTTGTAGTTTATTTTTTGATGAGTAAATGTGTGATTTATTTATTTTTTTTATTTAAAAAAACTGTATTTTTCTTTCGCCCTTATGGGCATGCCGAAGCTCAGAAGATAACTCATTTTAATAATATAAAATTATAATCAACATCTATCGAAGATTTTTTTTCGGGCGTAAGTTTGTTATTATTATTTTGTTTTCATATTTTGGCCCAAACAATTCAATTTTAAATTTTCTGTTCAAAACACGACTATCTTTCATGTTGAAGTATTCAATTTTTATTTATTCATCTTTCGTTATTAATTGATGTATTCAATTATTATTTATTTTATTGCTTTTTTGATTGTTCAACATTATTTCTGATTTCTATTTATTTTTCTTACCGAAACCAATTTCCTAAACCATAAAATTTTTCTTTGATTGTTTCTTTTTTCTGCATAAATTCCGTATGTCAAATTCTATTTTTTTTTTTTTTTTTTCGAAACTTGTCTTATTTTTCCTGGCTACAATTAAAGTTCAAAATTTCGAGACCCCGGAGAACTCTTTTTCATTTCTTTTCGCCCTCTTTACCTACCTTTTTCTCTTTATTTTCTTGTCTTCTGAAAACAGTGATACCGACAATAAAAATCTAAAAAGAAAATGTCAGCAATAGATCCCCAGGAAAAGACAAAACTGAACAATTGGAGCGACTTAAAGATGAATAATGATCCTTTAAATATTTTTCTTAAAGAATTGACACATTTAATACAGTAAAAATAAGGCAGAAAGCCAAAAGGTTAAAAAATATTTAAACGACATGAAGAAGATCAATGGTCGCAGAAGAAATTATTAAAAAATATAAAGAAATTATATTTGTAACATTCAAAGAAGAAAATACGGCGATTAATAATAAAATTAACCCGAAGGAAGCTCCAGAATTCGATTCAATTACTGGAAAGTATTAAAGAAATCTTCCAAGGAAAACTAGACGGATATATGAACAAGATGGTGAAAAATTGCTGAGGTCACAATAATTCCTAAACAATTTCATTAATATCTCTGGAAAAAATTAAAACTGAAAACAACAGATCAAACCCAGTTGGAAATGTCAAACAAACAGCTTTAAGAGAACGAAAAATTTGCTTCAACATCACAACACAGGTCTTATATAAAAATGTGGTATGATGGTTAGTTCCTGTTCAATGGATCCATTATCATTAATGAAAGAAATATGGACATTAAATAAGGAAATAACAGGGAAAAGATCGTTCGAAAAAGAATCAAATCAGCAATTGAAAGACCTTTACAGATGTTGTAGCAGCTGTACAAAGAGCAACGACTTAGATAGTTGGAGTATGTTTAGAGAATGTCCATGAAAAAAAACTAGTTTAATAGGAGGGATGAGAAAAAACAGTCCAAGAACAAGATGGGAAGCAAAAGAGAAAATGAATATAGCAGAAATGGCGGGAACCAAATATCATTATCGAAATTGATTACAAGAAGAGATTGTCCAACAATCATTTACAGTGACAATGGGACCAATTTTCAAGGTGCAAAAAGTCAGCTACGATGTTATTTTTACCTTGAATGTATGTTAAAATACATTTCATGTTGTACATGATCGCTTGGCTGGTGAATCCCCCACATTCTATTCCCATTTTGTTTCTTTTTCTTCTTCTTTCTTCTTCATTGAAATTCGTGAAAGTGTAAAAAACCTGTCAAACTTTCAAAAAGCGGTCAAAATTTTAGTTTTTTGATATCTTACACTTTTTGTCTTCTAAAAATTGTTCGCGTATATAGAAAAACTGTGAAACTTGTCAAAATAGGTCAAAAGTGTCGAGATTTATTTTTCATTTTTCTGAGAATTAAGTTCGTAAAAATCTGTCAAATTGTCAAAAATCTGTCAAACTCTTAATAAGTAAATAGCCTTTAAAACGTATTCAAACCAGCAATATTCTAAAATTTGAACAATTTTGTTAAAAATCTACATTATTTGTCAAAGATGCCAAACTTAAAATAATTGTATTTATTTCAAAAATGTATGTTTAGAGAAGGTCCATGAAAAAAAAACTAGTTTAATAGGAGGGATGGGAAAAAACGGGGGGGTCCAAGAACAAGATGGGAAGCAAAAGAGAAAATGAATAGAGCAGAAATGGCGGGAACCACCAGATAGAAAGAGAAAGCAGTAAATAATAATAAGAAAGTGTGGACCATACGAGCCACGGATTATTTTAGTTCTATTTATCATATTATCTGTCTAACTAATATTATTTTAATACGCCGAACATTGAACTTACTCTTATTTTTCAAAATTCCTTACAAGTAGTTCGGAGTAATCCGGAAAAGTGGTTTTTAAAATAGCAGGATCAGCAAAGAGTAGATCGAAGACGGTGGTTCTGATCTCCTCTTCGCCGCTCCGTACCATAATTAGCAGCACACAAAAAAATACCGACGATGATGACGATGTAGTAAAAAGCGCCGCGGCGCCGACGGACGAAAATCCATAAAACATCCAGTCGGCGAATGCGATTCTCACGTTGCCGTTGCCCGGCAACCGGTAGGCGTTGGTGGCGGGAACAAAACAGCATTGCTGCGCCGCGACGCCTGAAAAACATCGCGACGCTAATTATCGTCCGTAATTAGGGTAAGCTCGGCACGGTTAGTTAGTTGCCAGGACGATGATGATAGTGCGACGAGCGAACCGATAATAATTAGCCCAAGATATGGACCGTTTTATTATTATTGACTGGTTAACGCGACTATTCCTTAATTCGCGAAACTTTTAAGCGAAGCGCACTTTCCTTATTAACGGGTATTATCTGATTAAATCACCGTTGCTCTTTTCATTAAAGGAATTTTACTAATTAAAAAAGTGCAATCTTAGAACTTGAGTCCACTGATACTAACCATTATATTTATAGAACCAAGAAGGTCCGTGGCTGGTGTGGTCCACATTTTCTTATTTGCTGCTTTTTCTTTCCATCTAGTGGTCTCCATTTTCCCTATTTCCTTTTCTATATTCTTCTTTATCGTTCTTCTCATTTTTTCCCACCGATTCAAGTTTCTAACTGTAGACATTCTCTAACCATCTAAGATGTTGGTCGTTTCAAATTCCTTGTTTTTTATTTTACTTGTCCATACCTCGTTCTCCTTTTATCCGCACTATATTTTTCTTATTTAACACCCACTTTTATTCACATAAGTGAATGATAACTGACCATCGCACCTGGCTTAATAATAGTTAGATGATTTTGAAAAAAATTGTTCCTTCTCTTAAAGATATCTCTATAACAATTGTAATTGGGTTTGATGCACTTTTTTTTCAATTTAAGTTTCATTCTCTTGAATATAAACTCTTAGTAATTGAAGATAATAATAAAATGAATCAAGAATCATGATGGTCTCACCGATTTTCCGCAGTCTTGGTACATTTTTTAACCTAGTTTTCCTTAGAAGAATTGAATTCAGGAGCTTCCTTCAAATTAACACATCGTTAATCCCAGTACTTTCTTCTCTAGATGTTGTAAGTATTATTTCGTATTTCATCGAATAATTTTTCTTTCGTTTCATGACCTTCTTCTTGTGATTAAGATATTTTCTAATCTTTAGGCTGTAGACCTTTTTTATCCTTTGTTTTTATTGGAAGACAGAATATTGAAAAAAGTGAAAAGTATTTGTCCTGAGTTTCGAAGTCTTGGACTTTAATGGTCTTCATGTTAAATAAATTAAAATGTTAGGTAAATCCAGCAAATAATATCAAAAAGTATCCTTTACCTTAGAATCAAAACTTAGCAATTCATTAAACCATAGCCGATCTTCCTTTCGGATAAAATCATTAGGGCCACAACATTTCAAAAAGTTTAAATAGATTTCTTTGGCTAATTTTTTATCAAATCGTCTTTTTTAAGGAAAACTCTAGTAATAAAATGTTATTTATCTCTATTTGTGTACAAAAGCAGTACATCTAGGAATAGTATCAAATATCATTATCGAAATTGATTGCAAGAAGAGGTTGTCCAACAATCATTCACGGTGACAAAAAGGTGCAAAAAGTCAGCTACGATGTTATTTTTACCTTTTATGTATATTAACATAAATACAATGTTACAAATATTGTACATGATCGCTTGGCTGGTGAATCCCCCACATTCTATTCCCATTTTGTTTCTTTTTCTTCTTCTTTCTTCTTCATTGAAATTCGTGAAAGTGTAAAAAACCTGTCAAACTTTCAAAAAGCGATCAAAATTTTAGTTTTTTGATATCCTACACTTTTTGTCTTCTAAAAATTGTTCGCGTATGTACAAAAATTGTGAAACTTGTCAAAATATGTCAAATGTGTCGAGATTTATTTTTCATTTTTCTGAGAATCTCCGATTAAGTTCGTAAAAATCTGACAAATTGTCAAAAATCTGTCAAACTCTTATTAAGTAAATATCCTTTAAAATTTATTCAAATCAGCAATATTCTAAAATTTGACCAATTTTGTTAAAAATCTACATTATTTGTCAAAGATGCACAAAAATTGTCAAACTTAAAATAATTGTATTTTTTTCAAAAATGTAGTTAACGTAGCAATAATGCTTATTTTTTTCAAAAATATCAATTTTATTTTCATTTAAAATACGTAAAGTATACTCAAAAATATAAAATTTGTCAAAATATCCGTCAATTTTTTTATTTTGTCAAGAATAATATAAAATTTGATTATTTTCCTAACGAAATGTCAAAATGTGGAACTCAGTGGTAGTTCTCAAAAATGTGTTTATTTTCTGTTTATTTTTTTTTGTAGAAATCCTACATTAAAATTACTAAAAATATTTTTTGTTCAAGAAACTCACAATATCTAAAAAAAACATCAAATTTTCAAAAAAGATGTCAATATTATATAGGTTTTTGTAAATCAACATTTTCTATTTGCTGAAGATTTCTCAAATAGGTATGCACAAATTTTATGACTCTGGTAAAAATATTGTAACTAGAAATCTGTTAAAATCGGTCAATTTTTACCTTTATAAGTTATTTATTACAACATATTGGTTTGTAGAAAAACTATTTTTTTGACTCTCTTAACAATTCTCCCCATTTCCCCGATTTTTCAATCGCGAAGTGCATCTTTTACTTTTAGATTGTTTTTGACATTACAGCGAGCTCACTAAAAACCGACCGGTTTAATATGACAATAAATAACGATTCGTCGTTTAGGGACGCGAACGCAAGTCAAGTGCGACACTTAAAATATGAATCCCAGTTGTTTCGCAATAGAATAATGAGGGACCGACCATTGACAATCACTAGTAATGAGGCAATCTGAGGATATGTGAACAGCTGTTTAGATAAACGACGGTCTCGATGCCCGATTTTAGGGCGAACGGCGTCCCGGGGGACGCGGCCGGACTCAACGCGGGGAAATTAAAATTTATCCCCGAGCGCGCCCAACATTTACTTTTAATTGAATCCGACAAATAGTTCGGTTTTGTCCAATCTAAAGTCGTTCTTCGGGCCAAATGGGAAACAATTCAAGTGTGATTAGTAGATTACTTTTTATTAAATGTATAACGTAAAATTATTAAACTGATGAAATCGGGTATTTACAAACTAAATTGTCCGGATTGTAACGCCATCTATCTGGGTCAGACCCTTAGAAATTTTAAAATTAGGTACAGTGAACACATACGATCTTGTAGATTGAAACAACCAGATAAGTCACATTAAGCTAATTAACTAATTAACGCTAAATACAAACTTACACTCAACTGAACAATTGAACCATCAGTATCATTATATAATAAATTAATTTTAAGCTAAACAAACACTTTTGAGGAAAAATCTTGACACAGGTTTTTGATTTTAATTTAATGTATTTTTACATAACAATGAAATATACAGTGTAAACCATTTGGGAGTAACGATGTCGTCGACAATTTCTTTAAATGGCACGCCCTGTATATTTTTTTTTAGATAGCAAATTTCGAGGAGATTCTTGTGTTCGGTAATTAATAGTTTTGATGATACAATAATTTTAAAATCTGTATTTTTGAAGAACTTTGATTAAATTTAAATAACAAAATAATACAACAGTAACAATAAATTGCCACACAATAAATTATAGCAGTGTCCTAAGCGATCGGTAAATTCCTGCTGAACTTTATTAATAGTTTCCTGCAAAATTTATTTCTTGCCTTATTCTATCTTTTAAATTATTTATGTCGTCCGGTTTACTTTTATACACAATATTTTTTAAATCAGCCCACCAAAAAGAAGTCTAATGGCGTGAGATCCGGTGACCTTGGTGGCCACTCAATGGGTCCTCTTCTACCGATCCACTTATTGGGGAAACTTCGTCAAAATACGGTCGAAAGGCGGCTGCCCCATCTTGTTGATACCACAAACTTTCATCGATATTTCCGGGAATGGTTGCCCTAGGGAATAAATAGGATCCAATTATTTTATGTCGAACAATTCCTGCCCAAACATTAACTTTTTGTGGATATTGAAATCAAAACCGACCTGTCTCAGGATTTTTCCTCAAAATTGTTTGTTTAGCTTAAACTGAATTTATTTCATAGTTTATGTACACACTGTATAGTAATGGGTTAGCAATTATATCTAAGAAATTTAATTATTTTAAATTACCTTTTGGTTTAAATACCTGTCTAATATTAATCAATTTATTTTAATAAAAGGAAAATATTATTGCTTAATAATGATTGATTGAAATGTTTATGGTATGAAGTTAGTTACGCTTATAAGAAATCTATCAGTGTTATAGTTATTCTTTGATAATGCGATTTAAGCGAATCAGAAAATTTTCAAAAATATTTGTTACTTTTTTCATAAATCGGACGGCAGAAAATCTAAAAGTAAGTATTAGCCATTTTTAATCTAAATGAGCGGTTCCATTGGCGCATTTTCCGGATCCCCGGCGGGCTATAACTCGCAATAAACAAAACAAGACACTTTTTTCATTTCCCAGATGGTAGACGATCTCCGAGGGATTTGTGTCGCAGATAAAAAAAAGTATAATACACTTTTAAAAACTGTTAAGAATCCGGAAAAGCTTGCGGCCCGCCGGAAGGGGCCGATAATAAGCTTTTAAAAAAAGTTTTAATTCGTCACGAGAGGGAGGGAAAATTCCGAGTACTCGGTATATAATTTCCCCATAAACATTCCAATTAACGTCATACAGGGTGAATGAACGAATGACTTTGCTATACACGAAATCGATCTTCTTCGGGTAAGAAAATTCGTCGAAACGAAAAATTTGAGGCGATCTATACCGCGTGTACCCGATTGGTGGCAATTTTCCGATTCATTTAGGACGATAACCGTAAAAACGTCTCGTTCGTAAAATAGGGTCAGGGATTCCCCGTTTATGCATTTCTAATGGTGGCCATCGCGACGGAAATGATGGAATGTTCTTTTGTCACCACAGGAGTGTTCATTTTCCGGTTGGATTGCGCGCCGATAAAAAAAGCGGGCGAGCAACGACCATGAAAACGGTACCGGCCCTTCGCCTTTCCGTGTTGATCTATTACAAAGGGCGGAGAGGCCCGCAGGACGCCCGAAACAATTTTCTATTAATCCTTTCGAGAAGTTTAATATTTTTATTAGAAGCACCAATAAGGATTGTCGTCTTCGTTGAGTAAGTGGGAACTTAGTAGGCGTTGCGCGACGTACTATCTTAAACTTGCGGCAGATCCTCACCAAAACTCTCAGTTTTCCCATACGTGAATCCTCATAAGGAAATCTAAGGTTCACAATAGCCATTTTTACTCTATTCAAGTTGAAACGTGAAAGATGACAGTTGACAGAAGACAAATGACAGAAGACAAATGACAGATGACGTCACGGGTACGCTAGTAAGTAATCTTGAACAAGGACCAAAATGAACGATAGATTTCCTTATATAAATTTACATGGGATAACTGTCATTTTTGCGATAGTTCTTTTATTGCTCATTTATTACTTACCTTTTAATAAAGATCAAAAGACGATGTACGATTCAAAAAATGATTCAAGACGCGAAATTCAAGTTAGATCTTTTTTCCAATTTTCTTAATGGTTCCGACGATTCTTAGTACGAATATTGTCTTTATCTCACTTTTATAATTATTTTCGTGTCGACAAATTAAAAATTACTTTTCTAAAATTAAACCCGACCCAAATTTACTGCGACCAATCAGACAATCTATCGGCCACTTGCACCCCAAAAATTTGAATTCGAACCCAAGAAGTGGCGCCCTTAAACAATAACTTTGATGCGAGTTCTTGAGTGGTTTATATAAGAGTTGACACAAATTTCTACTCATTCACTAACTTAAACTAAACTTGATTTTATATATTTTGTGGCCTAAACAGTCATTAAACTATTAAATTTAAACTTGGGGTGACAATTTATATTTTAAATTACATAAAAGGCAATAAACAATTTGAATATATTTTTGAGCGGAGAGTGAGTGTGTGCATTGCTCTGTGAATGCTTAGCGACTTTTTCTTTTTGGAACTGGAGTGACTATGACTGTGGCGCTGGTGTTAATTACGACTAATTGATTAATTAATTGTATACTCAGAGGGCAGTTTTCATTGGTCAATTTTTATAGCGTACATTAGCGAAATGTTGATTGGATGAAGTAAAAACTGCGGACGTGATATGAAATTATTTTAGAGAATGTACAGGGTGTACTAATGTGAGTTGAATATTATTTTAACCTGTTTTAAAAGAGTGAATTTTAAAAAAATGTAGTGCCGTTTAAAAAGTAAATCATCCTATAAAAATTAGTGTAACTAAAATCGAAACAACCAGAGGAACACTAATAATTAGTAGGTACATCTTAATTTAACTTGAAACCTTAGTTTCAGTTCGAATTAAATTGTTCATCGGTCGTTATTATCTCCCAAAATAAAATGAATCTTTTGTACACAAATAGTGAACTATATAATGTTAGAGGTATTCCTGGCGTCAGCCTCTGGCAAAACTAAACTAGTTCGTAACGTTTTTCGGGTCATTTGCCGGATAAACGTTACGGAATGGGTTTTTGTCTTAACGACACCTTACGGTCCCTTAGCGTAAACGATACTTAAGTCGACTCCAGCGCTTTATTGCGGATGCTCCTACTTTTAGATAAAAGAATCAACAATTAAGGAGCGAATGGCTGACCCGCGGTGTATCTTCGTTCCTTTTAACTGTTAATGTATTCTTGTGTTCCCGTTTTTGGTATCTTAAACTCGGGACGTAGAAAAGCATTGAAAAGAGAATGTTTTCTTAATCTAAAATAAGTCGATTGGATGAGGAAGTTGTTTGTGGGAATTGGAGAAGAATCATTTAATTGTTAATATACGGTAATTGAATCAAACTCTTCTTTACTTATTAATTATCGAAGTAGGCAGTTTATAGGCAATTCCAGCAATCCAAGACATAAATGGTAAACTGAGTAGTTTTAGCGATTTTATTTAAAAAGGTTAGAGATTCTTTCTTCTTGTTCGATCTGAAAGTATTTTTTGCTTAGAGAGAAAAAACTTCATCTTGTTGTTTATGTCTTTGTGCTAGATCTTGGACTACATTATGGAAAATAGTAACAAACGTGTTTCTTGATTGATTTTATGTACTCGATCGATAGTTGAGTGATTATTTCTAAATCTAAATTAGTGATTTGGAATTAATTTTTTTTCTATTAATCTTTTCATTCTTTCAAGTAAAAATCTTCCTACGTTGATAGACAGAGAAATCTGTCTCTTTGAGGCAACTTCAAAACCAAAGAGTTGAAAATATCTCTTTAATTTAAATGAAATCGAAATTAAGATTCTAAATCTAAAAAAAAATCACCGGACAAGAACTTTATAACAACAGGATCTTATAACAGTATAACAATTAAATTAATCTGGTGTTTCGAACGATAATTATGCACTTATCCTTCCAACGATTTCGTAGTAGACTAATTTCTGGAAAATATACCAAACACCCCAAATTCCTAAAGGAATAAAAACAGAACCTCTTAAATTTATAAAAAGTGATAAACAAAAGATTCAGTCAGTAGCAACAGACAAACTAATAGTAAATTTATACATTGGCACTACTTTAGTAAACCAAGAACTTAAGAAGGTGTGCCAGGAAAATAAAAATTTAGAGTCAATTAACAATTAACAACAATAAGTGTTGTTCTTGCTTTAATAAACTAATTTTTGTTAAGAAGATAACAAATCCAACAACTAACGTCAGGGTGAATAGAAGAGAAATTGCCAATTACAAAGAATTAAATTGCAAGAAGAAATATTAATTAAGTGTAAAACTAATTGTTTGGCTTTGGATCTTTTTGAAAAGTAGAGTTGGCAACATTCTTAAAGAAAGTAGGGTCGAACTAACACTTGATTGGTGACTTTAAATGGTTCGATTGATTTTTCATTGGTTAGCTTTAAAACAGCCGTTGGAATTTACGATGTTGATCATATTAGAGAATTGTTTCAAGAATATACCGGGTGAACGAATTTTATTTGAACTTATTTAATTAAAGGACCGTGTACAAAAGTTAAAATCTGAACGCATCCTTTTTTCTAAATCATGTACTTTGTTTTTTGTCAATGTTATACATTTTGCTAGAAAACGGCGCATGTTGTATTTTTGTACTATTTAATAATTTTTGTAATAGTTAACATTCTTGTTAATAAACATTCAAATTTGTACTTCTCAGAGTCACAAACAACATATACAGACAGATCTATAATCTTAGCGTTATTACTCCGTATTGAAAAATACAAGTGACCAAAGGAAAATCAAGAGGGAAATGAATTAAAATCGGGATTCAATTTGCCGGTCCCGTGGCCACCATCGGCGGCTTCGCCCTCCTCTTTCTCCTCCTCATTAGACGGTCCATTTCCCTTACGGAAACGGAAACAAACTACCATAAATGGTCGACTTGAAACATGGATTCATGATAATGTCGAGATCGTTCGATTTCGATCCCTCTTCAATTTTTATGTCATATCTAACGAGACTCCGAGAGAAAAGAGAATTTCCCGATAACGAATAGTCGCAAACCGTCTATAATAGATGCTTTTACGTTTAGCATTTTTTAGTAAACTGATATTTAATGAAGTTGTCATAATTACATGTCAGAAATCCAAATAAAAATTATTGATACAAAAAAATTAATTGATTACATCAAACTAATAAATTAATACACATAATCAATTATTATTAATTAATACGTGTTTCTCCTCGTTTTTTTCTCATGGTCGGTGTATACACTAAAACAAAAGTCGGAAGGGACATGTACGTCAGAACCTGAATAATCCCATGGGCAAATTTTTGCTTCGTCGTCAAACGGATCTTGGGAGCCCCAGAGATCACGTTACATCGCCCCATCATCTGAAAATAAATAATAACGATAAAATTGTCAGAAATAAAATAGTAATTTTGAAAACTCACCTTTAAAAGCGTGCAAATTGATATTAATTACCCGGAGAATCGGTATTTTGACACTAAACAAACGTATTAAATGTTTATAACAAATTTATTCCGAGCTCACAATTGCCGGGATACCGATTTTTTACTGAAAATAAATAGTAAACACTTGAATTAATTCGGCGTCGTTGCTCATTTGTTGTAACCCATTGAATTGACTGAATTCATCGAAGTACAAGACCAGTCGAAATAGATAGAAGAAATTATAGGTTATGTTTTACAATTTTTAAATGTAATGGTAATAAATTATAAATATTAAAATTAGTTAACTTAAAATATGGTTTTGCTAGAAAACCATGCATTATTATTAAAAACCCAAACCGAACAATCAGTTGACAAATATGAGACACTATTAACAAGCAATAATATAGGAGTAAAATTGGTTAGAACTTTAGGATTTGAATACCGAAATTTAGATATTTTAGCAAAAAAGCTAAAGAAAAGTGAAGAGTATAGCGGTATTATTTTCTCTAGTCCACGTTGCGTTCAAGCAGTGAATTTGGCAAATTCAGATCTAAGTTTATGGGCGTTAAAACATAATTTTGCTGTTGGTGAAGCGACTGCTATAGAAGCATTAGAAAAATTAAAATTCGAATGTATTGGTCCAGATTCTGGAAATGCTGTTAATTTAGTAAAGCACATATTAAAAGGTGGGTTTTATTGATAATTTCAAATATTATTAACAATACGTTTTTTAGATAAATCCATATACAAAAACCCTTTTTTATATCCACATGGAAACTTAAAGACCGATACACTAACAAAAGGTTTGGAAACGGAAAAAATATCACTAGATAGTGTTCATGTGTACGATACTATAGAACATCCCGATTTAGAAAAAGAAATTAATATTTCCACAAATTATAAACAGGAAATACCGGAATTTTTAGTGTTTTTTAGCCCTTCCGGTTTCCACAATTCCCTGAAGTATCTTAAGAATATCAGAGACTTTTCCAAAGCTAAAGTAAGTTCACTTATATTGTCCAGTATGAGTAATATTATATTTTTGTTTTTATATAGCTTATTGCTATAGGACCCACAACAGAAAATGCCATAAAAGAAGTCGGTTTACCAGTCTATGGTGTAGCTAAAAATCCAACTCCAGAGAGTGTATTAAACATATTAAAAAAATAAATATATTTAGAAAATCTATTAATAATAATATTTTACTTTATTGACTAGAATAATACAGTAAAATTACTTGTATCATATTAGCCTTAATTTTTTTATTGCCGAAAAATAAATATAGCTGTTAGAAATACTAACAAATAAAAAAATTAACTGTTCATTTCCATTATTATATATCAGTACATGTTGCATTACGTATAAAAAAAATGTGTTGTTTGCTATATTTTTTATTTGAAAAATATATTCGCTAGTTAAAAAAATACCCTACAACATTGCGAAAACTAAAAATGTTAACTACTTTAACGTTAACCATTTTTCCTAACAAATTGAACATTTCTAAATAAATCGGATATATAATCTATCAGTTTTCCAAAACATCGATTGATTTTTCTCTTTTAACGATTAAGTATTTTTCGCAAAAAGGGATAAGCAACTGTTTAAAATTTTCCTTAAAAAATAACCTTGTTATATTTTTCAACATGTTGATAAGTACCATTAATAAGTTGCTACAGAAGATTAACAAGAGCACACAAAAAATTGCTTTCCTTTGGGTAAATAAAGACTTAAAAAAAAAAACAATGCATAATCAATGTTTTTATTATTTTAACCAAAGTATGATAGTAGATTAAAATAAGAATTATTTCATTTTATGTATCACAGTTTTCAATCTCTTCCCAAATGCTACCAAACGAGAAGTTTTTTTTAAAAAACTCAAGACCATAAAAATCTTAATATACAAACTATACACAATTTTATAACTAAGAGTTTATGGACAAATATGAAGATCTAATAATTAATGAAAAATATTATTGGGGTAAGAATTGCCTAATTGAGAAAGAGCAAAGGGTTTTGTAACTGAAAACTATAGGATTTGGTGAAATATTAAGAGTGTAAATTTCGGACGGAAATATTAGGACAAAAGTGCCGAAGTAACTCCAATCGCTCACAAAAACTTGTTATTTCTTAAACTATCGTTTATCGAAAACAAATCTTTTATAATCAAAACATTAATCATTTTGTAAACTAGAGCGAAAAATATAAAAATCCTTTATAAGCTACCTTGCAAGTTGTCCTTTTTATATTTTTATATAAAAATCCAAATTGAACTGTTGTATAAAATACTAATACATTCAATCAATTAGATACACGTTTTGGAATATCTTTATTTAACTAACCGTTACTCTTAATTATTTAGCAATAAATGGATATACGGCGAATCTACAATAAAATTATTGTCTCCGGTTAGCACCCTACTCCATAAAATTCATTTAATTCGAAATTTTCTAATACAGTCTCATATACACTTGCAATAAGACAAAGTCGCAATAAACTTCTATCGGAACTTTTGCACCCTTTGGTATAAAGCTGAAATGGATTCGGAATCGTCTTGCGATTCTTTCAGATAATATAATCTCATTTTTTTCTCGGAATGGCACTCCAAAATCCCCCATTGTTGGTACAATTTCAGGGCGTTCTTTATTGTATCCACCGAGATACTTTCACCTAAAACAGAAAATACGTATTTATATTACCCTGATTTACTAAAAAAAGAACTCACCGTATTGAATTCCTCCCGAAGCCAATTGCGATTGCATCTCGGTCAAAACATCGTTAATTAACTCGTTTTCGAGCAGTTGCCTTCCAACCAACTTATCCAATGTGAAAGCAGTTAAAGCGTAAGTTTCTACCAACGAATACACGGGAACCCTCAAACATTGCAACGTTTCCCTGGATTCTTTGTTCGGATTCAATTTGTAGATTTTTTGCGGGGCCCTATCTTCTTCGTCACCGTCTTGATCGTCCAATATTTTTGCCAACCTTCGACTTCTGCGATTTAGTTCAGTTTCTTCTTTTTCATTCTGCAAAATACAAACATTATGTACAGTGTCAAAGTGCCATTCTAAACAAGTCTACATTTATCGGCAAATCATTGACAAGTTACAAAATTTTGATTAAGGACAATTAAACCTATAATTTGTGTAGAACAACTGAGCGTTTCTTGTAGTTCTACTTCGAACACGAAAATTAGTTGATTGCAATAATTGAGGAGCATCCTACTCACCACTAAAAATATTTGTTTTCTATAAACTAAATCATCGATGCAACTGTTAATAACTTGTTCCAGACTTTGGCATGGCTTATTAAATAGAAATTCATATTGCAAAATATCACAGAGCTCTTGGACATTCTCCACCAGTTCTTGGTGAATCACGTTTCCAGAAGATTTGTCTATTGCCTCTATGGCTACGGCTGTCACTGACTCAAGAGCAAAATGAGTTACTAAAGTGTTGCTGTAGTAACTTAGTTCGATTACGTTCGGTAAAATTGCAATCGGTTTGATTATGTCTTCGTTGTTGATTTTTTCCTTTCGTATTAATCCCGGCCCTAGCATTTCTACCTGAAATATTAAAATTCGGATTGAGTGTTTACTAACTAAAGCGTTATACTTACAGCGTAATTAACAACATCAATTGAATCCCCAGAGAATCCAATATCTTTCCTTGCGTATTCCAAATCTTTTCTAAGCTCGTCTAAAGCTACTACCTGTTTTTCAATACTGGCACCGTCCCTGAATTTGGTTAATAGTAAGTACGCCAATGCGTTCGTCGACATCACAGAAGTTGATTGTGCGCAATCTGTAATTACAAAAAAATAAATGTAATATTGACATTATAACTGAGCTATTATGTAAAAAAGTATTTGAAAATTTGGGACGAATAAACAAAAGTAATATAATATCTTTCTTTTAAGTCATAAAAGAAGGATTTGCTAACGTGACAAGACAAAAGAGTAATGCATCCCGACAAAAAAATAGAAAAATTCAGTCGGAAAGTACGTTTTGATATCAATTTAAATTTAATCCTTAGCTAAATGCGACTTTAGTTTATACGAATTTCATTAGTGTTCTTTTTTGAAAGTTTACAACTTTTCCGGTATTTTTCTAAATCCATTGTATATAAATTACATTAAATCATTTAATAGAAACAAAGTCTGATTATTAATGAGATGAGGATATAATAGTTCGTAATTGAATCATTCAATTCATTAATTCAATTTTGTTTTACCTTTGTTAATTTACTTATTTTTTCATATTGTTACGATGGTATGTACAGGGATTTAGTTAAATATCTCCCTGTACATAAAACTTTTTATTTAATATTTTCTAAATCATAACATTCACTATTTATTTAAAATTACGTGAGCGAAAGTTTTGGGGTAAGTCGCGAACGGATAATAAATAAACCTTTTTATTAGAATCATAAAAATTAATAAACATTGGGGTCTTCTTGATTGGAAAATAAAAAGAGATTAAAAGTCAAGTTTGGGTTCTCGGATGATCGAGGAGTTGCCTACCCCTGCGATTAAATAGGTTATGTAAGACTTATTTTTATTCATAAATAAATAAATTGTTATTGTTTGACTCAGCCTCTTTAATTTCCGTTGACCAAGTTACGTAGAGAATTAAAACCCGCGTCAGATATTTAGATTTTTTCATTATTTTTTCTGAAAAAATAACCTAGTACGTAAAAATATTAAATATTTCATATGCGTACTTGTCCTTAAAAATATATAGTAAGCTATCGGCTTTCCTAAAGATAATGAATAAAAATTTATTCAAAAAAACTACTGTAATTCATCTTAATTTCTCAAATGGGAAGCTAAATATTTAATTCTCTTTACACTTAAAAAAAAACAATTTTTTTGTAACAGATCCGAATTCTCGTTTGTTGAGATCAATAAAATAATTTCAATTCTAATAATCTGTGTAAAATAAATTATTTTGGGGTAATTACATCTGTATTTGTCAATGTTTAAAAATTACTTACTAACAATTTTTTCTTATCGGTCAATAAACAACTTGTAATTTACATTTATGCTTTCTAGTTACTTATTACGATAATTATTTGCTATACAATTGTTTTTATTACGTTCAACTTCAAATCCTACACGCTACTAACCATGATAGTAACTTGAAGGTGTGTCACCAAATGGGCGCATTTAAACCCGCCCTATAGACAAATTAAGTTGCGTTTGTTGTGCACAGGCTGTGACGATGTGTGTCAATTGAAGTAAAATTATTGCTTACGATTAAATATAAATTATAGAAGAGGGTAACAAATGATTCGTCAATAAAAACCTACCGTAAATGATGTGTTTTGATATACTTTCTACAAGGTATTTCTGGTCATCAGACACGATATCAGTGCCGTATAAACTAGTTGCGGACGGGTTGGATTTTAGAATTTTGTTGCTTGATACTCCATTCGGTGTCTTTCCGTTGGCATTAAAAGTTTTAACGAGTTCCTAAAACAAAAAATGATTAACTTCGAAACAAAACCTTAAATTTTTCTTACCCTTAACGAGAACGGTTGATTGAAATCGATCCTCATCATTCCATAATTGCTATTTAAGACGTTCCAAATCCCCTTAACGGCATTACCGAACGTCTCCATCTCCTTCTGTTGCCCTAACTGTTCCCTTATAAAATTTCCATCTACCAGTTTTTCGTAATTAACGCTAACTGGCACCAATAAAGCATCTTCTATAGAACCTATAAAAAAAGGAGAACCTCTATCAAATCGAAAGTTAAACTTAAAAATTACAAATCCTACCGTCCATAAAACTGTCCAATATGACGCTAAGAATTCCGTACTTCGGCATACAAGGTTTTCCAGTTCTGGTACGGCCTCCTTCCAAGAAGAATTCAATATTGTGACCGGCTCTTAAGCACATGTTCATGTAAGTGTGCAACATCGCTTTGTAAACGTGATCTTTACGCCCCATCACTGGATCTATCCTACGTTTGATGAAAAAAGCCCCGAGGCCTCGTAACAGAGAACTGAAAAAAAAAACGCATAATTTCTCATCGAAAAAAGATTTTTTTTTTGAACGCTCACCCAAAGAACGGTATCCTCAAATTATTTCCTGCGGCGACGAGCGGAGATCGAATGTTATTGTTGAGTAAAATAAAAGATATTAGTATGTAATCCAAGTGAGACCGATGTAGAGGTAAAAATATGAGAGGTAAGCTTGATTTTCCTGCGGTTTTCAACATCTCTACTTGACCCGGGTGTACCACAACTGAAGTCAAGAAACATGGAAGAAGTTTGTAAAGAACCCAAGAAGTAAACCTAAAAATAAAAAATAATAAATTGCATTGTTGTATTTTAGTTTTAAAATTGGATTTAACTCCTCATTAATTATTCTAATCACAAACTTACCGTAATAAAAAGTCCGACAACGTCGACCTCATATCGAATAACAATTTCTTGGCGCGTTGTTGATTCTTCTTCAATAATTTCAGATAAAATTCCTGGTCGGTGGTGTTCGAATCGTGATATTGTTGGATTGTCGCTTTTTCGATGGCGTCTCGCAGGCGGTTGTCTTGTAAAACTAAATCGGCCACTTGGGGATAATGGTACTTTTTCAATTGGTACACTTGGTGTAGGTGCGAAAAAGTCCGTTGCAGGAACCCATTGCAGGATATCGGAAGTTGATAGTCGAGGATGTTTTTTAACGTTAACGTTTCTGTTGTTTTACCGACAAGCGATTCCTGCAAAAAGAATCGATTCAATCATCAATCGTTTACAAGTAGCCCCCGAGGGCTACGGTTGATAATTATAAATAATAATAGCAATACAAGATCTGCAAATATCCTGGGGGGTATAAGTTTTTAATTACTATAATTGTCATTTTTATTATTAAATATGAAAAGATAAATTATACTTATCTGAATTTCATATTTATTATGGATAGTTTCCACAAAGTAAGAGTTGAAACGATTAATTTAATTTTTATTATTATTATTATTCTATTACACATGGAGATTGATGAATAATATTTTAATAGTCACAGAGTTGCAAATCTATATTCTTAATTTCCCTTTTTTTTAGCATTCTGTCATTTCGTTAATTATTGTCAGCATTTTTTTGCACTGTGCCTTATTAACGACTCGGGTAATATTTTTATCACTCTTTTTTAGCTTTTTCACTGATTTTTGCACTTCGTCTTCTTGTTTTTAATTATTAATTCACTATTTTTTCTATTAATTAATTACGGATTTTTTACAATTATCTGTTTTTATCTATTTTTTTTCTTTCGTTCTAGCAGTTTTTAGTTCACTTTATGGTTTTTTAGTTTATTTTAGCAATTTTTTTAGTTTTTTAAGTTTTTGCACCGTGTTTTTTTTTAACAATTAATTCACTATTTTTTAATGTTTTATACGTCAATTATAGATTTTTGCCATTTTTTAGAAAGTTTTCACTATTTTCTATTCGCTCATTATTTTTCTTGTTTTTAGCGGGTTTAATCTTCTATATTTTTAATGTTTTAAGGGGTAACATTTCATTTTTTTGTCTTTGTTTAAGATCCTTCGCTATTTTTTTCCTGCTTTTCTTCTTTTTAGCGATTTTTTGTTTATATTAGAGGTTTTCCATTTATTTTAGCGATTTTTTTATTTATTTCGATTTTTTTATTTATTTCGATTTTTTAACAGATCTTTAGCTATTTTTACCTATTCTTTTCTCTGTTTTTCTTCTTTTCGGCAGCATTTCGTTTATTTTAGCGATTTTTTAGCTTCTTGAGTGACTTTTTACACTTAATATACAATTTATTTTAGGGTTTTTAGGAGTAATTACCAGTTTTATTAACTTTTGTTAGCAACATTTCTCTTAATAATTTATCTCCTTTATTTCGTTATATTAGTGGTTTGTCATTCTATGATTTTATTTTCCACTTATCTTAGCGATTTTTTAGGATTTGATCACTATTTTCTATTCTTTAGTGGTACATACGATTTTTATCTATATTTCCCTATTTTCCCTCGTTTCGATCAATTTTTTATTTCTTTTGGCTATTTTTCTTTAGTTTATATTCTTGTTAACATTTCTTTGAAAATTTTTCTCAACATCTTCACACATGGAACTACTCCATTAATAAAGTATCTTAAAAATATCTAAATATTATTAAACATACCACTGAAATTTAATTTAAAGCTGTAAATTTGATCAGTTTTATATTCTGAATACCAAAATTCTAATTTCATTTTGACCAAAACACTACATTTTCAAAATTAAAATTTCAATGCTAACAATGACCTCAGATTTTACAAACAATTAAAAAACGGAATTAAAATTTCAAATAAAAAATAGGTCTAATCAAAATGATTCATATTTATTATTTGTCGAATTGTTAATTGTATTCTCAATGTAAATTACATTCACGTTTCACCATTTATCAAAGTTTTCATTATTAGGAATGCCACAAATTTATTTAACCCCAACAAATTTCGATTTTTAGAAGCCGATCTTAAAATAACACATTGTTGATAGCGAAACATAAAATAAGAACAAGTTAAATATGCCCGCAATTAGATTAATTATTGCATAATTGCAACATTTTAATATTTGTAAATATAATTTTCAGTTATAAATTGTTCCTGAATGTTTACCTGCCTTGCGGTTTCGCAAAAACTACGCCATTTCATCATTTTAAAGGAGAAAAACTAAAAATAACTGGATATATTAAGCATCGCATGATACAAACTGAAAACCCAAATGATTTGGATGTGCAATTAGACTCACTGGCGACATCTTTTCGTGTAAAGTAAAAGTAACGCGTTATGTAATATGCAACATTAAATTTTTCCTTTTATTCATCGGTCGGCGTACAAAAAGTATTATTATTGTAGACAATTTTCATTAATGTGTTATAATGGTTGCCTAATTGTATATTACAATATGTAAATGTTAGGTTGGTAGTAGCGACTTAAAAGATTTATTATTAATAATAAATGTTATGAGATTTGGAAAAGATGTTATGTTACTTTTTTTTGGGGAAATTGTGTTAATTAATGTGAAAATACAATCTTATTGTATTGTATTGTATAAATTGTTTTTTTTTATTATTAGAAATATTAATTATTGCGTCAGATACGAGGTATTTTATCAAATAATGTAAAAAGAGTAGTAAAATTTTTTGCGCATTTTAGCTGATTAGCACCTATTAGGTTATTAATATTATTTTAATGTAAAATAGTTGTCAATTTTAATTTGTTCGGATATAAAGTAAACGTTAATTAAACAGTTAATTGCATACCGGCTTCAAAGTGATTATTTGATAATTATATGGTAAATATGAATCATTTTTTAACGCACATCAACGATGTGTACATTTATAATTAACTAAAAATTAATCCTCGGAAATAAAAATAAACTCACCCTGCTGGTTAGGGTGCAATTTTGGCAACTCAGACCCATGAAGGGTCGTTTTTTTGCCGCTTGAATTTCCGGTACGTTTTCTTTAATTTGATAGAGTTGAGCTTCTCTGGCCTAAAAAAGAAATATTTCTATAAAAATTTCAATTTCAAGGTTATTTAGAAATGTCTAAAGGATACGATAGTGATAAACTTTAAAAAAAATACCCTGTGTATTGCTGAGACTATCTGTGAACTGCATTTTTAATCAGCACGTTCGGTTACAGCAATCAAATTTTATTCGACTCGTTATGTAAACATTTTATCAATAAACTTTAACAGAAAAAATTATCGACATCATCCGATATTCACCACGCCAATGACGACAAGAAAGGAATGAATAATATTAAACAATATATAATGTTGTTAAGAAATACCGAATCAACAGGACTAAATATATATTATTATGATTAATAGGACTATAATCAGCTCTTTCAAACATCAATTGGTGATATGATACACGTTTTTGTTTAATCAGACAGTTCGGTGATAAGCAGTGAGTCGATATTTCTATTATTCAAATTGGTATTATAGAAATTTATGTACATAGTATTCCAAATTTTTTATCACCTTGTATACGAATTCTTCAAAACCGAAGGGGAAGTAATTAAAATAATTAAAATTTTATGACTGTAATCCAAAGTTTATTTAAACCGTTTTTTAAATTTTATAATTAGCCAATAGTTCCAGTTAAAATGATTTCCTATAAGAAAAAAATACTTACTTTGTTTTCTGTCTCTCTGGATAAGGATTTTTTCAGTTTTTGATCCTGGGAAAATCTCTTTAGAGTTGTCAAGGTCGACAGCGAATCTGAATGATGATTGTTCTTTGGAGAAAATCTATTGTAAGTGTCGAAAACTCGGTTCGTGACAATATCCACCATTTTATTAACTCTGCAATTAAATAAGGGATTTTAGCAAAATAATAACAAAAATCAAAATAAAATCGAGTTGCTATAAAGTAATAACTTTTCTTAATGTTTACTATATTTATAATCTGTTCGAAACAATAACAATAACATAAGGATGTCTTGTGAGAAAGGAACTCTGTGATTCTTCCTTTTAAGTTAGTTTAATATAACCGGTTAACTATGTTAAAATATTAAAATGGTATGATATTACAATTAAATTAATAAAATTGAAGAGAAAATAACTAAAATTTTAGTAGCAGGGTCATAAGGAGTAAAAATTTTAAGTTTTGAACTGCTCATAAGTTGAATCACAAAATATTTGGCAGATTTTTTTATTCTCTTCTTTGACCGACAGCACTCATAAGTCAGTAAAAAATTAAAAAGTTACCTATTTGTTTTAACAAACTATCAAATATAAATAATAACATACAAAATGCAACGTTTTAATTAGATTTTTTTTATTTGTTTCTCTTTTGCAGGTTCTTTTCTTTTTGTTTTTATTTGAGTCATCTTTAGTACGTGGTTTTATTTGGAAGAAACTGTCAGCAATTATATTTTCATTTTCTTTATTTGATACAAGATTTTAGGCACCTTCAACATCATTAGAAATTTTCTTTTTAAACAAATTAATACCTGGTGTTGTAAATTCTAGTAAAGGTTAATTTAATCTTTGAACCTGATTTGTTATTATTTTTCCATGTACAAAGTTCCATCAGGTTGTTTAGATTTTCTGTCATTAAAATATAATTCTGCATAATTTCTTTTTCTTGTTTAGCTTCTGTGCCATTTTACGGTTTTCCTAGCTTTTATTTTGCTTGCATCAATTTGGAGTTAGAAGGACTAAAAAATCTCGATTATAAACATAAAATGTCGTTAAATTTCGTTAAATTCTGATTTATAAACAACGATTTAAAATGTGCACCTTTAAACAGGAACTTTTTATTTTAAAACTCGACTTTAAATCAAATTTTTTTATTATCATAATTTAATTATATTTTCTTTTTTAATTAAGCTACATTTTTTCGTCTCTAAAGGACCATGTTCAATCATCAAAGTGTATACAAAATTCAATTGAAACATCCAATTTTTTTTGGTAATTAATGGTCAGATTTTTCACTATTTTTATCTAGTCTTTTTCTTTCTTTTTTTAGCGATTTTTCGTTTATTTTCGTGATTTTTTAAATTTCTTCAGTAACTTGACATTTTTCTTTATTTTAATGGTAATTGTCGGTTTTTTTTTTATTTTGTCAGTACCATTTTGCTATTTTCTTATAGCCGCTATTTCGCTATTTCTTTTTCTGCGTTTCTATCGATTTTTCTTTACTCTTGGCTATTTTATCCTAGTTTTATATTATTCACCTTATTTATTTTTAACTATTTTCAGATACGGTATTACTTTTAATTATTTTGTTTATCTTCATTGTTCTTTTTTCTTAAAACTTCATCTCTTATTCTGTTTAATACATCGAAGTTTGCACCAAATAAATCATCATCACCATAAATATCAATTTCAGTTTTCTCTTTTGATCTTTCTAACATCATCTTCTTTGAGTTATACTTTCTACTTCTCATCGATATTAACGAATTTTAATAAGGTTGTATCGTTTAGTGATAGTTCGTTCATTCTCACAATCCAAAGAGGATCTAAAATCCGGTTTCATTATTTTCAGTTGTCAGTTGATGACAATTAACAGAAATTTGGACAGAGACGTAAAGGCCACTTACCCTTGTAAAATGAAGAAAACATAAACAACTTGCAACATCAAAAGTAACTGCAGAGAACCGTACAAAGTGTTGATTAGATCGTATTTGAAAAACGCGTATAAAAAGGCCGCGGCGAGTGCCAAATTGGCACCAAACAAAGACACCAACATATCTCTTGGAAACTCGCAAAATTCAACCGAGCCACAATCGAGACTGATAGTTGATAAACGCCGAGAACTTTTTAAGTTAACATTGTACGAAAAGGTTGGATAAGGTTAATGGTGAGTGTAGTGACAATTATTAAATATTCTGCATGTGTAGTTATCGATGTAACGTGATTATTTCAATTTAAAATATACACTTGTGGGTCAATGCGATAAAGGAATCGGTTACTGATGGCGAATTAGCTTTGAAAGAAGAGTTACCCAACCGTTTGACCCCTGAAATAATTAATTGCCTTTTGATATAAAGACGCAGTTTTTAATAATTAAAAATTTCTATATGCGGAAGCATTCGGTGTCTTCATGTATATGATTAAGAAACATTAAATCAAACATAAAAATTGTATCTGCCAAGTATTATTGGATTGCGGGAAAAGATACGTAGGAGAAACAAAATAACCTTTGGAAGTAAGCTTTCAAGAACACAATATGATTATCGAATAAGCGCAATGTCGACATTAATAATGCATTAGTATAAATGATATTGAAAAATTTAAAATACCAAAAAATATTGCATCCTTTATGTTTGCTAAGAAATAATTTTAATCCCCCCAATTTAATTAATTAGTTAAACTTATCACTTAATTTTGTTGTGAGACGTTACACTAGAATCTATTTTCGCATTAGCTAAATTGTTATATCATGAACGTTGCTAAACTGTACAAGAACACCTAATGCAAACATTTAATTTTTTTTTTGTATTTATTGCTTAAACTTATACACGTAATCGTAAGACAGCTCATATTAGACATATTTTATAACATAATTTTATTATTGTACTAGCTTAAGTTAATAATTAAAGCCAAATGTTATAAAATGATTCAAAAAAATATTATTATAAGAATGGTTTTAAAAATTCCAAAGGAGATTTTTAATAAAAAAAAAAAATCAATGTATTATGACTAATTTATAATTTCAACAGATATGCAGAAAATAGTCGCTTTTCTGTACTTGTTGCATAAAAAAGCGTTACGAAATACCGTAAACAAATCATTTATTCCATCGTAATGTTTAATACATTAATGTAAAACCACAGAAAATAATACAATAAAAATTCCCCTTGGTCATTTACGGTACATTCGGTGATTTTCTAATTAAACATCAGTTCGAAATAAAATTAATTCAATGAAATCGCGAAAGTATAATCGAATTGAAATGTTCTATCTTTCCCAGAGAAAGCATCAACCTCGATATTAATCTTACCATTATTGTAATGGTGCTAACATTTCATTTTTTGTAAAATTGTCAGGATTGATTGACGTTATATTTCTGCACAATTCAAAATTTAAGTTTGTTATATTTCAACCGTTTGACCATACATTTTCTTTGTGTTTAGAATCGTTGTTTACATTTCATTAACACAGATAATGCAATGAGTTCAAATGATAATGACCGATGCAAACAAAACGATTTTCGTTACTTGTATAAAAAAATATTGCATACTGCAGCTAAAATAATATTCTTAAAAAGGATTGTACCTTGTAACCCCCTCCGAAAAGAGGCCGGGAAAGGCCCAATACAAAAATGCCACAAAAATGAGAAACTCCATCGTAGACTCCACCGTCCAAGCGACAGAGATCCCACTCAAAATCACTGTCATTTTGAAAACAGCTCACGAAAAAAACAACGAATAATCCAAAAGTCGACACTTGTATTTAAAACGACGAAATTATCGTTCGTTATAACGCACAAGGGTGTTCGTCCGGCATATGTCAACGAACTTTTGAGTTTGTGCCGTAGATTTTGAATGGCACCCCTCCGAAACGCTAAAGATAATTCGAGAGACTGCTACCAAATAGTAAATTACAAATTTAGTAGCGGAACGAACAGAATAAACCGATGAACGTTGTAACGCACTGACTGTCGTAGGTTTTTTAATGTAAACGATCTCTGGTTGCCTTGGCTTACCACACACTATTGCATTCATGAAATGATTTGAAAGAAACAAATGAAAGCGCTCTTTTTTTATCGCTAACTCCCTCTTTGTCTCTTCGATGCGTACGGCAATTTTATTGCAGGGCCGTAATTCTATTTTCCCCGTTGTATCCGAGCGTCCCTTTTAACTCTTTTTTTCTTCTTCTATTATTCTATGTCGACATAAAGAATCACCATCTAAATTAACGAACGACTTTTCAATCGTGTACCATATGAAATAATTTGGTGAATCATATAGGGGCCCGTATAATATATTTTAGACTGTTTAGTTGATTTCGCAACATGGATCTTCTTTATGTAGGTTTTATTATAGGATAAAGCTTTTTAAGTGGCAATTTAAGTCAACTCCGTATCATCACAAGTATCTTTCGCATTTGCAGTGACGGGTAAATGAATTTTTTTTTATGTTTATTTAATAACAATCAGAATTAACAATTCTGATTCTGAATCAATACACACTGTTAGTTCATACGAACCACCACCAATGTTATCCGAATTGCTAGAAAAAAAATATTATATACAAGACAAAAGTTAATCCAAAACAGCGATTTGGATTTTGTGATTATACATGTATCTTTTTCGACTTCTCTCTATTCTCTGTTTTTAGTAATCCAATTCTCTACTTTCACTTTCTTTAAATTTCTTGTTACAGCTTCCAACCATTTTCTGTTGGTTCACCCTTTCTTGAAAAATACATGACCCAATCAACTGACTCTTTGCTTTGTGATTTTCTGGGTAATTAGAGGTTTTCCATAAAAATATCTTAATTCGTTATTTGTTCATCTTCTCCAAAGTCCATCGTTGTTTTTTATTTATCAAAATATCCCTCTTCCTCCTCTCTCAAAATTTCCAATTTATTTGCTTCTTGTTGATTTAATATCCGTAATAAGGCATACATATCATTGTGTCATATAGTATTAGCTCAACTGTTAGGATAGAACTAATTCATTTGGTCAAAACAGTATGCTTTTCGTTTCCTATTTTTTCAATTCTTCTTGTTTTCTCCATCACCGTATATTTAGGTTTTGTTGAATTTTTTAATCCATAATTTCTTCCTAGATGTTCAAAATGACCGAATGTTTTTCTGTTTCTGATCTTGTTAATAATACCACATCATCTGTACGATTTGTAATAGAGATTGATTCCACTTGTTTGAATGTAACTTCTACTTATGATTTCTTCTAGTACCATATTGAATAATGTTATCGAAAGAGGATCTCTTCGCTTTAAAACTACGAAATTTCTTGATAGCTTTCCGTCCGATCCCACTTTGTTTCTAGTATTTTGTAGTGTTATGGTCACTAATTTCACTATTTTTTTTTTGGGACTTATATAATTTTGTTCTTATGATTCCGTCATATGCTTGTTGGAAATCAATGAAGAACATATGCAGCTCCAAACCTTGCTTATAACTGACATTCTGTAATTGTTTCAAGACAAAAAGTTTGATCTGTTGTTGATCCATTCTCTCTATAACCTCTTTGGTACGCTCCTAATGTTTCGTTGTTAGATATCTCTAATCTATTTCTCATAATTTTTGCTAATACTTTGTATGTTACATGCAGTTAAAATATTCCTTTCTAATTTCTACAGACTGTAGACTTATTGTGTATCGGATAAACCAAGGCATTATTCAATCTAATTGGCATGTTTTCTTATCTTCACATATTCCCTATCACCGTAGTTACCCTTTTAATTACTGCTGGTCATCCTACTTTCAAAAGTTATTGTTTTTCATTGCCTTAATTATCTCTTCTATTTCCTGATCCTTTGACTCCTCAATAATTACTCGTATTTTCTTCATTTTAATGATACCTTGATTTTCTTTTAGCTCTTTTTGTTTTAATCGCAGGAAGTTTTCAAAAGATTGTGCAAATTTCGTATTTACCAACAAAATTATGTAAGAGTCGAACCTTTGGTAATACTTTTGACTTCTCTGTTGAATTGTTGCAATTAAAAGGTATTGGTGTATCATTTGGTTTAAGACATACCAAAAAGCATCGACATTTGTTCACAGAATCTTTTATTATGTTCTTTATAAAATCGCTATACTGGATTTGCTGAGACAATCCCATATATCTGTGATATAAGTCCAAATTGGAATGATGACAGTCTTGTACAATAACATTTTGTTCTTTATTCACATTTTCTGTCTAATAAGCAATATAATTCTCTCATTTTAAGGTCTATTTGCGTTTCTATTTTATATATAGATCAGCTCAATAAGCTCAAATCTTCAATTGCAGTTTTCCATTTTTTCCCTATCTCCAGCTAGTTCTTCCTAGTCTCGAATATATACGTCCCTACCAGCGTAATCTTTGAATTTTTGCCAAGTTAGTTATTTTACTCTCTCCATATATTTCCATACCTTTTTTCTTTGTTCGCTGCCTCCATATATCTCCATTCTTTATATATTCATGTATGTTTCTCGTTTCTCCAACCTACTCTCAATATTGTTAGTTAAGGTACTTCCTTTGGCAATTATATTCCTGCATCTCTCTTGTAAGTATTTGGAAGTGTTGTCTATATTGTCTCTTATTTCCATCTATTTTATTTTAGATGTATTAATCTCCAAATTAAAATCTTTTTACTTTTAATTCCACGTTTCTGAATACTTCCTTTAGTTCTCTTCCTGTATGAGTTACTAAAACTATAAAAAAAGTAGGTAGTATGGATCAAACTGTCAGAGACCTTGATTAACTCCAAAATCTAGAATCCAGAATCTAAATATAATATTTAACGCATGATGACTGTACAATTTCTATCCATTTCTTTTCTTAGTTTAAAAACGATAATCCATCCCTGCAATTGTCTTTGTTTTTGTTTTCCTAAAATTACTGTCTAATTATTTATATATAATTTTTGCGTTCTGCACGGCATCCTTTCTGCATATTCTTCGCTAAAAATAGTTGCAATAAAAAAAAATGACCGATAATTACTGTCACAGTTGTAGCAAAATTGCACTTATTAAACTGACTTTAAATGTATTTGTGATGTAAATATTTATCATTGTAGCTAATTAACTTGGATAAAAAAATCATAAAAGGTGAATTATTGTATTTAGTTTTTAAGTAATCTTTCTCATTCGGAGATTTAGCAAACCTCGCAAACTAAACTTTGCATGACCCAAGATAATTAAATTATGTACCTGAATAATTAATTAAATTATATTAAATATGACACATGTAGTTGCAGTAATCAAATAATTGTTACATTTTAAGTATAAAATTTTTATAATTGTAGTTGATTAGCGACTAGCGTCTGTTAAAAATTTCAATTATGTGGGTAGATATTGAGTAAATTTTCTCAGATATGACTACTTAATTATTGGATTACTTAGTACCTTTAAAAAGGTATGAATAAAAATTATCTTTTACATGTTTAAACGTATCTAAAATAAAATAAGCAGATAATATTTTTGGTATTTAGGTATCCGTATGAGAGACAGATATTAATTATAAAGCAACAAATAAAACACGCCTTTTCATCTTTTTTTCATTATATATTTTAAAAATTGTATTCTATTCGTATGTTGTATATTTTCAATTGATAAACTCAAAATATTAAGCACAATGCAGTCACACTATATTTGCATAACCCCAAAACTGAACATACGCATTACTTTTTAGCGACTTTTTAAAATAAATAAAACTTACCTACATTCGTTGTTTCTGAAATGAACAACATACAATTAAGACGGTATTCTTTTCAAGTAACATAAAAACCGAGCAGAAATATCTTCCAAATAAGACAACAAAACAATTAACCAATTTTTAAAGTGGCTTCGCAACCAATATTCCTAGCTAACGATAAATAGAAAACAATTTAATTAAAACTAAGCATCGAAATTGGTTAATTAGTATTCATGGCCAATTTTAGTTTGTTTTTTGAAAATTTTGATTTAATTAGAACAATAGTTTAGGTTTTAATTTTTCAAAAAATGTATCTATAAATCCGGTTCGTTAAGTAGTAGCCACTGTCAGGTGTCAATAGTTGCTACTTTTTTTTTGTTATAATGTGTTCGGAAACCACAATCTTATTTCAATCGCACCACATCTTTGGAACGTATATTCGGAACGCACTATTATTAGTTTTGTTTCGGTATATGCAACACACAATACAGACGCGTTTAATGTACTGCCTAAAGGTGATGTGTATAATTTAAATATTTCTCAAGAAATGGTTAAATGAAGAGTTTTTGAGAGAAACGCATTGTTAAATTTCAATTAAAAATTGATTTAATCTAAATAAGTGATAAGTTGGTTTGGAAATAAATGATAATGTGGTAGAGGTAATAATGATCGATGTGGCGCCATCTCTGTTCGAGTAGCAAAATGAAAATCACATGACACCACGTGAATAGATTCGACAATTTCCAGTTGCTGATTGTTTGCGGATCGTGACAGACGTGTCTTTTTTTCAGTGAAGATGTCTTATCCTTCGACGCTTAATACAAAACAGGCGGCACGAGAACATGTTTTGGCCGTTTCAAGGGACTTTGTTTCGCAGCCCAGACTTAGTAAGTTCGTTTCTAACATTTTCCAGCACAATTTCGATTGGATTCCCCGAGAAAAAGCATCGAAAATTGGGTGGGTCTTGGAAACTAATGGTGGACAAGATGCAGGTCATATGACCAAATATTCACAAGTTTATTGATTATTTTTGGCATTTTAAGGAAATCGAAGGTGTTTTAATGATCGCTGATGGATCCTGGTTTATAACAGAATATCCTTGGTTTTGATCTTGGAAAATTCGTGGAGAGATCAGCTGTTTATGTTATCATGTGACCAACCTATGATATGCCACTCCTCGGAAAAATTTTCAAATTATTATATATTACATCCTATTGTTGAATCAAAATGTGATAACTATTAAGAAGCTCACTTCTAAGATTTATATCAGCAATACTTACATATTAAAAGAAACCCAAAAGGCACTTGAATATTCAATTTTTGAAAAATTGAAAAATGAGGAATCGAATCAAAAGTTTTATCTATTAACAAACTATTTTTAAAGAAAAAACACACCTTTTTCCCAATTGGTCGTCGTTTTTTAAAATCCAAGTTGCAATACTAATGTTTATTTAAATTTTTCAGCATACAAAACCGTGTCTGGTGTGAACGGTCCGCTGGTTATCCTGGAAGATGTAAAATTTCCGAAATTCAATGAAATCGTCCAACTGCGATTGGCCGACGGCAGTTTGAGATCCGGCCAAGTACTGGAAGTGAGCGGTTCCAAAGCTGTAGTACAAGTATTCGAAGGTACTTCGGGAATTGACGCCAAAAACACAATATGCGAGTTCACGGGTGACATCCTTAGGACCCCCGTGTCCGAAGACATGTTGGGTAGAGTTTTTAACGGCTCTGGAAAGCCCATTGACAAAGGTACGATCACACATTGAAATATTTACCAATCCTTTCAATAATAAGTTAAGTAAAAATTTATTTACGAATTAACCATTTTTCACGTACAACCGTACATTAAATCTTAACTGAATAAAGCATAATATTTAATAGTTTATATTCGATCTGAAATCTAAATTTACATTAAAAAAATCATTATCTTTGTTAAAGAGTTGGCAGTTCTACAATTTTTTTTTTACTGAACTGTTTTTATTATAATTTCTTCTGAGGTAATCAATGTGGAATAGTTCATATTGTCTCAAATTAGTTTGTGGGATAGAAAATGATAATTATGTTATTTTAGGTCCCCCAATATTGGCAGAAGATTACTTAGATATCCAAGGTCAGCCCATCAATCCCTGGTCCCGTATCTATCCAGAAGAAATGATCCAAACTGGTATTTCCGCTATTGACGTGATGAATTCCATTGCTCGTGGTCAGAAAATTCCTATTTTCTCTGCGGCCGGATTGCCGCACAATGAAATTGCCGCGCAAATTTGTCGACAAGCTGGTCTTGTGAAAATCCCCGGAAAATCTGTTCTTGATGATCATGAAGATAACTTTGCTATCGTTTTCGCCGCTATGGGTGTCAATATGGAAACTGCAAGGTATCATCTTTTTTTAATTTGTTTTTTCCGTTTATTATTGCTGCAAAATCTCACAACCTTTTAAGATAAAGACTTGCAGAGATTTATCTACAAAAAATATTATACACTTTTCAGGATAATTTTTTATGAAACGCATTATATGAACTTTGTTTTAAATTCTAATAAGTGTTCTTGATAAGTTGGTTAATGTTTCAATTGTAGTGATTAAAAGTAAGAAATTAAGAAAAACCAATATCAAATTTATGGAATCAAATGCTAAACAATATAAAAACAACAAGAATTTCAAATTATTTTAATAATAATAAAGAGCTTTATTGGGCTAAACAAAAACGCCTTCAGCCTGTTACAAAATTAAATAAATGCATCGATACAGAAAATATATAATTGGTAATTAAGAAAGATTACAAAATACAAAATGCGATTATTTTTCGGAAATTTGAGTATCATCAAAAAATAGCCGTAAAATTTTACAAAAATTCTAGTTTTTAGAAACGTTATCATTTTTTTATTTTTGGGCAAAATTGAAGTAAAACTTTGTAAAATATCTCGATTATTTTCTTAATAATTGGGATAATTTTTCGAAAATAATAAATTATGGTTCGTTTTGGTAAAAATATTGATTATTTTCTAATTGGGATATTTTTCGAAAAAATTATTTTCTTAATAATTTGAAAAAAATAGCGGTAAAATTTAATAAAAATTACAGTTCTTATAATTAGCTTACGATAATTTTTTATAAAAATTCCTGTCATTTTTTGATAAACTTTTTCGGAAAAAAATGGAAAATTTTGTGATTGTCAATAAGAGTGGATTTTTAAAAACTATTGTCATAATTTTTCCTAAAATTCCTAAAACTAATATTTAGTTTTCGAAAAGCTTAAGTTCATTTTTTTTCTTTCAAAAATGTCCACTCATTTTTTGTAAACTTTACCATAATTTTTCTGAAATATTACCGTAAAATTTAGAATAATAGTCCAATAATAATAATAATTTGTAATTTTACAGGATAACAAAATTCTTTATTTGCTAGTTAAAATATTTATTAATGATCAGTGATCATTCACTTTTCACTTTCCTTTAAAGATATTTATAACCAACTTTACTACCCTCTACTAGTTTTTTGGCCTTTTTTTTTGTCCTGATGATGGCATTGCATTGCCGAAAGCGCTTGACATTTTCTTGACTAAAGAAATTTATATATTTCTTCCTACACATATCTTCTAATAAAGAATTTTTTACACACTTTAAAATACAAAATTTAGTTTTTCATTCTTCACATAGTGTGTACGCACCTCCACGTAACCTTTTGTTACTCTTCTATTTCATTCACTTTTCAGTCTATTATTTTTATGTAACAGAGTTTACAATTCATTTTACGAAGGTGATTTACCGTTTGTACAGCCAATAACTAATTGTTAACTTTTCTTGGTTTTGCAAGTGGGATGTTATTTTATGAACTGTTCTTTTTAGGTTTTTCAAACAAGATTTCGAAGAAAACGGTTCTATGGAAAACGTATGCCTGTTTTTGAACCTGGCCAATGATCCGACCATCGAAAGAATCATTACACCCCGTCTGGCTCTTACTGCCGCCGAATTCTTGGCTTACCAATGCGAAAAACACGTCCTAGTTATATTAACCGATATGTCTTCTTACGCTGAGGCTTTGCGTGAGGTTGGTAAAATCAAATTAAAATAAAATAAATCGGTTAATCGCACTGGCCACAGTACTTACTATCTAATATTGTTGTATTTTAGGTATCCGCTGCAAGAGAAGAAGTACCCGGTCGTCGGGGTTTCCCCGGTTACATGTACACCGATTTGGCCACCATATACGAACGTGCTGGTCGTGTAGAAGGCCGTAACGGTTCCATTACCCAGATTCCAATTTTGACTATGCCCAACGACGATATTACCCATCCAATCCCCGATTTGACTGGTTATATTACCGAAGGACAGATTTACGTCGATCGTCAATTACACAACAGACAAATTTACCCGCCCGTCAACGTGTTACCTTCTCTTTCTCGTTTAATGAAATCCGCTATCGGCGAGGGTATGACCAGAAAGGATCATTCCGATGTTTCTAACCAATTGGTAAGTTACGTGGTCTATAATTGGTAGATTTAATTCTTTTAACCACATCGCGCGATACCTCGTTTGAAAATTCTTTTATTTGATTTGATTTGATTTTTTCTTTCAGTATGCCTGTTACGCTATCGGTAAGGACGTCCAAGCTATGAAAGCTGTAGTGGGTGAGGAAGCCCTAACGCCAGACGATCTCCTCTACCTCGAGTTCTTGACGAAATTCGAAAAGAACTTCATCACGCAGGGCAACTACGAGAATCGCACAGTTTTCGAATCGTTGGACATTGGTTGGCAGCTGCTCCGTATATTCCCCAAGGAAATGTTGAAACGTATCCCGGCCAGCATATTGGCCGAATTCTATCCAAGAGACTCGCGTCATTAGTAATATGTATAAATTTTTTAATTGTTTAATAGGGAGTTTGTTAGGTTTGTTACAAAAAATTGTTAGGGAAGTGATTTTTTTTCTGAGAAGACGACAAAAAATTTAGTAACAATATCCATGTTTAAAATCAATGCAATAATTTAGAGACGCACTTCCCGTTTTTTTGTAAAATTTCTAAAAGCCACTCTGCATAGGGAGTTTGTTAGGTTTGTTACAAAAAAAATCCACTTGTACCGTTTGATTGATTTTACCAAAATAATTTTAAGCCTTTTGGCGGTGCAATTCTTGTAAATACTTAAAAGCGTGTTTCAGAAATGCGCTGTTATTATATTCATACAGGGCGATGCTCTTAGTTTGCTGTTATAATGTTTCATATTAAAGATTGCGTGTTGATTTAATACCAGCTAAATTTATTATATAATAAAATAAAGAGCAAATTAAGGGCAAACCCCTGTAAATATTATCCTAATTTCAAGAGTCTAAAAAATATTTGCTTGTGTAACCGACCGTTCCATTTATTTAGATGAACATAAGACAATACCGTATTTTTATCATGTAAGTTGATATATATTTTTTTTTGATGTTTAACTGTTGGCACATTTATTTGTTGTTTCGTGGAAAGTGGGAATCAACATTCCATAATTTAAATGTCATTGCCGTTGTATAAAGCAATTTACGCAGGCAGCCGTAGCTACCGTTTTGAAGATTTTCAGTATTTTTAATTCTAAATGGTGAACGGATTTGTTTTCTTGATGTAGGTTCTGACATTTTCGATGTTAATGTATAAAATCTAATTTTATGTTAATAGATTAGTGTACAAAATATGTGAATAAACACTATACATATGTTATAAATTGTTTTAATTGTCCTACCTAACCTAACCGGACCTCGCATTTCTGCGCTCCTGATACAACATTCTAAGAAATTAAATATAATTTTAATCCAACAAAATTGACTGGAAATGCCTTTTCGCGTTTCTCTTCTCCTGATACAAAATGCGAAATTTTAAACTAAACTTTTAACCTAGAAAAAAGGCGGGAAATACCTCTTCGCGTTTCTACTCTCCTGATACGAAATCCTAAAATTTTAAGCCAAAATTTTTTAAAATCTGTCGACCAAGATTTCATCCTTTTTAATAATAAATTTTACCAGCAACCTCATGGCCTAAGTATGGGTAATCCTCTGAGTTGCCTTTTGGCTGATCTCTTCTTAGATCATCTTGAACAAGAAAAAATTCTCATTCCTACTAATAATCAAGTCATTCTAAATTGGTACAGATATGTTGATGACATTTTCGTTATCTTCAAAGGTAACTCTACAGATATTAATAACTTTCTCCTTTTTCTGAACAATCTCCACCCAAACATTTCCTTCACAGTTGAAATGGAATTGAATTCCTCGATTAATTCTCTTGATTTGTCTATTACCTTTTCGAATAACCAACTTTCTTTTGACATATATAGGAAACCTACTCAAACAGATCATCTTATCAATTTCCATTCCAATCACTCTTTCCAACATAAAATGTCCGCTATTTACTGCTATATCCACCGATTACTCAATGTTCCTTTATCCCCAGACAATTTTTCCAAAGAAGTTAATGTCTTAAAACAGTTAGCTGTCAATAACAGTTTCCAGCCAAATATTATCGATAAAGTTCTCTATAAATTAAAACTAAAACGTAACATTCAACAAGCCTATAATGTCAATTCTATCCCTCCAACAAATTTAAAATATTTTTCATTACCTTACCTTGAAAAAATTTCCCATGACATTTCCAAAATCTTTCGCAATTTAGATAATATCAAGATCTCTTTCAGAAATAACCTTTCCATCAAATCGTTACTAAGTGACACTAAAGACCCTCTTCCCATTCTTGAAAAAAGCGGTATTTATAAACTTTCTTGTTCAGATTGTAACTCAACTTACATTGGAAAAACTGTTCGAAAACTTGACATTCGCATCAAAGAACACATCAGATACCCTGATAAGTCCACTTTCGGACACCATTTAAAATTTAACAATCATAATTTCAACCCCTCTGAAAACGTAAAAATTTTACACAACATCTTCAATTGTAACTTTAAACTTGATCTTCTTGAAGATCTTGAAATCCTTCGGGAATTAAATAAACCTTCCTCCTCCTGCTTAAACACCCAAATTCACTTAAATATTAACAAATTTAATCCATTATTCAAAAGTTTGTAAGTGTGTGGTAAGTAATCACTTTGTTTTTTCCCCTTATTTTCAACACCTATTTAAATTAACCACCGGTCAACATATTCTTCTCTCCTACCCCCACCTTCATTATTCGAATGTCTCATATATCTTTTCTTCCTTTTCATTATCCTGGCCTCTTACCTTTCCTCTTACTCAAAATTAACCTTACTTTAGTTCTAACTTTGTCATAAACCGCATGGTCATTTTTATTTTTACTTAAAACATTTTAATTTTATATTTTTTAATGCTTTTAAAGCACTTGTTGTCTTTTATTAAGACAACTTTCAGGCCTGGGCCTTTTTATAAAAAATTTTTTTTAAATGTTACTGTTTTCTACTATATTAATGTCGTTTTAAAAAAGTTAAGTAAGATGTATTGTCACTGTGTAAATGTTCTTTAAAGAATCTTATAACCAATCTTACTGCCCTCTACTTTGCACTATTTGTAAGTATCTTTATTCGCTTAATGTATGATCTTCTATCATTAATAATTTTTTCAGTTTGTCCTGATGATGGCATTGTATTGCCGAAAGCGCTTGACACTTTTTTGACTCGAGAAATATATATATTTCTTTTACACATATCTTCTTAATAAAAGAATTTTACACACTTTAAAATACAAAAATTTTAGCCTTTCTTTCATTACATAGTGTGTACGCACCAACACGTAACCTTTTGTTACTCTTCAATTCAAAATTTTTTACCGTTTATTACCAGGAGAACAAAAACGCGAGGAGGTAAAAGGTACCTCCTGATACAATTTTGTTCTGATAAAAAATCGTAAAAATTTACTCTAAAAAAAGTATACGAGGGGCGTGCGAAAGGTACTTATGCTAGATTTTTACGATTTTTTATCAGGAGAACAAAACTGTATCAGGAGGTATTTTTTACCTTCTCGCGTTTCTGCTCTCCTGGTACCAAATGTTGAAAAGTTTAGTCTAAAATTTTTCGGATTTTGTATCAGGAGAGCAGAAAAGCGAGGAGGTGTATATAAATGAAATCACAAAATCAATATAAAATAGTTTAATGTTATCTATTAAGAGAATGGAAATGTTTAGTACACATTAAATGTGTACAGGGTAATAAAAAATATTGTTAAATTTATTACAAATTCAAACATTTTTTAAAGCATAACAAAAACATGTTTCGTTTTGTTCAGTTTCTTCATTCTTCTTCAATTTTTTTTTTCTTGGAGCGAAGTATCGAAACTGTTCCCATTGATAAGCACTTGAGCAGCAGGAGGTCAAATGTACTCCTGCGGCACTAGTACTTAGTAACAGGACAGAGGTTTGTGCAGATTTTCTTCAATGCACCTAGAAAAAATAAAAAAATAATATATAATATATATATATATATAGTTAAAATATTGAATATGTATATTATCTGTGATTTTATTGCATAATTCATAACAAATACTACGGTGATTGTGGTTTATTTGAAGGCAGTTCAATGTCTATCAACATTGAAATTACGTCACGTTGTACCTATGGCTTCATTTTACAGTTGGTGACATTGAATTAGTTCCTAAAAAAAGGTTAATGCCTACCAACATTGATATTACGTTTTTTTTATCTATGGCGTCATTTTACAGTTGGTAACATTGAATTAGTTCCTAAAAAAAGTTTAATGCCTACCAACATTGATATTACGTCACGTTGTACCTATGGCGTCATTTTATAGTTGGTTACAATGAATTAATTCCTAAAGAAAATGGGGTTATACAATATTTATTTTTTATATATTCGGTAGATAAGTTTGTTAAAATATAATATTAGTTGCGCTCTTACTTTATTATATTATAATTAATTAATAATATTGGCTGAAATAAGTTGTTATTTTGCTTTTAATTGAAATAAACTGAATAATTAGTTTTGGAACAATATTTTGAAGCCAGAATAACGTGTTTACTGGCAGATTTTTTTTTTGGGAAAATAACAATATAAAGTCCAATGTTTAATTGCAATTATATCGTGTTTTTATTTTAAATATTTGTTTTTCTGCGTTGGTGAAACCTCCAATCCATGGAAGCCAAATAGGAAAATAATTTTAACATTTGAACTGTCAATGTGAAGCGTCATTTCAACAAAAAACGAAGAGGAACTACAGTGTGGCCAACAAAACACGCCAATTCTCTAACTAATAATTTATTTGCTCATCTAGGATTTCTTCTAGAACATTCTAACCACTTCCAGGTGCACATTTTCACTGGTAAAATCACTCGTGAACGCTTTAATCAACCGGTTTGACCCCGTGGGTCCGTTTTTACTTTTTAAACGATGATTGATGCGGTTAAATATTCGGTGAGGTTGCGCTCAAAAGCTGGCAACTTACTAATGCCACGAAAATGTTTCATTCACTGTTGGATTTGTAGCGAGGTCAAGTGATTCGACCCTTTGTAAATTAAACGTCTGCTCGTTCCTAATTGACGAACGTTACTGGTTTACTAATGTTTTAAAAAAAAACTAATAACCCACATGGTTCAGAATCACCCTCTAAAACTGAAAATTCCATAAACAGGATAATGGGGTCTCGTAGGTTTTTTTTTCTTTGAAAATTTTTAAGTGACACTTTATTTGAAAGGAATAATAGTAATAAAAATTGAATTAAATCAATGACATACTCACTCGTTTTTACAGCACCAAAGACACAAATTTTCGTATTTTTAATTTGGAAAACATTTCACTAAGACTAAAATTATAACGTTCATCTTTCATGAGAATAATACCGAGGGTCAAAGTATCAACAGTCAACACCAGGTCAACGATAAGAGCGATTTTTATCAGGATCGGCTTCAACAATTCGAAATTTTTTTACAAAACACCTTCCAATATATCGCATTTTGTAACATCTTTGAAATATTTTTAACTTTTATAAATTATCACACAAGGACAATCTGCATAATAAGACGAAGATATGAAAAATTGATAGAAAAACTAATTATTGGGTGTAATGAATGGCCGAGGCAGCTCTAATACGTTCCTGTCAACTACTTATTATCGATATAATTTAGTTTTTAAGAAGCAATCAATTTTTTAAAAAAGAATCATCACGAGTGATGTCGATAAATCTCTATAAATAAAAATTGTTTGTATGAAGATATTAAAAAATAAATTAATATTTAAAATATTGTAGAGTGACACCGGCGAGAAAAATCACGTCACTTCAGAGTGGAGAGAACTTCGAGCCTATATACAGGGTGTTGTTCAACTCAAACGAAAAAATTTAGGATATAAATGTAAAACTAGGTCGAGAAAATGTTTTTATAGAAAAAACTAGAATTTTTAAAGAAGAACTTCCTACTAAATTTTTTTGCATGAATTTTGATAACATCTTAATTTTCCAAGATAGAAGAATGAAGTTTAGCAGGTTTATAATAGTTGAATAAAATATTTTTTTATTTGTTTTCTACGTATCTATAATTTTTAACTATACAGGTAATTTTTAAAAATATTGGACATGTACAGACATTTAAAATTTGTGAATAGTTGAAAAAGTATTCACAAGTACTTTAAAGATATTTGGACTTTTTAAAAAAAATTTAGACCAATTTGAAATAAATTAATGAAAGCATTTTAAGTGACCCAGGCTAAATTTTGAATAATAATTTAAATTTTTATGTGATTTTATAATATTTCTAAAAATTTTTAAAGAATCTGAATGATTTTAAAAAGAGAGATCTAAAACCATTTCAGTGATTCATAAGGATTTTAAATAAATTTAAAAGCTTTTGGAATTATTTAAAAAATGTTTGGTGTATTTTAAAAAACTGTAGATCACTTCGAAAAGTATTAAAAGCATTTTAAGGACTAACTAAATTTTGAACAATAAGTTTGAAGATGATTTTATGTTTCTAGCAATTCTTAATAAATTTGCATTATTTTTCGAGAATTCTAAAACATTTCAAGTTATTTTTGAAGACTTCGAAAAACTAAATGTTTTTGAAATTATATAAAAATTATTTGGAATATTTTTAAAAAAACTTAAATCACTTTAAAACTTGAGGAAAATATAGAATTTTTGAGACCCAGTTTTGGATAATAATAAAAATTTCTAGATAATTTGATGATATTTCTGGTGATTTTTAAAATTTTGAACCAATTCGAAAGTTTATGGAAATTTCGTAAACCTTTCAAGCGATTTTTAAAGTTTTTGGACATTTTTTACACTATTACTAACAAATTTAGCATATCTGACCTTAATTAAAATACTTTTAAACTATTTAACTATTTAAAAGTGAAGACTGCTGTGATAATTAAAAGTTTCGGATTATTTTGAACTTATTGGGATAATTTGAAAAAATATTTTGACAATTTTGAAAAAGTTTTACAAGAAAATATTTCAAATTTTTTTTATAGATTCTCGATCATTTGAAAGGAATTAAAATCCTTATGCGTTTTATTTTATGGAAATTTTGTCTGTGTAAACCAAACATTTCAAATTTTCTGAATATTACAGTTCGAGAACTTATTTGTGATAATTTTTAATCAGTTACCGATTATTTTTTATAAATGTTATTTTTTTTTTCAGTTCTATTGGAATACTCCGAGTCACTTTATGATCATTTTTGAGAAGTTTTGTAAATGTAAAATCAACTTTGAAACGTTCGTGACCATTTTTTAAAGCTCGAGATTATTTCAAAGGTTAAATTTTTACTTTAAAAAATTTCAGATTGTCATAATAGGGAAAAATATAATGGGACATTCGTTATACGTACGGTTAAATAAATAAAATAAAAGTTATTATTGTTGTTAAACCAGCTCGTGAAAATCAAATTAATATCGCAAAAAAATGGAATAATTTGGAATATTGTATTCATTAAATTTAATGCGAATCGTAAAGATCATATATAGGAGAAACTAAATAACTTATCGAAGTAAGAATACACAGAACATAACAAGTTTAGATAAAATTTTACAACCAGAAGAGAATATCGTAAAGAAAGAAGAAAATTGATTCAACAGAGAGGAATTATCGAGGGGTTTTCTGCATCAATTTTCATTTTAAGACGATTGGAGATATAGGACCGATAGAAACACGGTGGAAAAGGCAAAAGGTGAAACTAAGTCGTACTGTGTGAAATTTGGGTCGTACTTAATACTATTTAAAAGTAATAAAGTTAATATAATGACAAAATTAAATAAATATATACCTACTTGGGATTTTTAAAAACTTTTTAAAACTCCAAACTGGATTAATGACTTTTTCCAGAGTTTTTGGCAATTTCATTTTAAAGCTACAATAGAATTAATAATAATTTTTTATATTTAATGTATGTTTCTTACCAATTTTTTAAATTTGTTGTTTATTTTGGAGAGTTCCAAATCAATGAAAAAACTTACTTTAATTCTAAAGTGGACTAAATGTTATTTTATACAATTTTTACCTATTTTGATAACTTATTATTTTTTAAACCTCCTACTCAAATTAGTTAACTTTTTAGGAACTGCAAAGAATTTGGGAAGTTTTAGATAGCTTTAGATGGTCCTAAATAGACTAAAAATGCTTCACAGTATTAAGACCAAATGCTTAAAACAAGCGAAGTGAAACGAACTTATATTATGTAAGATTTGATTTATATTTATTATATTATTATTATTATTATTGTTATTATTACTTACCAAAAAATGCCATTTATTTCTAATAAATTAAAAATGTAACAACAAAATAGAAAAAACATACATTATAAAAGACAAATAAAAAATAACAACAACAACATTTAGGGTATTTCAATTGATAGCAAAAAAATCGTAAATATTCCAAAAACTTTGCAACGACAATTTTGTATTTTTGTACTAGATTTGTAATCTTTAAATTACTTACTGATAGTGTAAGAGTGTTTTTGGTAATAATTTCGAGTATGATAAAATTTCGACGTCTCGGTACAGAAAAAAAAAAAGAAATTTCGATACGGTTCAGCACGGCAAACGCGAACGAACTGAAAAACAACACAGAGACACGACAAAAAATATGGCAACAACTAGCCCGTTAATGAGCCACAATTGGGCTTATATTCGAAGCCCACATCCCCGCGTTAATTTAAGTTAAATTAAGAGATTATTTCCTTTGTTGCACGTTATTATTCTATTGTAGAGACCATTTATAGCCTTTAACATCACTTGAATGACGCTCTGACTACAATATAAGAAATCACCTCGGCTTATATAACTTAAAGCAAAAATATAAATAAATAAATTGACCGCTTAATTCGACGATCAACGTTGACATTGCCACTTGCTCGAATGCAAATTATTAAGTTTGGACTAACTCGGAATATTGTTACGACAGTACGTACAGGGATTTAGTTAATTATCGCCATGTACACGCAACTTATTTTTTATTTAATATTGTCTAAATTATAGCATTCACTGTCACCGAAATTATTAATCGACGGGGATTTCTTCGTTTGAAAATTAAAAGAGATTAAGAGCGTCAAAAGTTCGGATAACCGAGAAGACGATGGTGCCTACCCCTGCGATTAAATGTATTAATTATTTAAAGATGTAAGTTGTCCTAATATTTTTTAAGACTTATTTTTATTCATAGAAAATCAGCCTCTTTAATTTCCATTAACCAAGTTACTTAGTGGGTTACAAGATAGAATTTAGATATTTTTTTATATATTTATTAAAAGAGAAACAACCCAAATATGTGACAATATTTCATATATCGCTTCTCTTCTTCTCAAAAACGGTTTAATGGGACCATTATCCATTCAAACATTTTATAGAGTGCGTTTCGTTAATCTTGGGTATAAAAAATGCAAGAAATATTTACAAAGCGTATCACATACCCAAAAAGGATCTTTTTACGGCAATTCGAATTCTTAAAACATTTCATAAACATTTGATTTTAATGCTATGAACCGTTTTGGGATTATCAATAACAATTTAGGACCATCAAAAGTTATCTAAAACTTCTCATATTCTTTGCAGTTCCTAAAAAGTCGACTAATTGAGTAGGAGGTTCTTAAAAAGAGCTCTAAAAAATAATAAGCTATCAAAATAGGTAAAAATTGTATAAAATAACATTTAGTCCACTTTAGAATTAAAGTAAGTTTTTTCATTGATTTGGAACTCTCCAAAATAAACAACAAATTTAAAAAATTGGTAAGAAACATACATTAAATATAAAAAATTATTATTAATTCTATTGTAGCTTTAAAATGAAATTGCCAAAAACTCTGGAAAAAGTCATTAATCCAGTTTGGAGTTTTAAGAAGTTTTTAAAAATCCCAAGTAGGTATATATTTATTTAATTATGTTAACTTTATTACTTTTAAATAGAATTAAGTACGACCCAAATTTCACACAGTACGACTTAGTTTCACCTTTTGCCTTTTCCACCGTGTTTCTATCGGTCCTATATCTCCAATCGTCTTAAAATGAAAATTGATGCAGAAAATCCCTCGATAATTCTTCTCTGTTGAATCAATTTTCTTCTTTCTTTACGATATTCTCTTCTGGTTGTAAAATTTTATCTAAACTTGTTATGTTCTGTGTATTCTTACTTCGATAAGTTATTTAGTTTCTCCTATATATGATCTTTACGATTCGCATTAAATTTAATGAATACAATATTCCAAATTATTCCATTTTTTTGCGATATTAATTTGATTTTCACGAGCTGGTTTAACAACAATAATAACTTTTATTTTATTTATTTAACCGTACGTATAACGAATGTCCCATTATATTTTTCCCTATTATGACAATCTGAAATTTTTTAAAGTAAAAATTTAACCTTTGAAATAATCTCGAGCTTTAAAAAATGGTCACGAACGTTTCAAAGTTGTTTTTAGATTTACAAAACTTCTCAAAAATGATCATAAAGTGACTCGGAGTATTCCAATAGAACTGAAAAAAAAAAATAACATTTATAAAAAATAATCGGTAACTGATTAAAAATTATCACAAATAAGTTCTCGAACTGTAATATTCAGAAAATTTGAAATGTTTGGTTTACACAGACAAAATTTAATTCGTTTTAAAATAATCCACATTCTCTAAAAATCTTCTGAAATATTTTCTGCGAGAAATTTTTCAAAATTACCAAATATTTTTTAAAAATGATTCCAATAAGTTAAAAATAATCCGAAAATCTTAATTCTCAAAGCAGTTTACGGTTTTTAAGGATGAATCAAATAGTTTAACAATAAATAAACTAAAAGTCTTTATTTAAGAATTAGAATATCCTAAATTTGTCAGAAATAATGAAAAAAATTGTCCAAAATGTTTAAAAGTCGCTTGAAAGGTTCACGAAATTTCCAGAAATTTTTAAGTTGGTTTAAAATCTTTAAAAATCACCAGAAATATAAATAGAATAGTACATAAATGTATTAATCTAATGTGTAACGAAAATATTGAAGGAATATTTAAAAATCTCCCTCGATAAATATTTAACAAATATTTTTTTTATAATACCTATTTGAAAACTAGTATATGTATATAATATTAAATTAAATATTTAAAAATGTGTCGCAAGAACTATTCAGCAAATATTTTTTTAGTGAACAGGTCTTGGAAAGAGCCCCCCTCCCCCCCTCCCTTCCTACCTGGATGATTTTTTCCCGTGGCACGTTTGCAAAAAAACAATTTGTTCACTTTCTACTACACCACTGTATCCGAAAGAAGCGAGTCTCGATTTTGTTTGATTGAATTACGGAGATGCATGCGTTTAATGCAATCCGAAACGTGAAAAAGAACAATACCAAAAAATGCGGGATCCCTAATGGACAGGAAATGCGCTAAATAAGGAAGTCGCATTTAAAAAAAATTAAATCTGTCCCTACGCTTCACATAAATTACGTACCTTACAATTGATGGTACTAAGAACTTGTGTAAACAAGTCTTTATACAGTGGAGTAGATACGATGTTTTCTTCTCAAGGGGGTTGTGGACATTTTTATATTTGATTAGTGCTAAAAAACAACGTATTCATCTCAAGAACGATATTAAAATACACAGGGACTCTCAGGAGATGTTTTCATCCAGATAGCAAAAAATATTAATTGCGTATTTTTAAAAAATGTTTCTTAATCATTTGTTGCGATAGATTTTTAAAAAATCGTTAAGTACTTTCTGCACTTATTGGTTAAATATTAGGTTAGGTTAGATTTATGTAGTATGTATTATAGGTACATATGTACTTAAATTTTCTTTTTCATTGTTATTTCCAAAATTGATTTATTACTAATTTTAAGACTTTTAAAAAATTTCACCACTTATAAAATTTATAAAATATCCTAACCAATTTTAATGTAAATCATTAAAGAATTTAAAAATCCTGATTTTATTAAACCTTAATTTTAAAAATATCAAATTTTACTTCTAAATCTCGATTTAAATTATTGTATTATGTTTTAAAATCTCGATTATAAAATTAAATTTTTAAAATGAATCAATTATATTATTAAAATGTCGTTATTTTTTCACGATCTCGTTTTTCAAATCGAGATTTTAAGGATTTTAAAAGACTAGCATTTAATTTAAAAATATTGAATTTTTTTAGTTGAATCTCGATTTTAAAGTAGAAATCTTAAAATTATAGTGTTACTTAAAAATCTCGACTTTTTATTCGAAATTTCGACAATTCTCGGAGATTGGTTAAAAAATCTCAATTTTTACAAAAATCTTTATTAGGAAATTAGATTCTATACTAATTTTTTTAATTTATTTATTTTATACAGAAAAATCCTGTTTTTATTAAAATTCCATATTTTTGTTAAAATCACATATTACAAAAATCCCTATTTTTAATAAAAATTCCTAGTTTCCTTACTTAAACAACTATTTTTCAAATTTTAATTTTTTTTTATTAAAATTTCCAATCAGTTTTTTACAAAAATCAAAATTTATTAAAATATCCTAATTTTTGATAAACATTTCTATTTTTTTTTTAATAAAGATCCACTCTTTTCAAATTCTCTCATCAAAACTTTCATTTTATACTAAGATCCCAGATTTTTATTATAATAACAAATTATTTCGAAAATCCCAATTTTTACTAATATCTCAATATTTCATAATAGTATAAGTTTTTTATAAAAATACCTGTTTGCTAAAATTCGAATTTTCAGCAAAATATTTATAAAGATACACAGTTTTTTGTTAGAGTCCATAATTATTTAAAAATGTCCCAGTTTTTATTGAAAAAATAAATAATCTAATGAAAAAAATGCAGTTTTCCAAAATTTAAAATTGTTACAAAAATATTAATTTCAACAAAAATCCCAGCTTTCGATTAAAAACACAATTTTTTACCAAAATCCCTGTACTTTATAAAATTGCAATTTTTAACAAAATAATTTTTTTATAAAGATAAAGTTCTTTAAGGTAATTATTTGTTTAAAATCCCAATTTTAGTTGAAACCTCGACTTTAAAGTCATTTTTTTACGTTTTAATAAACCTCGATTTTAAATAAAAAATCTTGTAGATCCAAAAACAAAAAATTGTGGGATGTTACATTTTTACAACTACAATTTTCAATTTTTTTTCATTATTTATATAATATAACATCTTTAATATTTTGTATAAGTAAAAAAACAAATATTTATTTGACATTATTTAACAAATATTAATTTTCAAAGATATAAACAATATTTATTAAATATTTAATATAAATATTGTAAACAAATATCCAGATTAGATAACAAATATTTCAAAAATATTTCGTAGGGCCAGGGACCAGAGGACAAATTGAACTGATTTAGTTCGGCTAAAAATAAAAATTATTTTCCTTCATTTTTTGTGAAACTTCAAAAACTATGATTATATCAATATAAATTTAAATATACATTTGTTTCTACTTATATTTTGATTAATTAAACTTTTATTTCGAAAAAAAAGAGCAAACGTTATTACTTTAATCAGACATTTCTGGGAATCACCTGTCGAAATATTTTCTATTTCAATATACAAGTTCATTTATTTCCTAAATATACAATATTTCCCCTCATTTGCAACATATACTATTTTAATAAATTTTACACTTTTCAGTTGATTGTACACATTATTTAAAATATTTTCTTCGTCCCCCGTTTAAGAATTTATTAAAAAAACATTAAGCAGATGAACGCAGGTGAATTTCAAACTAGCTCACCTTTGGCTCACCTACTTATTATTCATTCAATTTATGGGGCCCACCTATTGACAAATCTAATGTATGCCCATGCTTTAGCTAATTCCAGCCAATTTAATATTTACACTTAAATTTTCTCAAAAAAATCATAAAGAGTACCTGTATAGATTTCACATTAATTTTAAAAATAAAAAAAAAGACCGAATACAACACATAGTAAGATGAAGTGTGGAGGATGAGATAAATAAATTAATCTAGAAAAGCCAATAGAAAAAATAATTAAGAAAAACCACACTAAATGTTGGCAAAAGAAAATTAACAAAAAAATAAGAACTTATCTATAAACACTATATTTCATCTCATCTTCACCTTTTCCTTTTAAGTGTTTAAAACTTCTGCCACCCAATTTAGGGTGTTTTTATTGAAATACATTTACTTTTTTAAATAAAAATGACAGCGGCAAAGCACATAATTGTAACGATATTTTTTATCCTAAATTAGTCCCATACTTTGTAAATATTTCACTCATAATTAAAAAATCATTTTAACAACAAACTGTTACATTTCTATAGTACAAAAATATTTTTTTATCTACATCCCGTTTCAAAACAATTATGTTTACTTTAATAAAACCACCCAGAATTATTTCGAATCATTTTAACCACTCAACATGTATTTTTTTAACTTACTCACACCCAAATTTATATTCACTCTGATAATTTAGGAGGCCCTAACTAACAAGCAGTTGTACCAAGGAGACCTCAAACATTTTCACCTACGGCATAACTACTTAATAGCCAAGGTTTCAATTTCGCCCTCTCGTACCACAACTAAAAAGAAAATTGGGGACAAGCTGGCTTTATAAAAGATAAATTATCGTAATGATCTTAGCGTATTTACTAATTTATTTATTTTATATATTTACCGAATGATTCCATTAGTCGCTTATCGATATAATAAACATTTGTATAATAGAATCTTGCATGGTTCCAAAATAAGATAATTAGGGTAAAAGTCCTTGCATAAATTCTACAGAGTGAATTATACAAATATATAGTTTTGTGGAAAATTAACGGTTATTTTAATTAGTGAATTGAAGTCGATTAGAATTTAAAATAATATAAATACAATTAAAATTGCTAATTTTTAAATATCTATTGAAATATTGGCGGTGATACCTCATTTACTTCACAAAAAGTACTTAAAAAATATAGAGACTGCTATTTAAAAAACCAAAGTATTGTCAATTTATAATAAACCATATTTTTTAAAAAAGTGTCGGCTGTCATTTTTATGTAAAAAAAGTAATTTCAAACACTTACGAGATAAAATATAATGCTTATAGATAAAGATAAATCATTATTATTTCTTTGTTATCTTTTTTACCTACATTAAATGTAGTTTTTCTTAATTTCTTTCTATTGGAAATATATTTTCTCTGCTTTTCTAGATTTAATTTATTCGCTTTATCCTCACTTAATCTTTCATCTTACAATTCACAGATTATTTAGTCACTGTAACCTTTTGATACCTTATGCAATTATATTTTTCATAAATTTTTGTTCTGTTGTATACTTCGTTTTCTTAAGCATTCGCCTTTTTTTCATTCTCTGAGTTCAAAGCTTGCTGGAAATTTATCAGCGTTTATATGGTTAACGATTTTTCAAAAAATTCTTAAAGAGATGGCAAAAAATAATACAACTAAAAATTGTAAGTGTAATATTTATTAAAACAGTATACGCGAATGGGAAATAGAGGGAAAAGGTGTATCTTTAGAAAACAAACGAAATTATTAATTTAATAAATTTTTTTCTCGTCTTCCAAAATAAAAAATTTCAGTATTTGCAAAATTGTTTCAAAATATTCATAAAAAAGTTCTTCTTTTGCAACTTCAATAATAAAGATGCATTTACAGCATTAAAGAGTACAAATTATGCTAAAAGTCTTTTTGACAAAAAATATATTTTTTCATTTTTTAAATAACTTAACAAATAAACTAGGATACAAATATTAAAAAAATATTTTTTACAGTACAAAAATATAAATTTTCATTTACATCTTATGAGATGTTCTTCATACATGTATTTATTGTGGAATTTACTACTACATTTTTCACAAATATGGCGAATTTTAATTTGTGATCGATGTTTATCTTTTCTATGGTGCTTAATACATTTAACATCTATTTTGCAGATCACACAGTACATTTCATTTTCACTTTCAGTTCTTCTTAAAATATTAATGTTAGTAGCATTAGAAGAATCAGTTGTTTTTGATGTCTTAAGCCATTGTCCTGATGAAGATTTTTTTTTAAAGGCATTTTGTTTTGTGTTATCTTTAGATGTTGAAGGTTGTTCTTCGGATATTTCGGATCTAATTTTTATAGTATTTTTTGTTATTTTAACTGTAGGTAACACTTCTTTTGATTTTAGTTTATTTCCTATTTTCTTTTCAGTTTCATTAAAGCATTGATCATCTTCTTCATCAGTAGAATCAAGAACATTTGAGCGAAAACGTTTCTCTTTAGTGTGACAATTGTTTGGAAGCTGACTCGAAAATGGATTAACTCGTTTATCTAAAAATAAAATAAATATCTAGACTTTTGTTTGCCGGAAATAAGGTAAACATTTTTCAAATTCTCTTCCAAGATACATTTTATAGGAAATAATGAATTTTATTTAGAATTGCGATTGCTCAGAATCTGCGCTCAAAAAAACTGATTTTCCCATAGATCTCAGGGAATTAAATCAACAAAAAGAACCCATAAATAGCTTCAAAATTGTAATCAATCAATAAAAAAACTGGCGAGACATAAATAACATGTTAGCAATATTTAAATTTTATCAAAAGATATTTATAAAAAGATCGTATAATTGTATAATGGAATAAAATCACTGGAGGTATTTAAAGTAAAAAGTAAAAAAATTTCAACAGTTTCAAAATATATTTTATATCCCGAAGTAAATAGAAAACTATAAGTAAAAATAAAAGCTAATGGCCTGCATAAAATGGTGCATCAAATTTTGTATAATTTTTTAACCTTATTTCTACCATTACTGATGCTTCTTGGAAAGAGACAAATTTATGAACAAATTGAAAATTATGCTTGAAATATAAATATTTTAAAATGAAAGAAAAAATACTTTTGCTTCTATTAATATTTTACATACAATTATTCTTATTCCTATTTTCCGTGAATTCTTCTATAACGCCTTCTAATTTATTCTAAAACAAATAGTAATAATTTATAAGAAATTTTCATAACTTTTGTAGTAAAATGTAACAAAAGCTTACATTATCTGTATTACTAGAAATAGAACCATCATCATTGGTTTCATCATTTTGTTCCGTTTCTTTACTCGTTTCAGATTTTATTATCTAAAAGTAATAATTTATAATATAATAAAGTACTTTGAACAAGATTATTAAAAAAAAACATATACTTTACCTCAGAAATGACTTTTCACAAGTGTGGTATGCCTATTAGTTTTCTTTCGATTAACAAATGGCACACACACTTTCCATAAACTATTTAGATTAAAACATACTTACAATCAACAAAAAACCCTCTTTTTAGAAAATTTGAATTTAAAAAATTTTCGTTTTCACAAAAATAAGTTTTGTTTTAACTGATGAAGGCATATTTTTAGTTAAAACTACAAACCTCCAAACTATAAACAAACTGCTTCCAATCAAATTACAATATTGATAATTTTTTAAATAAAAAAGGGTAACATACAAAAAAATATGGATGGAATTTATATCCCTCAGATAAAACAGGTATTTTATTTTATATTGATTTCAGACATTCTGAAGAAATTATATTTTAAAATTAATAACTTAGAATAATGGTTTGACATGGAATGATTTACATTATTTATGGATTATTTTTGTGGAAGAATCAACTAAGCTTACTTTATTTGCAGAAGGAGAAACTTCCCTAGTATTAACGCAACAATAATTTTTATCTAGATCACTGTCATCATCACTTGACTGAATTGTATATGTAGATATCTCAGGGGGATCCTATTAAAGAATTTTTATTAATATTCAGTATTATGTTATTATTAATTTACTAACCTGAAAAATTATCGAGTTTGAAGCCTCCGGTATTTCAGGTTGATCTGGTGTAAATGTTCTTTTCATACCCCCGAAAAAGTAGTCTATAGCTCTATGGACTTCTTCCTCTATTTCTACAAAATATCGGGCTTCGCCCCGGTATAGGTATTCGAGGATTACTTTTATCGTTGCACATGAAAATTGGGGTATGTTTATTATTTTTTCCTGAAGTTACTAATAATAGTATAAATAATGAAAAAGTATGTATTTGAACCTACCTCATAATTATTTAGTTCCTCCAATTTATCACGAAATATTTTGTTGTTAGTTAAAATCAAACTATGGCACTTTAAACTGCCGTTTGATGTGGCTATCGAAATATCAACAAAATTTTGTGTGACATATTTATTAAATAGCATTTCTTTTAAATTATTCGATGCATTTACACACGAAATATTTATATTTTCCATTTTAACCGATATTGCATATTTAAACCTGACAAATACCACATAAAATAACCTCAATTTAGTCTTCTTCGTTTTCTTACACATATTTTTATTTAGTTCGTCATTTGTGAATTTTATGGATAATAATAGTTTCTTAATAAAAATAGTAATGACCATAATGAAGCATAAAAATCCTTATATATATATATATTTAATTTAAACATTTATTTCTGGATTTAGCTAATCAGTTGGCACTCAAAACTAAATTTATTTAATGGGCTGTTGTATGTCTAGTGCAAGTAACTACCAAAAAAGAAGAAAATTTTGTGAACCCTTCTGTAAATACGTTAGGCAACACATATAACATGATACAAAAAGGAGCGTCTGCTATGGTAATTACGATACATAAATGGTCTCCGGAAATCATGTATTTTATTAATTCCAAAAGATACAAAACTATCAGAACGCCTATCAAACATTAGTTTTACATGTTGCTACACCATTAATTTTTCAACAAATATGAAAATATAGAGGGAAAGCGACTCAAAATCTCACCACCAGTTTCGGTTAGAACCATCATCATTCTTTTACTAATCTTATTCTTTAAAAGTAATAATTTATAATACATAAAGTGGTTTGATTAAGAAAGATTAAGTATATTTTTGGTAGCCATTTTAAAATTTATAGAATCCACAGTGGCGTAGTAAGAAAAATAATGGGATACCCTTAGTGAAAAATTTTAAATTAATGTTAAACAATTCAAGTGTAATGTATAATGGAAAATAACTAGAACAGTTGGACCAGGCCAATAGATTATAAAACTTAAGAATTTCAAAGAAAATGCTAAAGCGTACGAAGTTTTATTATAGTTTGTTACCATATTTTGTTTTATTTTGTAAAACGTATAATAAATAAGCTAAAAAAATTAAATATACTCGTATTTAATCAGAAGCACCAGACCGTGTTTCGAAACAAAATATATACCGGAACTAAAACAGTTAGAATTTTCAACAAATTATTTGAAAAACATTAATCAAAATAAAAACGCAAACAAATTTCGGGAATAAAACGCCAGCCTTTAATTTTCCAGAGATTTAAGTGGACGTGATTTAAATGCCGAAAAATATGGTTGGTTCGCGAAATCATTTGGATTTCAGATAAGGAAGTTTAAAATTAATATTTATTAATCATGATACTGATTATTCGTTTACGTCTGTAAATTACCAAAATTATTTACAAAATACGACACGTACAAGTCAGTTTCGTTATACATTCATTTTTTATATAATTTGTATACAGGGTGGATAAAGTACCACTACAATATCTATAAAAATATTGTACTTAATGATTTTTTTTAATATTTATTAATTTTACATAATTCTAAAAATGTGCGGTTTTGAAAATATAAAAACACGTGAAGATGAAATAAGCCAAGAAGACACAGTAGAAATAAAAGGAAACCCGATTTGGAACAAAATATATTAGAGAATAAAAAATTATGAGAATAATAAAGGAAAAAAGAAAGGGGGCTAAATAAATATAATAGAAATAGCAAACTAAATCAATAAAAAGGGAAAGATATTTTAAGATACAATGAAAATGCTTGTGTAAAATAAGATTGAAATGAATAAAAGGGGAAACGAAATAAAAAAAACATGAATAAAAATAATTATACATTTGGGTGATAAAATATTTAGAGGAGAAATTTAAAAAAAGAGAGAACACAAGCAGATAAAGAAATAAAAAGACTAGAATTAAATATGATCAGCAAAATTAAAAAAATATTAGAAAAACTTATTTTAATTTTAAAAAATTTGAAAATAATAATAAATTAAAGAATATTAATTACAACTGCGAAGGGCAACTTTTAAAAATAATGTGAATACATTTTTTTCTAATTTACAATATAATTTCATTTAATAAATTTAAACTAATAATAATAATAAATATGTACTTAGTTCGTTTCTATTTTAGAAATGGAATTATCCAAAAGGACAGTTCACACAAGATAAAATAAGTAGATCTAAACCCGCATGAGAACTTTCTAATAAAAACGAAAAAAACTGAAAGCGTTTTATTTTTATTGAACTAATAAACTACCGAATTTTATTTCAACCGATCGCCCCGACAAACATTTTTCGATTAATAAATTTATTTCAATCTTAATGACGACCCTTAGAAAAGTAACTCGATTTTGTAATATAGTTTCTATGGAATTAATTTTAGTTTAGAAAATGAAGATATTAAAAAGTTAAACAAGAAAAAAGCAGAAAATTGAATATTGAAAAAACTAGAGAAATAGCACATAAAATAAAAATATATACAAGAGACAACTGGAAGACTCAGACCGAAATATAGAGTAATAAAAGCAGAGTATAAAAACGGTATCACAATTACAAAAGAGAAAATATTAGAGGCAGAAAAAAGTAAAGAATGATAAAATGATGAATGTGGAAATAAAAAGGAGCAAAATTTAAGCACGAAAAAAATAGCAACTACAAGAAAAGATACAGAATTAGAAACTTACAAACTAAAAATAAAGAAGAAGATAAATGCTACTAACAAAAAAATAGGAGTGGATAAAGGAAATAGAAAGGAATAGTAAAAATAATAAAATGTTTATCAACTATGTAAGAAAACAAAGTAAAAAGGAACAAAGTAACTACTAGAAAATTTGTTCGAAGAAAGATTTGTAAATTCGGAAAGAAAAAACTAAATAAATAAAAATAGTTAAATCAGGATGTAAATCTTACTGGAAATATAAGTAAATTACTTAAGATAAATATTTAAGCAAAAACGCAAAAATAAAAGTTGCGTTACGAATTCTGCAATATTCAAATTTGAAGAAAAAATGTTAAAATTTGACCCGGGCTTTATACTTTTTTAATTTCTGGTGAGAATTTATGGGGTTTTTCAAGCTCTGGTGAAATCATTTATTCAACAAAAACAAATCAAAAGTTACCAATGAAAATATATGAAAAACTCTAATTTTACTAACTTCGCTTTACTTTCTCTTTTTTACAAAGAAATTAGTCTTTTTACTAACTAAACATGAGATTAAATCTAAACAAAAGCTATTTTATAAATAATTTTTATTATTTGGCTGCAAAATGCATGTCATTTTTATACAATTTCCAGTTTAAATTGTATGAATCTTGATTATTGAATATGTTTTCCTATGAAATTGTTTTATATATTAAAAAAATTTAGATTTTTATCTTCTTAATTTAAATTATTCAAAATTTAAGAAATTAGAGAAAGGCGTTCCATATTTTTTTTCACAAATTTTCTTTAATTTTACTACTTTTAACTGTAAATCCCAATAGAAACATTCCTAATTTAATACAATTTCATTTATTTTCCCTTTTTAAGTATTGATTGTTAAAACATTGTTTGTCCCGAAAGAAAAAAAATTCTAAATCTATAAAATCTAAATTTATTTTCACATTAATATGTTATTCGAAAACCCAAGATGCCATCTGAAGTTTTTTTATTATAATTTGGAAACGTTGAGCTTTTTAGTGTTATTCTTGTTCTTTCCCCGTCGCTTTTTTCCAACTCTAATTGTAAAACTATACTGAAAGAAAATACGTTGATTTCAATTAAAAAATAGACAATATTCAAAATATCAAATCACCAAATAAAATAAATAAATAAATAAATAGTCCTAACCTAAGCTAACTTAGAAACTTAAAACACCTGATCTTAACTTTCTGAAAAAGACAAAACCAGTTGAGTTAAAATAACTGAAAATGAGCCGTTTAGACGAAATCCAGTTGGTGAATGTTTAGTTGTAACAACTATAATGTTTAATGGGTCGTATGGAGACAATGAGACTCGGTTTTGAGTTTTGAGAAGAGATGGAACGGGATGATATTTTATGTTCGGGACAATTAAGCCGAGTAAGGAAATTATGAAAGTACATATTTATTAGACAAACATGACGTGCCGATATATTTAGAACAAATTTGCAAGATTACATTTACAGGATTAATCGAAAAATTGAATTTTTTTATAATTAAACCTAGACAAAAGAATTATTTGGTTTGGTGACCATAAAAAATTGAATGAGATGTAAAATAATATAATTATTAATTTGTTTAATTTTGTGTAATAAGCTAATTCTGGCGAATAAAAAATTATGTCACTTTATTAACCGGATTTGCTATATTCTTCAAGTTTATTAGATTTATTATATAGACATGAGACGAATAAATGGTTTTTATTATTTGTAATTTTTACTAATACCAATGCAAATTATTTTTTCCAGCTATAAAAATTAATTTTTAATTATTGTTGTTTCTAGATTGGTTATCATTTTTTTATAATGTCTGTCGGTTGCGTGCAAATATTTGAAAAAGTTTTCGACTTTATAATTACCCATATACTATAAATTATAATTAAATATTACATAAATATATAAAAAATGAATTTTTTCATTCATCTCTTATTTGACAAGATACAATAAAAAAATTTAAATCGAAAATATTTATTAAAGGAAGTAAAGCGAAGTTAGTTAAATTAGAATTTTTCATTTATTTTGATTGATAACTTTTGAGCTTTTATAATTGATCTGTTTTTTTGTTGAATAATTGTTGTTCTGTTTATTGAGTTAATATCCGCTTTTTGCACTGTAAATGTATCTTCTTCTGTTTTTTGTGTAATTTCGTATTTCATCATATTTCTGACTTCTCATTTTTATATTGTAAGTGGCTCAAATATTTTCCTTAATATTTTTCTTTCAGTTAACCTTAAAGTTTCTTCATTTTTATTAGTTAAGAATATTGTTTTCGCTCTGTAATGTTTTTGTTGCTCTTATAGCAACTTTTATTTTTGCATTTTTGCTTAAATATTGATTTTTAAGTAATTTACTTATATTTATATATTTATATCCTGATTTAACTTTATTACTTCTATGTTTCTGTCGTTTTCTTGATTTATCTTTACACCAAAATATTGAAAGTTTGCTTCTTTTTTATATTTGTGTTTTGTATTCAGATTTCGTTTCAGTTCTCTGTTTTTTCCCAGCTGACCATCATTTATTTAGTTTTTTCTTTATGAATTTACAAATCCCTACCTTCACTTCTTAGACAAAATTTTATACTGTTTGATTATGATTATTTTAATCATAATTTGCTTCTATTATCCTTTAGCTTTTTTAGTATATTTTCCATTCGACTATATTAATAACAGTCTTTTCTTATACTATTGAAGAATTTTTTATTATTTTTGCCGTTCCATTATATTTCCATTATCCACTCTTGGTAGCATTTATTTGTTTTTTGGTTTTTACCCTTGTATTGTTCAATTCTGTTTCTCTCTCTGTAGTTAGCCATTTTTCCAGTATTTGATCTTTTTGCTCCTCTCCATTTCTATATTCTCCATGGCACCATTTTTTACATTTTCCTGGTCCTATTATTTCCTCTGCTGTGTTTGCGACATTGTTTTTAATACTTTTTTCAGTAGTTTCTCTCTGACCCTTGCATTTTTTTTTTTGGTGATTCTTCCAATGTTCTATGAATCAATCGCTCTGGTTTTCCTTTTGGAAAATATCCGTTTGGAGCAACTTTACCTTCCAAGTACATACCAAATTTAGCTCAGACTGGATCCGGAAAAGCGGGCGAAAGCCGACTTTATACAGAGTGTGACAGGGTTCAAAGTCGTTTATCGTTCGGAGGGGCGGACGTCATTTTGTTAACAACACGCTTTCCGAGGAACAGCTGAGTGCGTGTAGGGATTTCAAATTTCAATTCAATAGTACAGTTCGGTTTGATGTTGCAGTCTGTTTGTGCTGGTTGTTCACTATCGATGTGTTCATGTGTTCCGACTCGTCAATTTGCGTTTCTTTGTGGAGAGGTGAGTGGGAGAGTTTTTTTTTTGTTTTTATTCCACCCCTTTTCGGTAGAAGCCGGGATGTTAATTTTTTTTGGGATGGGGTGTGTTCGGAAGAGGTTTTGTAGAGTGTAAAGGATAAAAAACTAGACTGAGCGACCGGTATTTGGAAATTGTTTATATTGTCAAATAATTTGAAAAAAGTCGTATCAAAAATATGAAAAAAAGGGACTAAAGAGGTGGAAATGCGGTCGAAACTGGCATTTTTTATTGAAAATGTTGTTTAAGATCTATACACGGATAATATATCTAAAAAAGTATTATTGAACAAGTTTTTTTATAAAGAAATACTTAAAAAAAAGTCGTATTCGCAGTTTAACTCGCAATTGCAATCCTGGGGATTTTGAGGATATTATACTCAATAATAAAACTAACTAGTTTATCTAATTAAGATTTTGTTTGATTTTTAACTTAAAGCTATTAAAAAAATTAAAGCAAAACAAGCATTAAAGACATTTTCATGATTTAACTTAAAATTGCACTTTTTGGTCCTTCAAAGCTTTTTCTACTCATTTAAAAAAATAATCTTGTATATTAGCTAATAAATAACGAGCAATTTTCTGTCAAAAAAGACATTATTGATAGTTTTTTATTTTTAATTGTCGCTATTTCAATGTTGTATGAATGTTACATCAGTCAAAACATTTCAGAAATTTCTTATTGATATTATTTTTTTATTTCGGACATTTTTTATAGATCGCTCTATATATAAAAAAAAAACGCGATCTTTAAAAATAAGGAAAACAACAATAATTCAAAGAACACGCAGTGTGTCAATTATATTTAGTCATTATAATGACATTTTCATGAATTCGGAGTAAACTGTAAAATTAAAAAAATAAATCAGTATACAGGGTGTTGCATTTAAAAAACTAAATCAATCATTATTATCTTTAAACTCTCGTATCTCAAATTTTGTGCATTTTTGAGACCCCTTTTCGACAAAATTACGTGTTTCCAGATTTTATTCCACTCTGTATATTACTCAATATATTTTACTTGATGTGGGTGATCAAAATTTTTTGGAATTTTAGAATTTTATTTTTTTCTAAGTACAGAAATTTCTTACTTAAGTTATGTGAAATACTCTGTATATTACTGGAATATTGGTTGTTTTTTCGCAGGAAATAATTCGAAAACGAAGATAAACAAGCGGTTTTAACGTTTTAACATTAAATTCAACGGTAAAATATTCATATTATTTTCAACGAATAAATTATCTCTTGAAACAGACAATTTTTAGTAACATCGGTTTTTAAATGGCAAAATAAATCAACAACCATCTGGTATATTTTGTAATTTTTCAAATAATCAAATTTGCAAATCAAGAAAAATCATTTTGATATATTGCAACAGATTCACTAAAAATAAAATTATTTATTCTGGTTGCGTTTTTGATGAGTCGCAATAAATTTTATGTACATTTCAATTATCAATTCTATATGCATCATATCTCAAACTGATTTTGACTGATTGATTTTTTTTGTAGATTATTTGCTAGTGTTACATATATATATTTTTTTAAATTTATCTTAGATCGATTGATAATCTTGAGAGAGAAATCATCCGACAATATAAACTTATTTAAATGGTTTTAATTTATTACGTAATACGAGTAATAAATTCATTTAATATCATCTCCTGGAATTTATAACAAATTAAAAATTGGTTAAAGTTAAATTAAATAATCTTTTTTTTATTTCGTAATGTACCTAAATAATAATTGCCGTTACTCAATCATATTCAACCGGATTTAGAGATGTGGAAATTAAATGGATTTAAGAAAAAAGCCGAAATTCAAAAAAAATAAAAAAAATTGAATTTTGAACGAAGGAATTGCAATAAATGATAAAAATATTAAAAAAATATAAGTACGAAAATAAGGCGAGACTGCAAAGAGTAATTAGGAAGAGAGCAACGAGATAGAAATTAAAGAAACAAAAATTAGTGTTCTGGAATACTTTTAGTTTGAATATGCAAAAAAATTGTTCTAAAACGTTTAGGAAACGCAAATAATATACAAGAATAAGTAAAAATTGAAATATTCTCACCGAAGGGAAAAGTCGAAAGAAAATTTTAAAAATTATATCTGGAATAGAGAAACAAAACAACAAAATCATGTCAATGAAGAAGAATAACAATATATCGCAAACAGAAACAATTCATTAAAAAAAATCAATAAGAAAAGTTTTATAATTTAAACACTTTCACTTATTTATGAAATTTGAGGTTATCTTTAATTATTATCTATTCAAAATAATAACAAATATTTCCAATTAATCTAAAAGGTCAGATTTCGCCTGAATGTTTCTATCAAATTATGCATTAATTACATTATTTGTTTTTGATCTAACTAAGGATTTAGTCTAATTAGTGCCAAATCCTTTTTAGAAAGAGACGATTCACTTCTGACAGGTTCTGTTGTCTTATACGAGGTCTGTTCAAAAAGTATCGCAAATGTTGTGTTTTTTTAAATAAGTATTTATTTATTCGTTAACATCTATTTTGTCCCCTTCAAAGTAATTCGAAAATCGAATATATGTAGCCCGCGGAAATTTGCGATACTTTTTGAACAGACCTCGTATGACGCTTGATGAAAAGATTTGTCTTAAAATCCACATTTGTTGTTATTTCAAACAAAAAACAAAGTGAATAATTAAACACGGAAGTTTGAAAACACTTTCACTTATTGATGAAAATTGAGGTTATGTTATATAAAAACACATTTTTCCGATTGATTTAGAAGGTTGGATTTTATACATTTAACAGTAAGGACTGTGTGATGTTCAAAATGGAAGAGATTATAAGTTTTGGGATTCACAGCCTTATATATACAATCTGACATATATGAAACAAATAAACGATGAAGAAAAATAGTAAGAAATCTTTTCTTAACGCACAAAATTTTTGCCATTTAGTAACCTTACATCCTGAATATTTCTTTTTGTACCTCAACAAAATTCGCCTGACGTTTCTATCAAATTATAATTCAATTCTATAATTTGTTTTTGATCGTAATGATGGTATAAGTGACCAAAATCGCGAAAATAATTATACCTTCGACATTATGTAAGAATAATTGCGGGGCACGGAATCTTAACAAACGGAATATTAAAAATAAACTTTTACTATTCGAATACAAAATAAAAGACAAATTGTAGAGGAAGATATAATTTTCTTGTTCGGTCGACAAGAAAATGAACATTATTCTTTGTAGTCAGTGACACACCTTAAAAATTATATATGCACGGTCTTTGCACGTGTTTTTATTAATAACGTGTGACTTCTGAGATATAATCACTTATCACTAATTAAAATCTTGTGAATTGTACAATATAAGAAAAAAAGAAGTAATTTTTTCTTAGTTGTTACTAACGCCATCTACTACTACTACTACTACTACTTGTTTTTTTTTTAATTACATTTTTAATAGGTTTTATCTGCGATTTTTTTGTTTTTCTTTTTTCCTCATCGATACTGACTCTGTGATTTTATTTCCATGTTTTTAAAGTCTCTTTTCTTCCTCAATAGTAATATTTCATTTAATGTCTTTTATGCTTTTATTAATTGTTTATTCTTCTGTTCTTCTCATTTATGTTGGTATTTTTTTCTTCTTTTTAATCATTGAATTAAATTGTCGATGCTTCAATTTTCTTTATATTTTCAATTTTCTTTATATTTATTTTTGAATTTTATTTCTATCTATTCTTTCCTCTTCGCCGAGTGTTTCTTTTTCTCTTTTTATTTCTTAATTAATTATTTGCTCCTTCGTATAGTTTGTTATTTGGTTTTGTTTTTTCACCACCCTATACATGTCTAATCTGGTGATTAGTTTGTTTCTAAATTATGTTACTTTTACTTTTAAAAAATCAAACAATCTCGGTTAAGATCAAATATTCTCTAGAGATATCAATGAAACGATATTTCAATTATTTCTGATAAGAATTGATAATAATTACAATAAATATAAAATTTATTGCGATTCATCAAAAACGAAATCAGAGTAATTTATTTCATTTTTAGTGCCTCTATTTTGAACAGGTCACAATAGTTTATTAAATTTTTAAGCTGTTATAAAAATTATGACGTTATACTGGTACAGGGCAATTTATGGAAAATCAAATTGAAATACGGAATTTTATGGAGATACAAAGAAATATGGGTGTTTTATATATATATATATATATCAAATTATAAAATAGGGTTTTTGTACAGCTATGATTTCAAAAGATATGGCAAAATTTTGACTCGCTCTCTTCCAAATTGAAAATCGTACAGTCCACATTATGTAACGGATAAAATGCAGCCTTTCAGATTAATTAAATTATGCTGTCTTAATAATATAACCTCAATTTTCATCAATAAGTGAAAGTGTCTTCAAATTTCTGTGTTTACTTATTACTTTTATTTTTGAATGATTTTCCAGACAAGAAAAAATTTTTCATCCAGTCCCATATAAGACAGCAGAACCTGTCATAAGTGAATCATCCATTTCTAAAAAGGATTAGGCACTAATTAGACTAAATTTTTTATGAAATCAACAACAAATTATGTAATTAATGAATAATTTGATAGAAATATTCAGATGAATTTTACAAAGTTAGAAAAAATTATACATATAAACATATAAACTTAACAAATATTATAATAAAATCTATCTTTCTAGATTCATTGGAAATATTTGTTATTATCTTGTATAAGATAACCTCAAACTTTATCAATAAGTGAAAGTGTTTTAATTTTATTAAAACTTTTCTGTTCTCTTATTGATTTTTTTTTAATGAATTGTTTCTGTTTGCGATATCTTCTTATTCTTCTTCATTGACACGATTTTATTGTTCTGTTTCTCTATTCCAGGTATAATTTTTTAAATTTTCTTTCGACTTTTCCCTTCGGTGAGAATATTTCAATTTTTACTTATTCTTGTATATTATTTGCGTTTCCTAAACGTTTTAGAACAATTTTTTTGCATATTCAAACTAAAAGTATTCCAGAACACTAATTTTTGTTTCTTTAATTTCTATCTCGTTGCTCTCTTCCTAATTACTCTTTGCAGTCTCGCCTTATTTTCGTACTTATATTTTTTTAATATTTTTATCATTTATTGCAATTCCTTCGTTCAAAATTCAATTCTTTTTAATTTTTTTTGAACTTCGGCTTTTTTCTTAAATCCATTTAATTTCCACATCTCTAAATCCGGTTGAATATGATTGGGTAACGGCAATTATTATTTAGGTACATTACGAAATAAAAAAAAGATTATTTAATTTAACTTTAACCGATTTTTAATTTGTTATAAATTCCAGGAGATGATATTAAATGAATTTATTACTCGTATTACGTAATAAATTAAAACCATTTAAACAAGTGAATTTTGTCGCCATATTTCTCAAGATTATCAGAGATACAGTTAATTGAAATTGAATATCAAATTACATTTTTCTGCCTCTTATTGATTTCATTTATAAATATATCAAAATAATTTTCTTAATTTGCAAATTTCATCATTACAAACATTACAAAAGGGTAAAAGTAACACACAGTGTTGAATTTTATTTATTTTAAATAAATATATGAGACAATTATTAGTTTACCTTATTAATTAAAAACCGCAATTAACTACTAAAAATTTTATGTTTTAAATGGTTTACAAGATAATTTATTTGTTAACAATAATAAGATTATTTAACTATTGAATTTAGCGTTACGACTCACTTCAAAACCGCTTGGTAATTTTAATTTTCGAATTATTTCCTGTGAACAAACAACCAACCTTCAAGCAATGTACAAAGTGTTTCACATAGTTAAAGTAAGAAATATTCGTACGTAGGAAAAAATTAAATTACAAAATCATTTATCAATAATAAAAATAAAATACAACAAGGTGAAAATCCTGTGGAACACCCGTCAAAATTAAAATGTGTTTAGATGCAGAATAATGCAGAAACCCTCGTTTTTTTTTATACAGAGTGGTGTAAAAGTCTGGAAACACGTAATTTTGTCTGAATCGGGTGTTATAAGTACAACATTTCAGATACGAAAGTTTCACGATTGATTTAGTTTTTTAAATGAAACACCCTGTATATTGTTTTATTTTTTTGGTTCTACAGTTCACTCCGAATTTATGAAAATGTCACCTTATGACATTTTATGGTACAACCTGATATTTATAATAATGGCTAAAATATAATTAATATACCGCGTGTTCTTTGAAATTTGTACAATGTAAATAATTTGATTCTTTAAAAAGTTGCTCATTTTAACATTCCCTTGAAATGGGTATTTTCAACAATTAAAAACATACAATATTTTTTTCATTGCTGTTAATTTTGAGAATGTTAAATATTTATTTGGTAGTAGTTAAAACGAGTCATATTGATAAAGCGCGCTGTTGCGGTCTGCCTAATCTTTTAATAAACTACCCACATGAGCATGAATATGGAAATAAAAAGGACAATTTTATTGACCTTGTTTACGACCAAGTTACATTCAACAATAGAATTTAAATGTATCTATAAAACTTTCTTTTTTAGCGAGACATCTTTAATTTTTTACAAAAAAAAAAGACACAATTTATTAACAGAATATATTTTTGCTCACGGACAACCACCAAAATTTGCGAAATTTTATTATTGGGAAATTTTCTTATTTATTGCAATCATAAATGTATGTATTTAATTAAAATTTTAAATTTTTATTGAAATTTGTGTGTTAATTTTGGATAAAATTCGATATAATTGGATTTATTGAGTTATATGAAAACTGAATTAAACACCAAATTATTATTTGAACATAAATTGATAAACCACAAAAAAGTGAATAAATAAAATAAAAACGAATTACAGGGTGCATTCTAAAAAAAATTAGTTCCTTTGACATCAAAATGCCTATAAAAAGTAAACTAAAAAAATATTGAAAAAATTGCTGATTATAATCGGTCCAAGTGAGGAGAAAACACTTCACTATACACATTTTTGTTGATAGCTACTTTTTCTGAAATTTTATCAAAAATACCAAACTCTAACGACATGAAATTGAAAATGGAATGCTTTAATCGTGTTATTTATATTTTTCCTAGATTTTCAAGTCATACAGCATTGAGAAAAGATGAATATTAGAATTGTAAACAAAAAATCAGGTCAATCAATATCGGAAAGTTAGTCTAACCTACATCGGTGTATTTAATGATAATAATCGATTTTAAAAAATAATAAAAAGATTCTTTGAGATATTTGCAAAAGCAATAAAGGCTACAGCTTTTTCTTCTTCACATTATGATTTTTTCAGGACTGATGAGCAGTGCACGCCAAAATATTTGCATAATATGTTAATTAGGGTGAAAGAATTAAAAATATAAACAAAAAAAAAACATTAGAAATATATAGGTCGTTCCTTTAAAAAAGTTTTTTTCATTCCGTTTAATTAAATCCTTGACGAAAATTATGAATAATCTTACTTCTATTGTTGTTTATTTTGAAACAAAAACTGATAGAGATAATAATAAAAATAATAATAGCTATAATATTAATAATAATAATAGTAATAATATTACTAATACATAATAGTACTAATAATAATAATAATAGAAATATTTTATTAGAAAAAAATCATTTTTTTGTTAATGTTTTCTTTCTTTGGAATTTTTAGTTATTTCATTACACATAAGTTGATTTTTTATTTAAACTTTGTAAATGAAATTATTAATATTTTATGTCAATTTTATTAACAATAGTGGCTAGACATTTTAAGTTTAATGTTCTTCATTTTTAATTACATTTCAACTATATCATCTTTATAATAAAATTTTTATTCTTTACAAGACAACTTTTATTATGAAAAACAATATTTTTACACCAATCTTTAACGATGTAAATTATTTATAAACATAACACAATAAAATCGTAATAAAAAATAATTAATTACTTTATTTATAAATGTTTTTTTGGCATAAATTTAATCATTACAGGGTGAGAATCCGATTTTCTTGAATAGTGTGAAATTATCTTTTTAATAAAGAAAAGTAACATATAATTCAATAATAAAAACTGGCATATAAAATGAATTTGTCAATTAAAACAATTTAATAGCACAAAGCAACATTCTGTGCTACAAAAAAAAACAAGGAAAATACGATTTCCTTCAAAATTGTTGTGAAATTAAATAAAATAAATATAAATAAACTGCTATGTTTAAGGATAAGAGAACTGACACAACTTTTACATTTTTAAACAGATAACACTTATTTTCATGTCCGTGTACCGTGCTTTTAATTAAAAAATATTTCGACTGATAATAAAAAAGAATTTAATCAATGCAAATTAATTTTATAAAAATATCGAGTATAACTTACCTATTGTTCAAATAATATTGAAAACATTTATTGTTCTTCAGGTAATTTTATGCACTCATAGACATAAAATTGTAGCCCAATCTCGCCGTATATATATATATATATATAAATACATAATTTCTGCAAGAAAGTGATGTAGAATGAAAAGTTATTAAAAACTCAGTTTACCATTTATTTTGATTATAAAAAGGAAGAATCCCAAATTAATTGGAACGCGGGTATTTTGAAATAATCTCTCTTAACAGTCCATTTTTCGCTAATTTATTTTTACCACTCTGTATTTTACAGAACATTTTTGGAGCTGTACATTTAATATCGATCTTCCTATTGACTTTGTTGTGTTTCTGGAGAGGTCATTGAACTGTGGATATTAGGGAATGCTTGTTTACTAACAAAACTTGATTCAAAAGGTTTCGGGTTCCCATACAAAAGCTCCCATTTTTTTAACATTCATTTTAATTCCAATGATCCATGTGTGATTTTTGTTCGTTAGTTCATCCAACATTATTAATTATTGAAACACAAATTGTATGTTTTGTAGAGCATGAGCTGTAAATACTAATTTACGTATGTGAGTGTAACAATATTTAGAAAGATTTTTAAAAAGCACAAAAAAATATAAAATCTATGACGTTTCAAATTCAAGTTAAAAATTGAATTTTTATTTTTATACTTTCTCCTTCTGAAAAACTTTTCAAAAAAATTGCCTAATACAAAACACACAACTTTTTTAAGCTAAATATACACCAAAAGAAAGGCAGAAAATTTATAAAATTTCTAGTTTTTAAGTTTAAGAGAAAAATAATTTCAAATCAAATTTTGACAGCTCTCTCTTCCAATTTGAATGTTTTAGTTTTCACACTTTCTATTAAGTTAATCTAGGCCTTTTTTGATGAAAAAATTGTTTAATTTTGTATTGTACCATAATCTCAAAAGAGATTAAAATATTTTTGTTTTGAACTTAAATCTTGACCGAGGAAATTTTTTTCAACAATCGGTGAAATGTTTTAAAACACTTGTGGATTTTTGTTTTGTGAAATTATCTTAAAACTCTAGTTTGGAAAACAAAAAAAATGTAGCATTTCCGGAAAAAAATATTTTTTTTGTCCAAATTCATCGAATGCCAAATTAATTGTTTCAATATAAAAATTATTTGCCGCTAATTCCATCAGAGAAAGGAACTCTGTACCAGTTTTTTTTTATTGAAATCATTTATAGTTACACAAATAAACAGTTAATTTTAAACTTATTAAAGTTGTTATAACAATTATTTAACAAAATAGAACATGTATTAACAATTCTCAAACAAATACGTCAAAGTTAAGTGTGGCAAATTTGAATTTTGAACTATTTTATTAGTATTTATGAACAAATTATACAGAAGGGCACAGAAAATTGGGGAACAAATATTTTAAAACAGGAGCATAAAAAAAAAGAATGAGAAGAGATTAGGGAATTAATAAAGATAGAAAAAAGTAGAGAGAGAAATAACCCCAATAAAATCTACTTTATTTACCCCTAGTGGTTTAAACAATTTAGAAAAAAATCATTAATCAATAAATTGAAATTTTCTCATACTTAATTCGACAATGACTTATTCTATGAACAAATTATAAAAATGGAAGTAACTTGCTAGCAAATTTATGTTATATAATACCACGCAAATGTAATAATTCCATTCCGTGCATAAACTGTTTTTAATTGATACAAACGATACATTTATCTGGGTACGAAGTTCAAAAAAAACTGTCTACGAATGACGTCTTCAAATTATAACAACGAGCCAAAATTTTGGCAACAAAAAAAACAAAACCTTTTGAACTAAAACAAAGGAAAAAATACTTACTTGAAACTGCGAAGCAACTGGCACTGTAACAAAAAAACATTCATTAATATAATAATATAATATAGTTAAGTTGAATAAATACAAAAAATCACAATTTCAAAATACTGTTTTCAGCATTTTTTTTGTTATATTTCACAAGTTGTGAATATTTTTATAATAGAAATCACCGTATTTTATTCTTTGAAATTAATTTTTTAGTAAACGTAGTAATTTTTTTATGCAAAAAAATGGATTTGTTCCGGACACATTCTTATCATAAAAGTAAAAGATGAAATATATTTCACGATATTCTCTAAATATCTTATGACAACTTTAGGAATTTTAATATAACTATATTTTATCTTTTACATTTATAATTGATAAATTCCACAAAGTTAGGTTAGAAACAATAATTATAACATTTTTATCACTTCCATTGTATAAATTGATCGTACTAAATCCTTGAATAACAAACGATAAGCAATTAATAATACAATTAACTGAATTCAACTTCGAATCGTTGATAAAAGATATTATCGTTTTATGAGAAAAGCAATAAATGAAAATGTTTTCCTACTTTAAGTGGCCATTTGAATAGTTTATTTGCATTAACGTAGGTAAAGATAAGATTTTTGTAACACTCGTGTGAGTTTAAAAAGCTTATTTTTTTAGAGGAAAACATCGCAACTGTTAAAAAAAAATTAAAATAAAATTTAAGGTGAATATAAACGGTTCTAATTCGCCAAAATTAAACATAACTACTACTATTACTGTTAATTTTTTCATAGTTAGATACTTTTCTTGGCTTCTCGAATATTCCTGGTGATTTTTCAGGCTTAACAGAATATTTAGGAAACTTAAAATTAATTCATGATGTTTTTGTTACACATATTAAAGTCTGTGATACGAAAAAATTGAGAAATTACACATTATTCGAAAATAAAATTTGAAAAACAAACTAATTTGAAATTTAAATGTCCCGCAATCAAATTTAAAATCGATAAATTGTAATGCATTCTTACTAAATAATTGTCAGTTCAGTAAACCAAATTTCTTGCGTTTAAAAAATTTAAAATGAATTTTTCATTTCAATTATTATACAATTTAGCAAAAATAAATTAGGTTAATTGAAGCTTTGGCCTAATTATTGAAAAATCTTTTTTAAAAATTGATAGTTCATTTAAGACCAATGTTGTTTTCTTATATGTTGTTAAAAGAATAGATTTATCTTATTTAAAAAATTCACATTAGTTAAAGGTTAAACACAACATAAAATAAAATCCGAAAATAAACAAAAAAGTTTTAAATAACTTTCACTTTTTGTACGAGAATTTGAGGTTATGTTTCACACAACAATAATAAATCTTCATCTTTAGATCAAAGTAAACCACGACTTTTTAACAATTTAGCATGAAAGAGAGTGCCAAATTTCTAACATATTTTTAAATGATTTTTTGAAAAGTTAAAGCCAAATTCATACCATATTTTACAGTTTGACATTTCTTAAGCTAATTTTATACGAAATTAATTTCTACAATAAGTAGGTAATTACATAAGATGAAACTTTATACTTTCTTCTTTAATCTCAAAAGTATAATTTTTAAAAGTTTGCTATACATTATAATTAAAATAACATGAATATTTTATAAATCAATCAATTTACCCTTTTTAATTTAAAATATAATAAAAACATTATTTTAATAAATAGAATGTTAAATTTTGACTTAATAACCTCATATGATATATATATATATATATATATATATATAATGACCACAATAATACCAATAATTCTAAAATATTTTACATTTTTACATTATTTACAAGGTAAATACCCACTGTATAGTTTTGAATTTCTGAACTAAATTCGACTCGCCTAATAATAAAAAAAATAAAGCACTTGGAAGTTTTCAACTGATATTAAACAATCACAAATATTCTAATTATTTTTAATGGAATAGATAAGATACTTCATACAGAAGTTGGTGAACCATATGAATGTTTTTTTTAGACATTTTACCAAAATCTATTTTAGAATAAATGTAATTAAATTGTAAATTTGTTTATTTGTGACTGTATTTTTTAAATAATGATATTTATTTACAGTATAGGACTTGTGAAATTTTAACACCGTTTCTATTTGTTACAGATTTCTCTATAAGACTTTCCAAGTCTGCTACAAAACTGTGATAATAGATTAAGTTACTAAACTAAAATGGATCCAATAAGGTTAGTACTATTCATATTATTATAATTTATACTGATCGTAAACCTTTATTATTATTTGAATAATTGTAAAAATTTGTTTTCTTTTTTGTTAAAACGCCGATTCGCTACATTGTTTGCTTATAAAATAATATTCGTGGCGCTAATCATGATTATTATCTATTAAATTATAAAATAAAAATTGCCTTCAAGTCATTATTATCTATGAGTTTATTATTTTTTGAAAATAAAATAGATTTCAAGGATGTTATTACTATTACTATATTATCATGATGGTTAATCAAAATAAAACAAAAAAAAAAGAATAGATAAAGTAAGCACTAATAGAAAGATCTAATCATAAACATGTAGAAAGAAAATCAAATACCAGAACAGTCAAAAATCAAAAAAGCAACAATAGTAGATAAAGCAAACAGTGAGGAAATCAGAGATAAAGGTGAAGCAATAATAGAAAGATTGAACAAATTAATTATAAGTATTTGGAAAGAAGAACAAATATCAGAAAAGTCGAAAATCAAAAAAGAACAATAGAATAAAATAAGTAAACACTAAAGCAAGCAAAGACCTTGGCGAATCACTAACAAAAAAATTGCACAAACTAATAAAGATTTGGAAAGAGAAACAAATACTAGAAGAGACGAAAATCAAAAAAGTAACAAAAAAATAGAGTAAACAATGAAGACAGAAGTGAAACGCTAAGATAGAGAAATAAGAGAAAATACCAGAAGAGTCAAATTTCAATTCTAAAGAAAAATTGCAAGAGTCACAGAGGAATCATGTATTTAGAACAGAAATTAAGGACTGGGTGATTCGTAACTAAGAAGATGGATTTTATTTTGAATTACAATCTTCTATAGCAATTTTAGTTGGTGCTATAAAAAAGTTTTAATATGAAGGATTGTTCAGGAAGAGAAAGTGCATAAAAAGATAGATTTATAATAGTATTTAGAACAGCAATGAAGGATTGACTGACTCGTAATTAAAAATAAGGACTTTAATTTATATTACAAGAGATTTTTGAAACTGAAGATAGGGACTGAGAATGTTTGATTGTTGAAAGTAAAAGCTACGTTAAGTAGTTGAGTTACCATGCCCATCTAACCTCCTAAAGAAGTTATGAAATAATATATAATTTTTCCCGATTTCCAAACATCGAACTGACTTTTCCAATAATGCATCGTACAAATTAATTCTACCTTTTAAGTACATTCATAAAAACCATGTTTAAATTATAATTAATTACCATGTCGATATATTTCTTATCTATAAGCTAAAAGGTCACCCATATATAACTCAAAATTTGCAAATTTTGATTCAGTAATAATGTTCACACGTGCTTTTTATTTAAGTATGTAGAATGGAAACCGTTAAAAAATTAAAATGAATCTTTCCTGCATTTTTCAAGACAACATCAAATCGCACTGGTAAGGTAATGATAATTAACATTTAACAACAAACAACAATTTCGAATTGTTACTTTACTGAGAGCCATAACAATAAGTACCAGTGTCGCTTCTAATTATTAATTTGATAAGTTTCAATTATATAGAGTGTTTTAACATTCGAAAATGTACGTGATATGTGACGCACCCTGTATGATTACATTTTTTTTATTAAACTAAACATCCTATTTTACTGATTATTATTAATAAAAGTTTTTTTGTTACAGTGCCAGTTGCTTCAGTTTAAAGTAAGTATTCAAAAATTTTTTTTGCTGAAATTTTTGCTAGATCTTTTCTCACCTTCGTACCAGCTAAATGTATCGTTTGTATGAATTAAAAACAGTTTATGCAGTTTTGCGTGGTATTATACAACATATATTTGCAAACAAGTTACTTCCATTTTTATAGTTTGTTCCTGGAATAATACAATGTCGAATTAACAATGAAAAAGTTTCCATAAAGTATTCCTTTTATTAATTAACGGCGTTAAAGATATAAAATTGCAAGTATAATATCGGATAAATGTTTACGGTTTGTTTTCAAGTGGTGTCCCACTTTTTAAGTGCTAGTTAAACTCATTGTAAATTCTGCAAATGCATTAGTACCAGAGACGTACGTATCATAAGAAAATATCCGTATTCCTATTAATTGCAGTACTATTAGCTGCACAACGTTGCATAATAGTTTTTTTAACTAATTAAACTGTCATAAAAGTAATAGAATTTTTAGATTTTACAACCGAAATGAATTGATTAAAACGTGTTACACAAGCTTTGGTATTTAAGATTTTTTTAAATAAGTCTCCTTACTCCTTTTATAGTAAAATTTTCCATAAGACAACATTCTTGTTTGGTAATAATTAATTGCCTACTTATCAAAAATACACATTTTTCAAAATCTTGAGAAAAATATTTGATAATGCATTTATCAAATCTCCTTTCTTATTTTTTCTCTTAATTCTTGGACATCTGTTTTTCATCGTATTTTCTCTAGTTACAAAATTTCCTTCTGTAGATTAACTTTTTGTTCTCAATATTGTTTAACACTTCTATTTCAATATCTGCTTTGTCTTCATTTCTTGCTCTAACTAATTTTGTTTTCTAAAATCCCTTCTTTTATTTCTATTTATAGTCTTTTAAATTGTTCTCTATTTTGGCTTTTTATGTTTTCTTCTATTTCTCCATTTGCTTCTGTTAATAAAATTAAAGAAAATATCCATTGGTGATCTTTCGTTTTGAATATAAAATTTATCATCAAAAACAAAGACATTTTTTCTTTCTAAGAATTTAGCTATTAATTGTGTACATTCATTCATTCTTCATGAAACTAATTTTGAACTTTCATTTAATTTATATATTAAATCTAATGAATTTCTTACTTAATATTTTGATACGTAACCGTAATTATTTTAAGTTTTATTAAGAACTTCTGCTAATTTATTATTCGGTGTATTGGCATAAGAAACTACAGGCTTAATTGATTAACTAGTTCCCTAATCTTATCTGAACATTTTTTGGTTGGATCTCTACTGAGAACTTTTAAGTGTTACTTCATTTAATAAATTCCTTTTGTTTAGATTTGTAATCAATTGTAATTAAACTGTCGGTTACACTATCTTTATTTGATTATTTCTTAAATTTGACAGGTTCTACATTTTTAATCAAATGACTAAATTTTATATTTTGCCGTGTCTCCATTATTTACATTTTATTCGTTTACTTCCCCTCTTTCTCTTACTTGTAGACTATTTTCATTGCTATCTTCATTTCTGCTTGATTCTCCTTCCTTATGCATATTTCTTTAACTTCTCAAGTATATTTATTTTATTGATATTTTCAAATATCGTTTTTAATATTGCCGATTGCAATCCGAACAATAGAATCGATTTATAAACTTTTAAACAAGATTTTATCTTCTTATCTAATTGATATGAATTATTTATTTTTTGTCATGCGAATTACGCAATTTTTAAAGGAGAGGAAGACAATGTAGGTATATTGAAACGTGATGCAAATTAATATCATTAATCTTATTGAACAGTTGAATGTCAACGGTCATTATAACGAGCGTTTATAAATTTGTCGAAATAATTTACAATTCAAATCGATACCTACTTAAAATTTGTACGTATCTGATTTCCAAGTGTTACATATATTTTAAATTAATTACAGATTTTGAAATGCACACCATACATTTTCAATAATAGGTTGAAGGGGTTGGGTTTTTCTTCTTTTCTTTTCTATATTTTTTTTTATTACTTGTTCCTTTCACCCTTTCCTTATTTTTTTTTCACTGTTTCTATTTTTTTTCATATTCCAATTAACCACTCAATTGAGTATACGTACATGATCTCAGATCTAATTTTAGTAAAATCTATCTATCATTTTTGAAATCTATGATTTTTTTAGGGCTTAAATCTGGTTGTGATATTAAATGTACTAAATCATGTTGTTTCCATTTGATTCTAAATATAAATAAATCGATTCAAGGGCAAAACAATTCGCTCTTTTTAGATTCTCCACTGGTATTGATCAAACTAATAGACTATTATTTAAAAATTGTTGTGTAGGTCTAATTCATACATAAATCAATATTTTAAAACATCTTTTATCCGGATTAATTTATTGTCCAATAATACCCTTATAAGGATTATAATATACATTTGTACATTTTAAATTGCTCAGCTCGTAAACATTAAAGTTTACAAGTTTTTTATCAGTCTTTAGAAAGGAAAAAAATAATAATAATAAAGAGTAATCGTTTTTACTTCAAATAAGAAATAGATTATTTTTGTGTTTTTGAAAACTGTGCTTTACAATATATTCAATATTTTAATTGTTTATATTAGCATTTTTTACTTATGACATTCTAAACACATAATTTTTTTCTTTTTATCCTGAGAATATCTCATAAGAGTGAAGTTACCTACGCAGTAAATTTTATAACTTCGTCATCATCATCTTCATTTTCTTCTCTACTATTGCTTCTTTATTGGCATCTTTCATTTTCTCTTTTACTTGATTTACTTCTTCTATTTACCTGGCTGTCTCTATTTTCCCGTTTTTCATTCAAGTTCCTCTTCATCTACTTCTATCTGTTTTTCTTCTTTTGCCGTGTCTCTTCTTTTTCTTTGCATCTCTTTTTGTAATTATTTTATTTATTAGCAATTATATTTTGGCATTTAGTATATGCATTTTACGTTTACTACCAGGTGCAACGTATATATTAATCGAATTTTACTGAATACGTTGTTGTGTGCAAGATTTTGTTTGCTGTTCAATGATAGGCAACCCGTTATACTCTAGAGATGTTAAAAGAATCGTCTATAGTTGGGGGAGAAAATTGATTTAAACCACTTTCTTTCTAGTTTTTACTATCTTGTAATAATTAACTGTTAATATTTGATTTTATGTGTTCTTAAATCGGAATTTCTTTCTTTATTTTTAGCATCCAAGAAAATAGAAAAGCCATTAAAGAAGAGAAAAAACAAGACGCTAAATTTCAAGAAATTATTGTCAGTTGCAAATCGCTTAGTGGATACGATGGAAAAACTTTCAAAACATTACTACCTCAGGTAAGTTTATCCTTTCTCAACTATGATTTATAAAAAAGTTTTTATTAGATGTTACCTGACAAAAAAATGTTCAACTAATTAAATAGAATTTGTCGTTAAAAAATTCTGAAGGTTTGAGTTTCGTTTTGTTCTAAATGTGTTGTTCAGTCACAGTTAATGATGGCCTTTCAAATAATAATAATAATAATAATAATAATGCGACGACCTTTGGAGAAGCCTTATGAGGTTAGGTTAGGTTTGGTTAGGTTAGGTTAGGTTAGGTTAGGTTAGGTTAGGTTAGGTTAGGTTAGGTTAGGTTAGGCTAGGCTAGGTTAGGTTAGGTTAGGTTAGGTTTGGATAGATTAAGTTAGATTAGGTTAGGTTAGGCTAGGCTAGGCTAGGTTAGGTTAGGTTAGGTTAGGTTAGGTTAGGTTAGGTTAGGTTAGGTTATGTTAGGTTAGGTTAGGTTAGGTTAGGTTAGGTTACATAAGTAAGTATTTTAGTAAAAATGGTAATTTTAGTGGTAGAAGAAAAAACTACTCCAAAATTGATTTAATTTGAAGATTTAATGACCACAATAATACCAATAATTCAAAAATATTTTACATTATTTACAAGGTAAATACCCACTGTATAGTTTTGAATTTCTGAACTAAATTCGACTCGCCTAATAATAAAAAAAATAAAGCACTTGGAAGTTTTCAACTGATATTAAACAATCACAAATATTCTAATTATTTTTAATGGAATAGATAAGATACTTCATACAGAAGTTGGTGAACCATATGAATGTTTTTTTTAGAGATTTTTCCAAAATCTATTTTAGAATAAAAGTAATTAAATTGTAAATTAGGTTAGGTTAGGTTAACCATCCTCAATCTGTTTATAGTTGATCTCAACTTTCCTCTTATGCAGTTTCTTGCTTGACTATCATTTTCTTTTTATTTTCTTAATTTTTTGTTAATTGTGGACCTGTTGCTTATTTGACCTTATTTATTCTTTTTGTCCTCTTTGTTGACTCCAATCTACGATTTGTTTTTTGTGGTTATGGCTGAAGGGCAATGTCTTCTGCAATTATTTTCAATTTTTCCATAAGCTTAAGTTTTAGTAAACTCTGCTCTACATTCTATAGCTTTAATCTTTGAATCTACAATCTTCCTTATTTTAATTTATATCTGATGATTTTACCTTTCCCCTAATAATATAGAATTGGGGTTTCCTTATTTTCTATATACATTCATTTTATTTATTTACAGCAGTATCTTTATCACTGGTTTTTTATAATATTGTTTTTTAGACTTGACCATTTGTGTTGTGCCTTTGAAAGCTGTAAATTTTTGTTTTTGGTTTAAACAAATTTTTTTATGGATTTATTACTTGCCAAAAATTATTTTTTGAAATATATGACAACTTGGTATTCCAAATCGATAATTGGACCCCATGCGGAAACTTTTATCTTAGAATGTACAACATTATAATGATATTTCTATAGTTTTAAAAACATTTGCATTTATGTAAGAACTAACATGACTTTAAATTCAATTTTTTTAATATTAACTGTTTTATATTTTTAGGTGATAGCCTCCTTTTTAGCCGCCCTTTTACACATAGCAGTAGGATTGTCCTTATCGTTTTCAGGAATTTTAGTACCAGGATTGGATAAAGTTAGACAAAATGGAACAGATGACGACGGACAACTTTATGCTACGAAAGACCAATCCGCGTTCATAGGTACTTTTTCCCTATATTTAATTTGTATTTAGAATACTAATTTCAATAAAATCATTAATAAATCGATATTCGCATTGATTTTTAAGTGATATTTAAAGTTAAAATTTGTTGGTCAAATTAAATGAGTTTTATAATCAAAGCTTAACTAACTTTAAGCTCGGTTTTGTATTTTCTTTGAAAAAAAAAACTCATTTTTAGATTTTTAAAGTAATATAAATGTCTTAATGAAATGTCAATGACAAAATTTATACAATTTATTTTTCCATTTTTTGTTTCTATTCTGATATATCTTTTAAAATTTTTGACAAATTTTTTGTTTGCGGATTAACCGAGTTTTATATAATTATATGACACCATCCAGTTATCTTTATTTGGTGGTTATTTTTTGCAGCCAGTGTCGCAGTAATGATCGTTCCAGTAGGATCAATTAGTGCTGGATTTGCGATGGACTATATGGGCAGATTGTGGGCGGTCCGGCTAGCAATATTACCAACTGTAGCAGGATGGTGTTGTATTGCTAGTGCTTCTAGCGTTACTATGTTAATAGTTGGACGAATTTTGACCGGATTTGGAACAGGTAATTGTTAAAATAATAATGGGAATAACAGACACAGTAATGATAGCAAAGTCTGCCTAAATTGGTAGTGAAGTGCTTAGTTGTAGTGGTTTTTACTAAGATTTTAAATCGGCCTATTATATAAAAATTGGTCAATTTCTTGATCTAGTATCTTGGGATCAGCTACTCTCAAATAAATAAGGAAATATTATTAGATATTTATTTCAAATTAAGCATCCTCAATATAAATAAAGGACATGGTCCTGACCTCTTTCATTCCATTTACTTGAAGAGATTTAGTTTTATTCTTTTTGGGCCGTTATTTAATATCTTTAATGAGTCTCTAAAGACCTCTATTTTCCCAAGTACATGGAAAACAAGCTCTATAACTCCTATATTTAAAAGTGGTGATAAGTCTAATATCTTTAACTATCGTCCGATTAGCATACTTAGTACTATTTCTAAACTTTTTAAAAGTTGTATTTGCAATGTACTCCCTTATTCAAAATTATCTTAATTGACCAACAATATGGTTTCCAGCCTTTCTAGATCTACGGAAAATTGCAATTCAATATTCCTTCCAATTCAACCAGAGCAACAAACTTGTTTCATATTTAGTCAGATCAATGAAATCGGCCAATTTAACTTCTTCTACAATACAAAATCTGTATTTTTGGCCTCTGTATCTAAAATAATTAATGATATATGATTTATTTATATAATTTAAACGCATTTATTAGTTTTATAATTAAATATTGTATCCAGATTCTAAAGTGATTTGGTTTTTGCTCTCATGAAATAAATAAATAAATTAATTATAGGGTATATTCACTATTTAGCAGCCGTAGCGAGGGATTAAAAGAGTTTGGAAGACACAGTAGTGAAAAGATAAAGAATCGAATAAGAGAGGACTGGAAATTAATGTCCAAAAGAGCCGAGGCTATGAAATTTACAAATAAGGAAGAAGAAAAACTAAGGATATTAGGGAGGAAATATATTGAACAGAAGATATTGTTAAAGGAAGTAAAATCAAAGAGAAACAGATGGTATGGTCTTATAAACAGAAAGAAAGGCGACGAACTTATATAGAAAATTACAAAATGAAGACCATAAAGTAATTGACCAAAAGAGATACCGAAGATAGGATGGGAGGACAAAGTAATTCAGGACATAAGAAGCATGGGAATAAGTAATTGGAGAGATTAATAAAAAATAGGAAAACATGAAAGAAAGTGGCGAAAGAAGCAACAAATCAGTCCATACACAAAGTCATAAAAGCTCATTCGATACCTATAAGAATGTATAGTCTTTTATTATTATTATTAATAGTTAAAAATATGTAATGTATAGAGTAACTAAATTCTAGATTAGTTATATAATAAAACTATTTGTAATGTCTTTTTGACCACCTATTTACTCTGTAAACTAAATCACTAAATCATAACATTTTTTGTATTCCAGTTAAGTTTCCTCTTTCTAACAAGACTAAGATTATCTAATTTGAATTATCGTGAAAATGAATGCTTGTATCCATAGAGCTAGAGACTCAAAAAAGTACTTTTAGTATTTTTCTTGTACTGTTTTTTTCACTGAATTGGTCCCATTCTATCACGGACCCAATTGATGTAACACAAAGAAAAAATAGAAAAGAAAACCTGAATTTTTGTATTTTTTTTTTAGCATGGGGTAGTATACCAGCAACAATTTACATCACAGAAATTGCTAGAGCAGACATGAGGGGGTCACTGGTCGTCACTTGTCCATCTTTAGCATCTTTAGGTAACTATTTTATTATTATTAAAAAATATAATGCAATATTTTATAATATTGTAGATTAGAAACACTTAAAATATATTGTAGGCTGGTTCAGTTCTTTGGCTGTAATAATAATTTAATAGAAATTATCAATAAATAAACAAAGTTAATTAAAATTACACAAATATCAATAACTTTTCATGCAGTAGGATAACAAATGGAAACATTTTTTTTATAAATAATAATGTGTGGGCAATAATATAAAATATGATAAAGTGATTAGTGTACATTTAACATTGAGCATATAACACAATAATATTTCTAATTAATGTTTGTAAAGTAGAATTTGTATTATTTCTGAAGTATATAATTTGAGTACATGTTAAACTACAAATCTAAATGTTTCAAAAAAAAATGATTCATATCATGTGTAATAATTTGAATTAAATTGTATTGCCAATTAATCAAATTTTTATGGAACTTGCATAACCTTAAAAACAAGGACAAACACTTTTTAAGTACATATTGGGTTATAAAAACAAAGTTACAAATAATAGTGACATAAAATTAGTTAAAATACTTAACTGTGACGTGCATGAATTTTCTTTAATGATAAGAAAATAATATTTTCAAGAATTTTCAAGTTTTCACGTTGATGCTGATCTATAGCCATAATTGTATCGAAAAGAACTTCAAGATGAATAATTTTCCCACCTGTGGTTGACATAATTCAAAAGTACGACAGTTTTTAACATTTTTAAAAGTTTTATGTTTTTCTTTGTTTTGATGATTTTTTTTATTTTTGCTTAATGTTTATTGTTTAATTAGTGGCAAGAACTATTAAGAGTAGAACACTTTCTTTTATTCTGATAATTTGTATTAAATGTTAAATATAAAATTTAGAAAAATAACATTTTTTCGTTCATAACATTATATTATTTAAATTATATAGTAATACAGTTTTGGTAATGTTTCATTTTAAAAGGAAGCTTTACAGTTTTATTTAGGCGTTTCCAAAAAAAAAATTTACCATCAAGCATTTTATACAAAAATTTCGTAGTTCCGGGCTCTTTGTCGATGTTGAGGTTGTGGTTGGCACGGTTGTAGTAATTGGTGACACAGTTGTAATATTTGGTGACGAAGTCTTAATCTGTGTTATTGGTTGTGACGGCACAACTGCAGCTGTAATATGTAATGTCTTTTAAGAACAAAATATAGTTTTTGATTGTAATATTGTGACATCATTTCTTGCAAAAAAAATGTCATTGTATAGAATTTAATGGGTAAAACATAAAAAGTGTTAACTAAAAGTTGCAAATATTTTTATATAATACTTACCACTTTTGACATATACAAAAAACACTAACAAAATATATAATTTCATTTTGCTTAGTTCTAACCGTTTATTCGACTTTTAAGAAAATGATAAAACTCAACGTTTTCGAATATTGGCCTGCCTTTATTTACTTAGCAATTGATAACTTAAAATATCAAGAACGATAATTCTTATTGACTATTTTTATCGGAAATATTTAGTGTCAATATTTTGTTGAATAAGATGTTTCAGTGATCTACAGGGTGGTACATTTGTGCGGCAAACTTTGATATCTCCATTTTTATAGAAGATATCAAAGTCGATACAAAAAGTCAGAGAGGCTTAAGTTTCACATTTTAAAAGTAAATTCTTCTTCTCCTCCCTGCTCCTTATTGTAATCCTAAGATTTAATTAGTTGCTCTTTTATACAATTCTTCCATTCTCCTCCATTCTGTAGTAGTTGATTTATTTCTTGCATAACAAATCGCAAACAATTAAGTTTTAAAAATAATTGAGGTGGGGTTTCAAAAATTGTTAAGGGAACGCGAGTACAACATTAAGTTGACCTTAGGTCTATACCTACAAATTGCAAAAATCCAAACAGTGAAGCATAAGAACAAAAAAAATTAAACCAAAATTACATTTAATTCCGTACATATTAAAAGATCAATTAAAAGAATAATTGAACAAATTAGTACAAATATGGATCAAAGATTACAGATAGAATTAAAATAAGTGACGTACAAAGTGAACAAAATAATTTAAGTGTTTTTGGATATGTTAAAATATTTCACAAGATTGATAAAAAAATTAAATGAGTTGAAAAATTCAAATTGTAAAAAAGAATAATGCACGGAGATGCTGAACAATACTTAAAAAGCAAAAAAAATATATATGAATTAAAACAACGGATCCAAAATCGAAACGTAAAAAAGATTATCGTTTATAAAAAAATTAGCAAAGTAAACATTAATTACGAAACTGTTAATGGTATAAATTTACATTTTTTATCTATCAGGGGATTATAATAAGCCAAAGTAAAATCTAAGGAAATTGTTAAAATATTTAATCAAATAAGGTTTTTTGTTTTTGTTATTATGTATGGGGATGATGATTTTTCATAATTTTCAGAAAGATCAGTTTTTTATTAAATTTTGAAATTTTGTCCAAATTGATAAAAAATAAAAAGATATAAGAAAATATGAAAGTATATTATATTTTTAAAACAATAAACTGTATAAATGATACAATACAATGTTTGTCATATTTAATTTTAAAAGGAAAATTTACAATTTTATTCATGTATTTCCAAAATAAAAATTAATCATCACGCATTTTACACAAAAATTTCGGACTTCTGGGCTGTTCGTCGTTGTGGTGGTGATTGGCACGGTTGTAGTATATGGTGACACAGTTGTAGTATATGGTGACACAGTTGTAGTATATGGTGACACAGTTGTAGTATATGGTGACATAGTTGTAGTATATGGTGACACAGTTGTAGTATATGGTGACACAGTTGTAGTATACGGTGATACAGTTGTAGTATATGGTGACACAGTTGTAGTATATAGTGACCAAGTTGAAGTACTTGCGTATGTAGCTGTAATTTATAATATTTCTTTTAGGAACCATATTTACTTTTCAAATGCATTATTATACCACTTTTTGCAATAAAAACGTGTATTACTTCATTATATAGAGATTCATGGACAGAAAATAAAAAGTTTTAATGAGCAGTGGCATTGAGATCAATTTCGAAAAAACCGATACTAAAAATTTGAAATATTCAAAATATATTTTAATTTGAGTTTCCTTTACTGGAATACTTTATTTAAAAAATTGTGAATAAAAATAACCACAAAATCTATAGCCTCATCAAATGAATTATTATTATTATAAATATTATAAATATTATTATTGATTATTATTACTATACCTTTGAGATAAAATTGATGATTTCCTTAACTTATATTTTATTAAGTTTACCCTTACATCACTTTCACTCGATCAGTTATAGAAATAATGTAAAAATGTAAATTATATTTTGATTTATAAAGAATATACAATATTTTTTGTAATACTTACCTCTTTCTTGTACATATACAAAAAACACTAACAAAATAAACAATTTCATTTTGCTTAGCTTTAAACCTTTACTCAACTTTAAAACAAATGATAAAGTTTCACGTCTTCAGATATGGTTTTGTATTTATTTCCTTTGGAATTGATAACTTAAAACATCAACAACGATAATTGTCACTGACTATTTGTATCGGAAATGTTTAGTCTGTCAATAATTTGTTGAATAAGATGTTTCAGTGATATACAGGATGGTACGTTAGTGTAGGAACGAATGATATATTCGTAAAGTAGATACAAACAGGCAGATAGACTTAGGTTTCACATTTTAAAATTAATTTTAACTACAATAATATTCAATTAATTACCATTAATTCTTTCTACAAGAACATGTAATATTTTTCAGGTATGCTTCTAGTTTTCTTACAAGGTTACGTATTACACTGGAGGACAGTAGCCTGGTTGTCAAACATATTCGCCATATTTCCAATATTTTTCCTGTTTTTAATCCCCGAGAGCCCCGCTTGGTTGGTTTCGAAAGGCAGAATAGAAGAAGCGGCCAAGAGTTTAAGATGGTTGAACAAGTACCAACCACAACCAGAAAACAGAGTAAGTCACCCAAAATTCTTATTTCGATTAAAAAATACACCCGTCGCCTTGGTTAAAGTCAGTAAAATTTTCAGCACGAATCATTGGCAGAACTCCAGCTCCATTTTCTGCAAAAAGAACACCAAACGAAATTGGAAGAACAGGCGACATTGGGCGATTCGGGCGCCATGACAAAATTCAAAGAATTCTTCAAACCTACAGGCTACAAACCTCTACTTATTCTTACAGGACTATTTTTCTTCCAACAATTCGCAGGAATTTACATGACTCTCTTTTATTCAGTAAATTTCTTCCAGGTAAGCTAAAAAAAAACACTTCAAATCATTGCAACGCATTAAAAGAAGTATCAATATTTAAAACATGGTTTAAAGCCATTTACATGTTTATTGTTTTGCTTAGTTTTGAGATTTATAAATTATTAGAGGATAAAAAAGTTAGATTTGGAGTTTTTATTGTTTTAATGGAAAGCGATTGCCGCTGAAATTGCTATTGAGATTAAAGCTAACGTCAATGAAGCTAAAAAGAGTTACTTATAGCAACACTCAGTTATTGGCCACTGGTCCAATGGTTTAATTTTTTTTTTATTTTAGGAAGTTGGCAGTACAATGAACCCTTATCTAGCTTCTACCCTTCTTTGCTTGATAAGAATGTTGATGGCCTGTTCTAACACGTTTTTCCTCAAAACCTTTAACAGAAGAAGTTTACTAATAACCAGTGGTTTTGGGATGGCAATTTGCACTGGATTATCTGGATTGTTTACTTACATGATTAAAAACGGTAACATTTATTGCGATTAGTTTGCCAACAAAATGTTCAAAAATGATTTGGCTTCAGGTACAACGGAGATGACGTGGCTCCCTGTGGTGTTCCTTCTTCTCTTCGTGGTGACCTCAATGATCGGTTTCCTCCCTATTCCGTGGACAATGATGGCGGAATTATTCCCTCTGGAAATCCGGGGAGTGGCGAACAGCATCGCTCACAGTATCGGAAATATTTTGATGTTCGCTTCTATTCAATGCTTCTGGGGGTTGGTCGACCTCTGTAACGGTTTCGCTGGTGTCCAGTGGTTCTTCGCTGTTATTTCCATTATGGCGTCTGCGTATACTTATATTTTCGTGCCGGAGACTCACAGGAAGAAATTGTCGGAGATTACGGAGTATTTTAAAGAAAACGGGATTTATATTTTGTCGAAGAAGAAGAAGAAGAAGAAGGGAAATAATGAGAATAATAGCGAGAAATCGGCGACCAGGGTGGAGAGAAAAGATATAGTAAAGGCCATTAACGGTCAGAATGACAAACTTATACGAAATGTTTAAAGGATTTAACTAAACAAGACAAGTAACTATGGTGATACATTAGAAAAGATGAATAGCGAAAATATTTTTTTTAAATCGCTAGGAACTTAAGTTTTTTTTATTGAAAACTCATTGACCAATATGAGAGAATTATTTTTATTTTAACATCACGAAGTATTGCTTTAAAATATTTAATTCAGTGAATTTTTTAAATTTGTTACAATGCGTGTACTTAGTTTACTGATTTTTAGTTTAATAAACAACTCTTACAGAAAAATGTCTACCCCATTTCAGCTCTATTATTTGTGAAAATTTAATTTTAAAAAGGAGTCGAAAAATAAAATTCATCTTTGAATTTCTTTTATAAATTTAAATAAAAAATTTCAAAAAAAACATTTACATTTAGCCACCCTACTATAAAATTAAATAAAATTTTTGTCTGGATTATTCAAACATTACATTTTTCCTATAGTCTGGGCAACAAATACAAACATTTATGTAATTTTATAGTATGGGAGATGAATGTGAATCTACATAATGGAAAAATATTTTTTTAGAATATTTGGTATATTTTTTTATTGAAAACTAATTTTTTATGAGAGAATAATTTTAATTATAACGCCACGAAGTATTGCTTTAAAAAATTTAGTTATAGATATTTAATTTAATAAAAAAAATTTAATTAAAAATGTCAACTTCACTATGTTTTGTTAAGTCATCACTTCGAAAATTTTCTCTCAAAAAGGGAGCCCAATAATAAAGTTTTAGGGATTTAAAAAAAAAATTAAAATCAGAAAATATTTTTCAATTACACAATAAAAAAATATTTTTTTGGAATATTTGGTATATTCTTTATAGATAAAAGTGAATCTATGTAACGAAAATTTTTTTATAAAATTTGACATAAATATACACTTTTTTGTAAATTTATGCAGAACAAACTCTCCATCAAAATACAATAAGATCGTTTTGTTATTTAAAATAAGAAATTGAATACGATGATAAATTTTTAACAATTTAAGTATTGATGCGCATTGTACCAATTTTTAAATTTTACCGAAGATTTAAATAAACAAATAATCGTTTTTAAGAAGGTATTTAAAAATAAAAATGTTTAGTTTAACGCTCAACCCCAAAGTTGAAACAATTTTAATTTTTAAATTTAGGAATGTAAATTTTAAGCTTAATTATTTTAAGATTTTAAAACCACTTTAAAACTACTTTTATATTATCGCAAATAAAATTCATATACAGCGCATTTTAAAACGATGGCAACTTTTTAAAAAATGATATTGATAGAAAAATGTCTGTTTTTTTTTAATATAGCTGTGCCTTGCTATTTAATAAAATGTGAAAACAAACACTTAACTATAAATTGACTTATTGTAGTTACCTTTATAGATACTAGACTAAAGCGCATTTAAAAATAGTCTCCTAGTAGAAAAAATTAACTAAAAAACAACGAACTAACGAAATTGTTTTCCTAAAAGATCTGAAAATAATTTGGTATTTTCTTACTTTTTTAGAAATGCTCAAGGCTGTACTAAAAGTTTTATTAAATAATTTGACCAAAATAATATATTTGACAAATATACAGAATTAATTTGAGATTAAAAAAAACACAATTTTCTTAATAAAATTGTTAATTTCTCGAATTTTGCTCTGTATATTTAAAACCAAGGGTACTTTTGGACAGTATTAAAGCACAATATTTATAGTTTATTTATTCTAAAAAATATGTTCCCCTTTTTACGCAAGTAAAATAAAAATTTTTTAAACAAATATAAAATTCATTATTTCTATTTTGTATTATATGAAGAACAATAATTCATTTCCTCAAGTACTTATTTTTAAAGGAAGGTATAGTTTTATCGGATAAAATACTACATCCTATATTGAAATGAGTAAGAAAAAGCGTTTTTCTTATAAAATGCATAAAACATATAATATTCATAGTAATTTCTTAAATGTTCCTTTAAAAACCAATGGATTGGAAAATCCAATAAAACTTACACTCTGTATATTAAAATATTATGAACTATGCTTGCTCAAAATATTTTAAAAACGTACACGTAACTTTGTATCATTTCTTTTTTGATTTTGCTTTATAAAACGTCATTCTTTTATACAGATTTTATTTTTTCATGTTTCCAACATTTTTTTACATCATAAACTGTTCTAATTTATTAAAATGTTAAAGATATTGAAATACATTTATATAAAAAAGATTAAAGAATTTCACAAAAGTTTGATAAATTTGAAAATTCAGTCAGTGAAAGTTTGATATTCCAATAAAGATTTTTTTATATACTACACTATAAAATAAGATCTGTATAAATTTTTTTACTGGTGTCTGATTTGTTAAAGTTTTGCCTTAAATATTGATCTCTTTGATTTTAGATGGTTATTACGACAACAATATATTTTTATACGCGATTTAATAAAAAGACTAACTGTAGAGATTCATTTTAATCACAATTGTTTTATTATTTTTATGATTATAGGTATGTAACAAGTAAATGTGTTTAGTGTAAGTAGTTTTGAAACCAGTATTCTTTCTCTTAGTGTATGGTTGAGATTTTCATTAAAATATTTATTTAATATATGTATAATCTTAAAAGTTTTGTGATAAATTTCTAATAAATATGTATTTTAAAAATTGATAGTCTTTTATTCAATGTAAAACCAAAGAAAATCTGAAAAAATACAATGCCAAATAAAATATCAGGTATTGTTAAATCAAATATTTAGAGAAAAAGGGCGTTGAAGGAGCAGAAGATGAATAGAGAAGATATTCAAAAATATAATAACGTAGTGGACTTCAGAGATAAGATAAAAAATTAAATCAGGAAAGAAAAAAAGATAGTTACTAAATTTTAAACATGCAAAAGACTACGACAATTATAAGAAAATATTCAAAAAAGTTAACATTGAAGAAAGCCAAAAAAGAAGTTAATATTCAAGTTCAGGAAGCAAAAGAAAAGGTCATGCACAAAATTGGGAAACAATTTGATAATATATTATTAAAGCAACCAAAAATTATTCTTTGAAAGACAAAAAAACTAAGGAAAGGAAGGATTATTGATACACATAAAAGAACAACAATTTAAAGAAAAAGAGTAGAGGGAGGAGAAGATGAATGGAGGCATATAATTTGCCGAATATAAAAGACAAAAAAGACAGATGATGCAGAAATAATAAAAAATAGAGAAATTACTCAGAAGAGACAGAAATAGACAGAACATAAGAATTTGAGTATAATAGAGAAGAAGAAATAGTAGAAACAATGAAGAATTTAAAGTTGGAAACTGGGAACACTCAATTAACAGAATAGTTAAAAGAAATAATAAAACATGATAAAATACAGCAAGACTGGAAATTGGTTATCACATTCTAAGAGTGGTGATAAAAAATCGCAAGAACTAGAGACATACTATAAATTAAAATACCAAAAAAATCATGGTGAGAATAATGGAAAAAGAAAATAAAAAAAATAGTAAAGGTGCTGACTTTTATTTTCAATAGCTATGGACGAAGCAGTAAAAGAAGCAAAAAGAAGATAAAAAGGTTTAACTTAGGGGATTGATGGATGAAATTAGGAGTCTTCTTAGTAGAAGAAGACCTACAACATTAAATTGTAAATGAACAAAAACATATGAAGATAAAAATAAACAAAAGCAAGAATATGATAATATCAAGAAAATTTAAGTGCAAATAAACAAATTGAATAGGTCGTAAATTACAAACATTTTGAAACCATATTAGAGAATAATTATAAATTTGAACAGTAAATAAACGAATAATTCGGAAAAGCGGGTATTTATTAGAAAAAAAAGTGGTTAAGCGTATAATGCTTTACAAGTGTGAAATATGGACATTAAATAAAAAATAATGAACCCGGATAAATGTAATGGAAATGAGGTTTCTGACGAAAACAAAAAACCTAAAGATCAAACCAATTAATGACAAAATAACAGAAGTACAATTGAGAAGTTTTGGACATTATGGAAATTATGGTCTCTAATGTTCGAGTTTACGCCATTTTCCTTGTCTTCTTTCTTTATATATTATTTTTTACGTTAAAGTTGTAGAATGAGCGAGTATTGAAATATGACCGGTGTTCCATTTAATTTGGGCAACCAATTCTAGTACGAATCCAATTTATGTAATCCAAAGAAAAAACAAGGGAAACTAAGTTTTTATATTTTCTTAGCATGTAGTATTATTTATAGATACTAGCAACAATTTACATCACAGAAATTGCTAGTGCAGGCATGAAGGAGTCACTGGTCGTCACTTGTCCATCTTTAGCATCTTTAGGTAACTTATTTTATTATTATTAAAAAATATAATGCAATATTTTGTAATATTGTAGATTAGAAACATTTAAAATATATTGTAGGAAGGTTCAGATCTTTGGCTAATTAATTAAAATTACATAAATATCAATAATTTTTCATACGGTAGAATGACTGGTCGTGACTTATCCATTTTTTTTAATGCATAACGTAAAATATAATATATAAATTATACTATAATACAATTTTTATAATGCTTCATTTTAAAAAGATGTTTTAGAATTATATTTATGCATTTCTAAAATAAAAATTTAGTATGCATTTAACACAAAAAATTTGGACGCCTGAACTGTTTGTCGGTGTAGGGGTTGTGGTTGGCACAGTTGGATCTGTTGGCCAGCGTGTCGGTTCTGTGGGCTGACGTGTAGGATTTGTGGGCCGGCGTGTTGGTTCTGTTGGCTTACGTGTAGGATCTGTGGGCTGACGTGTAGGATCTGTTGGCCAGCGTGTCGGTTCTGTGGGCTGACGTGTAGGATTTGTGGGCCGGCGTGTTGGTTCTGTTGGCTTACGTGTAGGATCTGTGGGCTGACGTGTAGGATCTGTTGGCCAGCGTGTCGGTTCTGTGGGCTGACGTGTAGGATCTGTTGGCCAGCGTGTCGGTTCTGTGGGCTGACGTGTAGGATTTGTGGGCCGGCGTGTTGGTTCTGTTGGCTTACGTGTAGGATCTGTGGGCTGACGTGTAGGATCTGTTGGCCAGCGTGTCGGTTCTGTGGGCTGACGTGTAGGATCTGTTGGCCAGCGTGTCGGTTCTGTGGGCTGACGTGTAGGATCTGTTGGCCAGCGTGTCGGTTCTGTGGGCTGACGTGTAGGATCTGTTGGCCAGCGTGTCGGTTCTGTGGGCTGACGTGTAGGATCTGTGGGCTGACGTGTAGGATTTGTGGGCCGGCGTGTTGGTTCTGTTGGCTTACGTGTAGGATCTGTGGGCTGACGTGTAGGATCTGTTGGCCAGCGTGTCGGTTCTGTGGGCTGACGTGTAGGATCTGTTGGCCAGCGTGTCGGTTCTGTGGGCTGACGTGTAGGATTTGTGGGCCGGCGTGTTGGTTCTGTTGGCTTACGTGTAGGATCTGTGGGCTGACGTGTAGGATCTGTTGGCCAGCGTGTCGGTTCTGTGGGCTGACGTGTAGGATCTGTTGGCCAGCGTGTCGGTTCTGTGGGCTGACGTGTAGGATCTGTTGGCCAGCGTGTCGGTTCTGTGGGCTGACGTGTAGGATCTGTTGGCCAGCGTGTCGGTTCTGTGGGCTGACGTGTAGGATTTGTGGGCCGGCGTGTTGGTTCTGTTGGCTTACGTGTAGGATCTGTGGGCTGACGTGTAGGATCTGTTGGCCAGCGTGTCGGTTCTGTGGGCTGACGTGTAGGATCTGTTGGCCAGCGTGTCGGTTCTGTGGGCTGACGTGTAGGATTTGTGGGCCGGCGTGTTGGTTCTGTTGGCTTACGTGTAGGATCTGTGGGCTGACGTGTAGGATCTGTTGGCCAGCGTGTCGGTTCTGTGGGCTGACGTGTAGGATCTGTTGGCCAGCGTGTCGGTTCTGTGGGCTGACGTGTAGGATCTGTTGGCCAGCGTGTCGGTTCTGTGGGCTGACGTGTAGGATTTGTGGGCCGGCGTGTTGGTTCTGTTGGCTTACGTGTAGGATCTGTGGGCTGACGTGTAGGATCTGTTGGCCAGCGTGTCGGTTCTGTGGGCTGAAGTGTAGGATCTGTTGGCCAGCGTGTCGGTTCTGTGGGCTGACGTGTAGGATTTGTGGGCCGGCGTGTTGGTTCTGTTGGCTTACGTGTAGGATCTGTGGGCTGACGTGTAGGATCTGTTGGCCAGCGTGTCGGTTCTGTGGGCTGACGTGTAGGATTTGTGGGCAGGCGTGTTGGTTCTGTTGGCTTACGTGTAGGATCTGTGGGCTGACGTGTAGGATCTGTTGGCCAGCGTGTCGGTTCTGTGGGCTGACGTGTAGGATCTGTTGGCCAGCGTGTCGGTTCTGTGGGCTGACGTGTAGGATCTGTTGGCCAGCGTGTCGGTTCTGTGGGCTGACGTGTAGGATCTGTTGGCCAGCGTGTCGGTTCTGTGGGCTGACGTGTAGGATCTGTTGGCCAGCGTGTCGGTTCTGTGGGCTGACGTGTAGGATTTGTGGCCCGGCGTGTTGGTTCTGTTGGCCAGCGTGTCGGTTCTGTGGGCTGACGTGTAGGATCTGTGGGCTGACGTGTAGGATCTGTTGTAGGTGTTGGTTCTACTGGAACTAAAGTGTCACCTATAATATATAATTTCCTTTAAAAATAAAATTTACTTTCCAATTAAAAATTATTACGCCACATTTTACAAAAAAATAACGTATACTAGGTCATTGTATAGAGATTGATGGGCAAACCACAGAAAAAGTTAATGAAAAATGATAATGAGATCACTTCCGAAAAAACTGATCGTAAGAATTTAACGGTTGAATATTTTTGTATAATACTTACCATTTTGTACATATACAAAAAACATTAAGAAAATAAACGATATCATTTTGCTTAGGACTCACTCTTAAGTATTGAACTTAAATTAGTAATGATAAAATTACACGTATGTACTTTTATTTCCTTTGGGATTAAGACCTGATAGATAAAATATATAGATAATTATTAACTACATACTTGTATTAATTTTTATCGAAAATTTTTAGTCTGGTAGTATTTTATCAAGATTAATATGCGTTTTTAAAAGTATGGAAATTATGCGCTTCAGCGGTAGAGTTGGAAACCCCAAAAAGTAATCCAGCATTTTCTTTAGTGGACAAAAGAAATCAAAGACGCAGTACGAGTTAAGAAAAAATAGACTCATACAAGAATTGTGTCAGATAAAAAAGAACATAAACAGGAAAGTTAATAAACTTATGAATGAATATAATAAAAGTAAATACTCGAGGTACTATCAAAATTTATTAAATCGATAATAACGAGATATTAGAAGAAGTATCTACAATAGAATAAATATATAAGAAGAATATTAAAGAATAAAAGAAGAAAAACATAAACCAAAATTAAGCGCAACAAATATGAAATCTTTTCGAGAAATAGAACGGAACATAAACGTGGACAGTATTAGAATCAATGAAAATAAGAAATAAAGTTAATTTTGAAGTTAAGAAATCATGAACAAAATTTGGATTAACACAACTAAGAAAAAAGAAGGCATATAATATGATGAACGGTGTCGAAGGAGTAAAAGATCATGACAAGAAAGTAAAATAGAGACGATAGTTAAAACAAAATGCACAGAAGGCTACGACAACTATAAAAATTAATTTCAAAAACTAAAGAGAAACAACTTTAACAAAAATACCAGGAAATATGATATCTGAAATAAGAGAAAACAGGAAATTATAAATAGAACCAAAAATTATTCTATGGATTACTAAAATAACTAAAGAAAAAAAAGAATATAATATGATGAATATAAAATATAAAGAAGGAGATATAATTATAGATGATGGACAAATAATGAAAAAATGGAGACAATATTTGAAAGAATTGAAGAAGCTGAAATCACAGAATTTGAGTACATAAGAAAAGAAATCAACTAACAGACTTGTTAAACAAAATAATAGAACATGATAAAATGCTGAAAAACTGGAAAGTGCGGAACCGATATTACTTGACATTGAACAGTAAATGAAAAACAATTAACCCAGATAAACGCAATTGAAATATAATTCCTCAGAAAAATCGAGAACAAAAAAAAGAAAAATAGAATAAAAAACGAAATATATAACAAAAACTTAATTATTGACAAAACAACACAAGCACAATTGAGATGTTTGAAGAATTATCTTGTACACATGAAGAGAGAAAACCTAAAAAATTAAACGAGATAGAGATAACGAGAAAAAATTCCAGAGAAAGGCTAAGAAAAACGAAAATGGTACAGCGAGAAAAAAAAAAGGGTATGGCATGGGAAGGGATTAGAGAAATGATAAGAGATAGAAAGGAGAAAATACAAAATATGATCATCCTTGTTTTACACAACACGATAAAAGGCTAATTTTGTCCGTTTTTAAAAATAAAGTTGAAAACTCTAAAAGTATTTCCATTATTTATTTATGTCACTTTTCTCATATTATATAAATTACGTAATAATACAATTTTTATTTTAAAAAGAAATTTTTCCAATTATGCATTTCCAATATTCAGAATCAGACATTTTATACAAAAATTTCGGAATTCTGAGATCTGTGCTGATTTTGGGGTGGTGGTTGGCACAGTTGTAGTAATCGGAGACACAGTTGTAGTCTCAGTAGGGTATGTCGGCCTAGTTGTAGAGTACGGCCACCTAGTTGTAGGGTATGACGTCCTAGTTGTAGAGTACGGCAACCTAGTTGTAGGGTATGACGTCCTAGTTGTAGAGTACGGCCACCTAGTTGTAGGGTATGACGTTCTAGTTGTAGGGTACGGCCACCTAGTTGTAGGGTATGACGTTCTAGTTGTAGGGTACGGCCACCTAGTTGTAGGGTATGACGTTCTAGTTGTAGGGTACGGCCACCTAGTTGTAGGGTATGACGTTCTAGTTGTAGGGTACGGCCACCTAGTTGTAGGGTATGACGTTCTAGTTGTAGGGTACGGCCACCTAGTTGTAGGGTATGACGTTCTAGTTGTAGGGTACGGCCACCTAGTTGTAGGGTATGACGTTCTAGTTGTAGGGTACGGCCACCTAGTTGTAGGGTATGACGTTCTAGTTGTAGGGTACGGCCACCTAGTTGTAGGGTATGACGTTCTAGTTGTAGGGTACGGCCACCTAGTTGTAGGGTATGACGTCCTAGTTGTAGAGTACGGCAACCTAGTTGTAGGGTATGACGTTCTAGTTGTAGGGTACGGCCACCTAGTTGTAGGGTATGACGTTCTAGTTGTAGGGTACGGCCACCTAGTTGTAGGGTATGACGTTCTAGTTGTAGGGTACGGCCACCTAGTTGTAGGGTATGACGTTCTAGTTGTAGGGTACGGCCACCTAGTTGTAGGGTATGACGTCCTAGTTGTAGAGTACGGCAACCTAGTTGTAGGGTATGACGTTCTAGTTGTAGGGTACGGCCACCTAGTTGTAGGGTATGACGTTCTAGTTGTAGGGTACGGCCACCTAGTTGTAGGGTATGACGTCCTAGTTGTAGAGTACGGCAACCTAGTTGTAGGGTATGACGTTCTAGTTGTAGGGTACGGCCACCTAGTTGTAGGGTATGACGTTCTAGTTGTAGGGTACGGCCACCTAGTTGTAGGGTATGACGTCCTAGTTGTAGAGTACGGCAACCTAGTTGTAGGGTATGACGTTCTAGTTGTAGGGTACGGCCACCTAGTTGTAGGGTATGACGTTCTAGTTGTAGGGTACGGCCACCTAGTTGTAGGGTATGACGTTCTAGTTGTAGGGTACGGCCACCTAGTTGTAGGGTATGACGTTCTAGTTGTAGGGTACGGCCACCTAGTTGTAGGGTATGACGTTCTAGTTGTAGGGTACGGCCACCTAGTTGTAGGGTATGACGTCCTAGTTGTAGAGTACGGGGACCTAGTTGTAGAGTACGGCCACCTAGTTGTAGGGTATGGATATCCAATTGTAGAAGTTTCTGGTTCTGGCGGAAGTACGGTCACACCTGTAATATATAATTTTCTTTAGGAACAAAATTATCTTTGAGTGTTAATGTAAAGTGGCAATGAGATCAATTTCGCAAATACCGAAAGTAGGAATTTGAATCAGTTATAAAAATAATATTTATTATTTTTTGGTTTATCAAGAATATTAAATATTTTTATGTAGTACTTACCATCTTGCACAAATACAAAAAACACTAACAAAAGAAACGATATCATTTTGCTTAGCTCTAATTTCTAGATATTCAGCTTGAAAATAATGATGAAATTGCACGTACGCTCACGTTTATATCCCTTGGGATTAGAAACTAAAAGATAAAATAGATTACAAATGTTATTATTGAATTTTTCATTGAAAATTTTTAGTCACGCAATATTTTATTAAGATATTATTGTTGGTATTATTTAAGTAGACCAATTTAGTCTTTTTTGTTACTTTTCTTATGTTAATATAATATATCGCTTTAATCCAAATTAAATTGGACGCTGGTCTAATTTCAGGAAATGCTCATCTTACAATTTCAGCAAAAAGTCCTCTATTTCCTTGCGATATATGCAAAGTTTTCATTTGTGGAAATTGTTCTGATATAAATCCATCGGAAGTAAAATGATGGTTTTACAGAGACGAACATTAAAACGTCATTGTCAAAAGTGCAGACAATTACATATCTATCAGCTATATGTAAATACTCGTATAATAAATGAAAAAAAGATAAAGAAAATTAAACCAAAATTGAAAAAGAATCCAAGATCTCGAAAGGTAAGGCTGATGAAAAAATCTCATTATTTACAAATCAGTATAACGTTGATATTTTTTCGGTAGCCCAGGCAGAAAAAACAATAATCTATATTATTTCGTAGTGTGATAGAAAAATATAAATCCAAAATAAGAAAAAAATATGTTTTTCAAAAAAATTGATTCCACAAAATCCAAAATCTCCGAGCAATTCGTACAACAATACAATTCTCCATAATTTTATGTAGAATGAAACTTGATATTCGAAGTGTTTTCCAATTGTATAAGTTTCATTTAATGAACGAATTAATTAAAAAAACGTAACAAAATTCTCGTAATCCCAAAAGCCTACAAACTGCAGAAATTAAGAACGTAAGTCAATATTTTGCGTAAAAACGAGGGGTTGTTGCATAATGGCGTCCCTCATTTCCTGGCAAAATATTTATCACGCACTCACTTTCTGCGAAAATGATCGATTACGATGTCCTAAGGGTTCTTCTACTAAATATCCAATAGCCTTTAATTTGTTAATCAACGATTTTAAAACTCCAAGAGTTTCTTACCGATGATCTTCCTCGAGTTCCATTGATAAGAAAACATTTACTCTTTTCAATGGAAACTGAATCCTATATTTATATTTTTTTTATCGAGGAGAAAATGAACTTGTTGGCTGTTGCTATTTAAAATTTTAACGAAGTACGAAGCCATTAACCGTGATTAAGTAACCAGAACAATTGTAAAACCGAAACGATCCGTTTAATAATGCACATTTATTTGATTTATTTAGATAAGCGTATTTCTGGCAGATATTTTAGTGCAAGTACCTCATCGCATGATATTGTAGCAAAAATTTCGTTGGAAGCAATTCAAAAATGTGTCAAGCTATTATCGCGATGTATTTATTTTAAAATCGATTTTTTTATTTTAGCTACAACTAGATATACAATTGCACCGAAACATTTTTGGGGTTAACGGTTGAATATCTTAAAAGTGACACTCTACAAAAACAAAAATAATTGAAGATAGTTTTTTATTTTTGTACTAATTCCGACCTACGTCAAGCAAAACAAAACTAACTTGCTTAAAAATGTTGATGGTGTTGCGAGTTCTAATTTTTTGGTTACGTACACAGTTTAACTGGGTCCAAAACCTAAAAATATTTAAATATTTATTTTGCGATATTGCAAAACACCGTCGAATTGATTAATTTGCTCGTTAAATGCTTTAATTTGCAACAATTCGTAACTATTGTTCTACCTACGGTGATCGATTGGAAATGTTTATTTTTTCTTTGTTTTATTTTAACATTGTGAGAGTTACATTTTTTTATATGTATATACACATATATTATTAAAAACATCGAGTTAATCTCGAATAATATATTAAAAATATTTTAAGAGTTTGAATTGTTAAGGATTTTAAAAGAATCGTTCTTGAATGATTTTACGAGTCAAACCTGTTGGAATAAGTCTTAGAACCGTTCTAATCATTCTAGATCAGTCAGAATTCAAATAGAATAGTTCTTGAAGAGTTTTATAATCCTAAACTAAACTGTTTTTAAATCGTTCTCGAATAGTTTTGTATCAATAATAAAGAGAACTCAAAAAGCATCGTTCTTGAATGGTTTTATAATTTTAGAATAGTACGAACTGGTTCTGAAACATTTTCGTCTCGTCTTAGTATACTTCTTCTTCTATCCTTGGCTGATTACCAATTCTTAATTATACTTATTAATAGCATTTTCTTCTCTCCAAGCGGTTTCTTTCTCTGCTTTATATTATTTCCTCTTAATTCAAAGCTTCCTCATTGGCTCATTTTTATTAGAATTTTATTCTTCAAAACGTTCTTCTTGGCTTGAATCTTTGTTTACTGATTTAATTTTCATAGTTTCGCATTTTCCTTCTTCGTCACTTGTGCTCATTATACGAAATTATGTTCAATCTTAATTCCTTGTTCTTACCCCATTAATTTCATTTCCATCATCATTCTAGTGACTCGTGTATTTAGAATGTTGATTGTGTTCCTAAATATTTGCCCCACTGAAACATGTTTTCACTTTTACTGTGTTCCTGTCGAATTGGAAATTTAACGAAAAAATAATTAAGTCTGGCATTGGCGATCTATTCATGCTATGAAATTGGATGAGACGGCATCTTCGCCGTCTGCCCCCAGGATTCAGGGTTGCTCCTGGCGATGAGAATCCTGGCGGTGTCGCCTAATAGTCTCATACATCGTAATGTATAAAGAGGACAAAGAATTTTCTATTTGTAGGTCAGACTCGGGATTTTACAAAACCGATCATTTTTAATTGGAACGAAATCGGTAATGCTCGGGGGGAGGAAAAGTGTTTGATAACGACGTTGGCCACCCTCATCCCCCGGTGCGATTTTGGCGAATTGTTTCTTTCACGGCCAATCGATTTTCCTCTTTGAAGGGCTTTTTACTTTGAACTCTTGCTGTTTAAAGGGCAATAACTAGGACTGTTAACCTTAACCCGAAGCGTAATGCACTAGTCACCGATATTTCCATGGGGACAACGAAAATTCCAGCATTTCGATATGGTTCCTTTAATTCATAAAAATAATCCAGTAACAATATAAAATAATAATATATTGTATCCAATAGTATTAAATTTTTAAACATAAATTGTGATTAATTTTTTGTACCTCATGGTGACTCAATAAAATAAAAAATGATCATTGTATGCAACAAATTACTTGTATAGTATTAATCTTCTATAAAGATATACGTTAATTAAATTTTAATGTTAATAAATATTAAAACCTCAATATTTCTATACAAGGGAAAAACATAATTTCCTATTTGGATGAAATTAGAAAATAGAAAACACAGTGATCTTTTATTAAGAAGCAGTTAGACTATTTTCTTTTAATAAAATTTTTAGCCGGTATATAATATTAAAAATACAATATATTTATTTCAATTACTTAAAATATGTCCAAATTCCAGGTTATGGATAAATTGTGGGAACTTGTTAAATATTAGATTCACAATAATATACAAAATAAATTCTAACAAAAATTAATTATTCATATTTTGTGATGAAATTTAAATCAATCTCTATCATTGTTTTTCTTTTTTAAAATTATATAAAAGATTTCTAGAATTACACAATTCCAGAATGATTAACGAAGAGCGTTTTGGTTTTTTATGCTATTTTGGCGATATTCACACTTCGCAGATCAAAATTTAAGTGTTTTTCTGTCAATTTTATTTTACAGGTTTTTTGGCTTGCAGCCCTCTATAAAAACTAATTTAACAAATTGTCCGACATTTTTCTTCTTTAAAATACTACATTTTTTAATACACTATATCTATTTTTTGTTAAGATTTTCTTAATTATTCTGTCATTTTTTTGTATTTAAAAACTCAAATATCTTCAATTTTATTCATAATTTGTTGCAAGTTCCCCCCCCGTGTAAATTCATAACAACAAGTATATTGCGATTGATATTTTATTTTCGAAATTTGCATAGCTTTAAATTAAAATTTCAAAATAATGTTAATATACTGAGAAGTGAACTAAAATAACATCATGATATAATTCATTATGTAAAAATTGTCATTTCCGATTTCTAGTCAAAACACTGCTTCATACTTAAAGTTGAATGATTATATAACAAGTTTCCAATATTGGCTTTTCTTTATCTTTATAGAAAAATGAAGAAAAAATAATCATTTCGATTATTCGTTCGATTAACCTTGAAATTTTCTAATTACGTTAATATCATATTTGCTATTTTTAATAAAATGTATTCTTATTGTTGAATTTTATTTACTATCAATTTGTTCCAACCAACTATACAATAATTTGTGTTTCAAATAATGTTAATTTGTTTAATTACTGCCAGATCAGAATTCTATTATTTTGAAATTCCAATAATCCAATTAATTTGGCATATTAAATTTTCAAATTGTTTAATAATAAAAATCCAAGTACCATACAAAAGATAATTTCAATAATTATTGAACACATTCACCTAAAGTGGCGATAAAGAAAAATGCATTTTTCTGAACACCCACGTCTATTTATATCGCCACTGTTGTTTCATTGACGTCTGTTACGGTGTTTTTTCCGAACGTCATACATGAACAAAAACTGTGTTAAAAGAGTCATTTTTGAAACTGATTTCTCGAATCCCACGCCGTTAAGAGTCCCATTAAAAGCATCGGGATCGAGTTAAAAAAAAGGAAGAGTTGAGACATGACGTCTAGGGACTGCGTTTAATTGAACTCCAGAACTAGTGGGTAGCTGGAAAATTATTGAAAAGTTCTAGTCCGAAAATAAATAAATCGTTTTATTTTCTAAATTGCGTACCTATAAATATGTCTAGGGAGAGATGTCGCTCGCTCCACGACGAATAGTAACAGTTTTATTTCAATTTAATAAAATTATTTTATCCAAATAAATTTGTAATTTAATAATTTTTTATTCTAATTTTTTTTCTTGACCCGAGTTAAATCTCAAAATTTAATTTATTCAAACAAATATTAATTTAAAAGCAATAAAATTTTATTTGGTTTAAACAGATATTTATGTATATTAAATTTTTTTTCTAGATAAAAATATCACTCAATCAAGTTGCTCTAAGAATAGTAAAAATTTTATTTGAGTCTAATAAAATTTGTTTCAACTAAATAAGTTTTTAGTTTTAATAATAATAATAATAATAACATATTTTTCATCTGTCTAATTATCTCTTTCAAAAACTATTTTTTTATTTGAACTGAAAAAATATTTCGGCTGAAATTTTTCATCAAAGAAACAGAATGAAATATTTTCAACTTTTCATTTTCTACGTTTATATTATTGTTACGATCACTATTTTTTTTTCTATTACTACTTCTTCTTCTAAAAAAACTATTTTTTATTTGAGCTTTCTGGAAATTCTGGTTTTTGTTTTACATTTCTTCCTTCTGTTCTAAGATTTGTTTCATTTTTTTGTTACATTTTCCTTAGTTATAATAAGCTTATTTGATTATATATTAACAAGTAGAGCATAGGCACTAACAAATGTGAAAATTCGAAAAAAAAAAAAATTGTACAATCGGCTCGCGTCCGTCCAAAGATTTATATATATATATATAAATTAAACGAGAAATTATTCGCGAATGTGGTTCAGTTGGGTAATGGATTCGTTCCAAGAAAATATGAATTAATAAATAAATTGAAACATTGTAGCAATCAGTCGACCGATAATAATTTTTTGCGATTACAAAAAGCATTTAAGAATTTATGAAACCGCGAACCCGTATTCAACGCATATACAATGTCTTTTCATCTCGAGAAATCTTGTTAGCAACGGTCCCTATCGAAAAAAACGCTAAAAACTTGACAAGCGGGGACACCCACGTTATACACTTTAAATCATTTTACTTCATTGGCGGTACCACCACTAAAATCCCCATTTTTTCATTCATATTATTTACAATTTTCTTCTACTTCTATCTAAGGTTTTTTCATTCCTCCTTGCCATTTTTTTTCTTCATAATAAATATAAAAAGATAAATTATATTTATCTCGATTTTTCGCATTAAAGAGGAAATTTGATTAATTAATCACTTTTTCTTAACATTATCTGAAAATTTTTTGGTTGGGTCTCCACTGACAATTTTTAAGTTACTTCTTTCAATAAATTCGTTTACTTTAGATTTGAACTCATTTGTATTTAAAAAGACGTTTTTTTCGTAATAGAAATTATTAGACTGTGATTTTAAGAACAAACTATTTTTTTTTCTTTAAATGTCTCTTTTAGCCTTTTTTTTTTGCTTGTTGAGTCTAAAACCTTTTTTTTCTTGCTTTAATCTTTTATCTTCCGTTTCGTCATTTACTGATCCTACTTTTAGTTTCCTTCGTCTACGTTTATGTCAGGATTACTACTTTTTGTCTATGTTTATTTTTCCCTTTATAAAAACTATTTTTTATACGAACTGTCTAGAAATTTTATCAAAAACACATTAATATTAGTCTGGCACTAAGAAAATAAAAATTGCAAGGTACCCCCCCCCCATTATTTATTCATACATACTACTACTACTACAATAAAATTTGAAATAACTATAAAAATTTGCTTTTCTAGTAAATTTTTTCTTGGTTCTTGTCCCTTTTTTATTTGTTGTACTGTCTATTTTTTAGTTTTAATCACTTACTGGTTTCAATTTTAATTTGCTATGTCAGCGTCAACGTTGAGATCAATATATTTTTCATCTATCTAATTATCTCTTTCAAAAACTATTTTTTTATTAGAACTTTCTGAAAAAAGATTTCGGCTGAAATTTTTCATGAAAGAAACCGAATTAAATATTTTCAAATTTTAATTTTCTACGTTTATATTATCGTTACGATCACTATTTCTTTATCTATTACTACTTCTTCTTCTAAAAAAACTATTTTTTATTTGAGCATTCTGGAAATTCTGGTTTTTGTTTTACATTTCTTCCTTTTGTTTCATTTTTTTGTTACATTTTCCTTGATTGTGCCTCGCTTTTCATTTTTCTGCTTCTTTATTTTTGTTAATTTTAATCTTCCATAATTTATTTCACCAATTACTGGTTTCATTTTTATTTTTCTTAGTCTATGTCAACATCGTGATTACTAATTTTTATTTATTTTTTACTTTTGTCTTTACAAAGACTATTTATTATTCGGGCTCCAAAAAATATTAATTTAAAATTTGGAAAGTCCGTCAATTTATACCTTCTTCTTCAATTCTCTACTGTTTTACAAAAATAATATATTTTATTTTTTAATCTAATCATTTTTCGTTCTATTTTTTCTTGCTTGTCTTTCTTTTTCCTTTTCTAATTCTTGGTTCTAATATCTTTTAATTCATTGTTGGTGTACTATTTTTTTCATTATACATTTCTTAATCCAAGAAGCAGCCTGGAAAAGCACACCTCCATCAAACCCCACCACACAAAACAACAATAACATACCATTACTTATTAGAACACTAACGGCACAAAAAAGAAGAGCAAGAAGAATCTGGCAAAGAACGAGAAATCCAATTGATAAAAATACATACAATAGATTTACAAGAGAACTAACAAAAGCACTACAAGACTATAGAAACTCCACATTTGAAACGTACATAGTAAACCTTTCTAAAGAAAACAATTCAATATGGAAAGCAACAAAAAAACTCAAGAGACCAATAAACCATATACCTCCACTTAGAACCAATAATGGCGACTGGGCAAGATCTGATCAAGAGAAGGCAACCGCATTTGCAGATCACTTAGCAGAAATTTTTAACCCACCAGAACACTTAGGAATCAGAAACAACAATGACCAAAATATACAAAATTTTCTAGATGTACCCTGTCCAATGAGTCCCCCTATCAAAGCTTTCTCTCCCAAAGAAATCAAAACTGAAATAGACATGTGTAACAACCACAAAGCTCCCGGATTTGATCTTATCACCGGCCAAATCCTCAAGAAACTTCCCAGGAAACCAATAGTGCTAATTACTATGATATTCAACAGTATCCTTAGACTAAGCTATTTTCCCATCTCCTGGAAATTTGCACAAATTATACTCATCCCAAAACCTGGAAAACCACCTGAATTACCCAGCTCCTATCGCCCCATAAGTCTCCTACCCCTATTAGCCAAAATATTTGAAAGATTACTTCTAAAAAGACTTGAAAATGAAATCAATCTTAGTAATATAATACCCCAACACCAATTCGGTTTTAGACACGAGCATTCCACTATACAACAAGGTCATAGAATTGTCAATGAAATCATAAAAAGTCTTGAAGAAAAGAAAGTATGCACCGCAGCATTCTTGGATGTGGAGAAAGCATTTGATCGAGTTTGGCATCACGGACTACTCTATAAATTGAAAAACACTATTCCCACCAATTACTACCTAGTTCTAAAATCCTATCTCAGTGACAGATTTTTCCAAACTAAGTTTAATCTTGAAACTTCCAACAACCATCCAATCAAATCTGGCGTACCACAGGGCAGCGTTCTGGGCCCATTCCTTTATCTATTATTTACCGCTGACATTCCGACAATGGATGATACAACCATAGCAACATTCGCTGACGATACTGCAATTCTTGCTACAGACAGCAATCCCCAACTTGCGTCAAACAAACTACAAGAACACCTCGACAACCTGGAAGAATGGCTCAACAACTGGCGAATAAATGTTAACACAACCAAGTCTGCACATATCACCTTCACAACAAGACATGTTCAATGCCCAGATGTTACAATGAATGGTGACATTCTCCCTGTTAAAAAAGAGGTTAAATATCTAGGACTAACACTAGATTCAAAACTCACATGGAATCCGCATGTCCAAGCAAAAAAGAGACAAATTAACTTCAAGTTAAAACAGATGCAATGGCTTCTTGGTAGACAATCCAAACTGAAACTAGAAAACAAAATCCTCCTATACAAATGTATTATCAAACCTATCTGGACATATGGTATCCAACTGTGGGGATGCACTAAGCCATCGAACACAAAAATCATTCAACGAGTGCAATCAAAAATACTGCGTAGCGTCCTCAACGCACCATGGTATGTGTCGAACAAAACTATACACGATGATCTAAACATACCCACTGTAGAAAATGAAATCCGCTCTCTAAGCAGCAACTACTATCAAAAACTTCCAGGACATCCAAATCCAGAGATTGATAACCTAAGTGAACCTCTAGCAGTTCGTAGAAGACTAAAAAGGAAACGACCACAGGACTTAAACGAACAAGTGTAACCAGTGTAAACTTAAATACGGAGTCAGCAAAACTTAAATACGGAGAAATGTCAATGGACAAACCCTCCTTCGTACTATGTTTCGCGAACTCATTTACTTATTGCACCCAATAGTGCAGATTGTAAATTTCAGTATTAATAAAAAAAAAATAAAAAATTATACATTTCTGATTCTTTTGAAAAAATTATTTGTTAATTAAGGTTTTTGGAAATTTAGATTTGCTTTTCTTTTCCATTCTCTTACCTTTTTCTATCTAAGGTTTATTTCGTTCCCCTTTCCCACCTTTTTCTTGGCTTAGTTTTTTCCTTTCTGTGCGTCTTACCTTCCATCTTCCATTTATTATTTATTGTTTTCACCTTAAATTTTCTATTTCTGCGCCAACATCGTTATCGCAATTATTACATCCCTCTTTACAACAACTATTTTTTAATTGAGATTCATGTAAATTTTGATTATTTTTAGAAAAATTAAAATAAAAAACCGAACCGACAAAAAGTGCAACTAGGCGTTGCCGGTAAGAAGCGAACTCGGAAAATTTGACATATTTTAAAATCTAATTGTCAAAGAAACGAAAAAGTTCGTTTGTTTGTGGTGGGACGCCGCTGCGAAATAATACGGCGGCGTTTTATAAAGAAGCGAGGATTTAAGGACTTTTTAAAATGCACTCAATTACAATACATGATAGCTTATTATTAAATTGCAAAAAAATCGTGCATTCCAGCGGCCCGACGAAGTTGCGCGTGTCACGAGACCGCGGACCCGTCGAAAATTCGTTCGGACGGCGGCCGATTTCGTTTGTGAGAAAAAAACTTGTTTGCCATACCACCGAAAGGTTTGTTATTTTTTCCATATTGAAATTTCATTTTTAAGTATGTCATGATTAATATGAAATTTTTAGAATTCGAATGCATTTTTCAAGGACGAACGAAGATATTGCCACATTCTTATAAACTTTTATTAATCCATATTTTTGTCCACGTAAATTATCTATCGTCCATTTATTTATATCCCACTTTATTTTGGTTGTGAAAATAAAACGAAAAGAAATTTACTCATAAAAATTTTTGGATGTGAAAATCTGGCAATAACGTTTAAAAACATTTATTTCGTCAAATATAACTTTAGTTTCTTATTTAGTTTTATATATTGAAAAATTCAGAACAAATAATAATTCTCAAGTAATTAAAAATATGATTGATTATTTACTATCAATTGAAAAGGATCCAATAATCTCTAAAGGTAAATTTTCTGATCTTCGAGACAAGAAAAATTGAATTCCATAGATTTTATGATAATCTGTCTTACCAAGAAACAGAAAACAAAAACGAACAAAGCTAAAAAAATTATAGATAAAAAAAGTTTTTAAAAAAATTTCAAGTTTCAAAAAATTATATTTTAAACAACATTTAAATTTTAAAAGCTTTTTGTAATATTCTATAAAATAATTTCACAATCGGATTTTATTTATTAAAACCTTTTAATTTTATATTAACAACTAATACTATGATACCATCAATCACTTTTTGTAATTAAGGATCAATTATTCTAATTAGTTATAAATGATCATTTTGATAATAAATTAAATTGTCATTCATTTTTTTTGAGTGTTGATCAGGTTCTATGAAAGTTGTAGTATCTAGAAAAATAAACATCAAGTAGATAAAATTATTTTTGCTACAATGTTTATCTCATGACTTTGTCGAGCCAGACATCATAATTCATTTGAAAATATTTGAGAAAATAAGTACATAATTCCCAGTATTAAACCAAAAGTTAAGACAAAAACTTCTAAATTACAAACCAGAATGTCCTTACAATTCAATTTTACTTAAATTATAACAAATCATAGAGTTTAAATATAACCTCATACGAGGTTATTCATTTTCAAAGCGTATAGGTATTAATCTTAGTGTAAAATAATATTTTGAAAATCAACTTGAGATTTACACACTTATAATATTCATTTTATTTTTGTTAAAATTTTCCAATATTAATAAAATTAGAAACAATTAATATAAATTGAAATTATAGAACGTATCTCTACAAAAATCAACAACAATTAATTGATACAAATTATGAATGAAAATCGAGTAATACAGATTAACGAAGAAAATTTAAAGATTCATTTTCAAAGAAATTAATTGACAGTTTTATTATTATGGTCTTTCGAACCGGATTTAGAAAAGGAAGAAAACAAGATAGAAAATCGAAGCAAGAATGGTAAACTACTTTTTGGAATTTGGAAATCTTCTAAAACTCTTTTCCATTTTATAGAGCATAGAATCCACGTCATGAGAATTTTTAAAAAATATGTAATTTGCTATAATTTAAATTATTCAATATAAAAGTGTAAATATAACGCCAAAACTTATGTTAACTTTGGTTTTTGTCTGGTTAAGTGCATTTTTTCAACTTAATTTTAATTAAATTTGGGATTTTTCAGAGAATAGAAAATTCTACATCTAACACCCTGTAGTTTAGAGAAAATATATAGGTAAAAAAAATCTTGGGAACAATTTATTGTTTTGTAATATTTATGACGATTTTAATTTAAGCTTGAATTTTACTAATTATTTCGTCAGTTAAATGGCTTTTGTTGGTGGCAAAAGCACTTAATTTTTTTTCAAAATAAATTTATATGTTCTCACGTGAGGTAGAATATGGGTATGTAACGAGTTCTGTAGGTAAATGACTTCTTTGCTTCTTTTCAACGAGGAAATAAAAACGTTACATCTTTATCCTCGTCAGTGGTGTAGGAAACAATTATTTTTTTTATCAAGGAAATTTATCATTGATGATGGAAAAATTAACAATAGAACGGGTCTATGACCTATTTAAAAGGGGTGGATTTTAGAAGAATAACGTGTTGAGTAGGTATAAAAACCACACAAAAAGTTAACGATGTAGAAAAGATAATAATTTATTCAGTTAAATAAGAAACGCAATGAGCATTAATTAATATTCTCTTTCAAAGAAATACAATAAATAATTATTTGGTTCCAAACTTACCACAATTTTTATAAAAATATTTCCCTACTCATTTACATTTTGCTAAAACTGAGGGTACTTTTTAAACAATGAAAGATCACCCTGTAAGCGATTTTAGAGGTTATTTATTTGACCCTGTATGACTTCGTAGAGAAAAGGGTTGATGGCTTATTAAGATTTTTTTCGGGTAACTTTTTACCTGTTTCGTTTAGGTAGAGGCAGGTAAGTTGGGATTCTAAAATGCAAATCTATGCAGTTTATATTTTTTGGGCATACAAATATTTTCATTGTTTTATTTTTGTTCATTTGGTCGAACCAAAAGATAAAAATCTTTTTATATTTTCTAAACGAATTCTTTAAAAATTTACAATGCGTGGTATTTGAATTTTTTAACGTTTCAAATTATCTATTTCCGTTGAAAATAATTTCAATAGTATCTAATAATTAATCTACAAGTACTACTTCATATTAAGTAAATAAATGATGATTACATTTTTTTTATTAGGTGACTCATCTTGTAATTGTAATTTTGTTTATTATCACATTCTTACATTTGATATAAATTACTTAAAGCAAATAAATAAACTTTAATTATGGGTTTTATTTTAAATTTATTTATTGTAATTTAAACAGAAGGAAAATATTATTTTAATGGACAAAAAATTTTTGAAACAAGTAAATATATTGTTGGGAAAATTCGAACAAAATGTATTATTTAATAAACTAACTCTTTGTTTATTTGTTTGCAATAAATAAAATATTTTTTTACATCAATTAAACATTTTTTGGTAAAAAAAATAAAAATGATAGAAATAATTTAAGACTTAATTAACTCCATAAAAAACTAATTGTTTGAACGTCCAATTAAATTGTTTATTGAAATCAATGAAATATACTGGACATTACATAATTATTTTTTGTTTGGATTAAGTAAAATATTTTTAAACGTTTTTTGGTAGAAAAATATTAATCAACATTTCAAAATAAAAAATAAATGTGGAACATTAAAAATAAAAAAATATTTGGATCTAAATTTATATCTTGATATATAATCCACAATTATATTTTGTTTCACTTTTAAGTATTTTCTAAAACAAATGTTAATGTAAATTTTGAGTAAAACAAGAGTATTAATTTTACTATTTACTTGTTTTAAAAGGTTTTATCAAATTCCACAACAAAAAATAAAAAGAGAAATAACAAAGAAGTGATATTTTTTTAGCCTTTTTGGGCTTTTTGGGAGCAAAATAATTAAAAAAAAAAGGAAATTACAAGATACACCTTATGTTAATTATATAAAATTTCTTTTTATTATTATTATTCTTATTGTTTTTGAAAATGCAAAAATGATGACAAATTTTATACATTTTCCAATAAATCGCTTAAGAAGTAATGAAAATAAATCTCACTAATAGTTTATATAACTTTGGGATATTTATTTTAAAATAAACAAATATTTATTAAATTGATCCAAATAAACGTACTACTTATATTGTGACCTTTCGCAACACAAATAGTTCTTTCTTGATTTTATTTTACTATTACAGATCTAGAAATTAAAATCTCTTTGGGTACGCTGAACACGAAAAAAATTAACATTCACATATGCACATGCGTAAAATATCGTTTCCTTTTTGAAAATTTGCGAACCAAATAAGATTTAAATCCGAAATAATTTAAATCGTACTCTAGAAAAAAAAATAGCTACTTCCACGTGCTAATGCAAATAATTGACCACGAAATTCAAATGTCGAATTAAATCGATGTACTTATGCAGCTGATAAAAAATACAGAATCAGTGCACTTATATCGGAAGTCGATTTACTGTCATTCTCTGTTAAATGTTAAATAAATTGATTTTTAAGCATCGATATTCAAATTATATCCTTGAAAGTAACACATTTTTGAATAATATACATATAAGTTACTATTTAATTGCCAATGTGTTTTGTAATTACTTTGTAAAAGACTTTAGAGGTTCTTTTATGCAATTTATAAGTTTCTTAAAGATTTCTGTTATAATCTTTAAGTCATATAGCAGCTTTGTAAGCATTATTGTAATATTAACATTTTGTAATGCTTTCTGTTAGGATGTTTAAGTCATATAGGAACTTTATAAGCATATTTTCTTTTTTTCTTTACTGTAGTGTTTTTTGATTGAGCAAAGAATTTGCTTTAATTTTGTTTTAGAATTTACTTCTTTGAAGGAGACACATTTTTTTCCATTAAAAATAAGTTCTACTGTGGTTTTAAAATAATTTGTGAAAATTTTGGCTAACACCTGGTGCGGTCCTGGTGAGTTGCATTCGTTTGCTTATCTAATCAATCAATGGGTGCTAAGTGACTAGGTGAACAACACAATCTGGGTCCAAACACTTATGTAAAATTTGTGTAAATCAACAGAAACCTTAAAAACAAGCAACTGAATCGATTCAAATTAAAATGTGACCGTACTTCACTACAATTACTGGAATTTACCTTTTTCCATTCCACTTAACAAATTTTCCTTAATTACAGGACAATTTAAAATTTAAAATAAATGTTATGGTTATAAAGAAGTTTTATTATAATGCTAATAATAATTTGGTTTTATTAAGATTTTATAACAGAGAACATTGAATTGTGGGGAAAAGATGGAAAATAATGAAAATAAAGAATATATGAAATAATAGAATAGATATAGAATAAATAGGAATATCCCAAATATGGAGTAAGTTAATAAATATTTCTATGGAGAGAAAGAAAGCGTGGAACAAACTGTTAACCTAATTTAACCTTAAAAGTAATTCAAAATAAAAACTACCAATACAGTTCAGCACTTCACTTCTTCTTCATAGACCTTAAAAACGCATATGATTCAGTATATAATATAAAAAAAGCAAAAATATTTGTGAAAATGGCGCTAAAAGATAAGTTACAATATAGTGGGAGATGCTGGATTTTTTCTTGAACTTGTTTTACTCAAGCTTATATGTTTCTTATAAGATAATCATATTTAAAATTAGCTTAGGTTAGATTTGCTCCAATGGGTGTAAAAGTTTCCTTTTCTTCTCTACTAGAAATAAATTCCTCCGTTCCCATCTAAGAATCCCCGTTGTTTTTATGTGGATCTATAGAGAAGACTCATCATTGTCTTTTTCTTTCTTAATTTCTTCTATTATAATGTTATTACTGGCAGTTTTTCTAAAGAAAATTTTTGGTTCTATAGAGAATGGGTGCTTGGGTAGTTAGGTTAGGTTAGGTTAGGTTAGGTTAGGTTAGGTTAGGTTAGGTTAGGTTAGGTTAGGTTAGGTTAGGTTAGGTTAGGTTAGGTTAGGTTAGGTTAGGTTAGGTTAGGTTAGGTTAGGTTAGGTTAGGTTAGGTTAGGTTAGGTTAGGTTAGGTTAGGTTAGGTTAGGTTAGGTTAGGTTAGGTTAGATTAGGTTAGGTTAGGTTAGGTTAGGTTAGGTTAGGTTAGGTTAGGTTAGGTTAGGTTAGGTTAGGTTAGGTTAGGTTAGGTTAGGTTAGGTTAGGTTAGGTTAGGTTAGGTTAGGTTAGGTTAGGTTAGGTTAGGTTAGGTTAGGTTATGTTAGGTTAGGTTAGGTTAGGTTAGGTTAGGTTAGGTTAGGTTTGGCTGGAGAGTAGATGTGTTGCTCTTTTTTCTCTAGGAATCCCAGCTGTTCTTATGATAAAGTCTCATCATTATCTTCTTCTTTCTTAATTTCATCTACTATAATGTTAATATTGGCAATTTTTCTACAGAAATTTTTTGGTCCTATGTGGTTGAGTATTCCTGCTATGGTTTTTCGTTCATTCGCAGGATATTAACCGTTACTCCCAGGGTACTTCTTAGATTAATGTATTAACATAAAAACACTGTATTCAATTAGTTTTTATTTGATTTAAACAATTTTTATTTCAGGTAAGAAACTGTTATTGTTCTAAAAAAAGAAAGATCTATTTAAAATCTAAAAACAAAAAAACAAAAGATTATTTAAGCTCTAGAAATGAGATACCTAAGAGCTGTTAAAGATATAACAAGGAAAAATACAACAAGAAACCAATTGAACTTCAGTAACGCGTATTACCTTCTCGAGATCTTATAATTTGTTATTAAGTTTTGGATGGTTGCTTGAGGAATGTTTTCCCATTCCAAGAGAACAACACGCTCTAACTCTTGCTGGCTCATTGGGGCAGGTACATGACGCCGAACTAATCTTTTTAGAACATCCCAAAGGTGCTCTATTGGATTTAAGTCTGGGCTGCGCGGTGGCCACTCCAACACCTGGATGTTGATTTCATTTAAGTAATCTAAAACAGTCCTTGCATTAATCATTGCTTAAAAGACGTGCTCGATTCATATTTTTGTAACGAAATCGTTAAATATTGACTTAGCGAACTAATCCACATAAAATTATAACCGAGACTCAACCAGTAACTTTAAATAAAAAACTTATCAAACTGAAAATAGTAACGTGAACGAAGTACTTAACTTTTTTGACTTAATTAAATGACATACAGTTATAAAAACAGTACAAAACTAATAAACTACTATTTGACATAAACCAACTAAGATTCCTAACAGTAATCGCTAATATTTGGGTGATATGTTTTTAAATAATACAAATAAGTCAGAAAATGTAAGTGGTGCGTTAATATTGAACAGGAGTTTATAAAAATCTCAGGACATTTCTTTAGTTCTGAGATAAAACAAAAATTGATTGAAAATATATTTAAAATTTGAAGATTCATTATGATATCACATGAGATTATTAAAACCTGTATTGTATTTTCATTTTGGAACAAAGTTTTAATAATCAATTTAACCTGCAAAATTGGTAAATTAATTGATTAATTCTATACATATTATAACTGTAAAATTAAGAAAATTATATAAGATCAGCTGTCAAATCATAAAAATTATTTATAAGCTGGCCGTCAAATTAAGAAAATTATAAGTGCCGTGCAAAAATTTGACAGCTTTTTCTATGCGATGTATTTTTCATTACTTTGGAATGAGGATAATTTACATTTTCTTCATTCTGGACTTCAATTTATCTATTTGAAATTTCCCTGTTTAGGAAATAGCAACTGTTGTCACAATTGAAAACTCAAAAAGACAACAATTTTTTTGTGATAATCTATTTGTTATAACTGATAAAAAATAACTTTCCAATAATATAAAAACGTTTTCTAATTTACGAGCGTAAATAGTAAATAATTGTTTTGATTTATTTTTAAATAAATAAAATGATAATGGTTTGAATTAAGTCCTTTATGACATTTAATTACAACTTAAATTTAAATGTTTCCATAGAGTTAGTCAATAAAATTATTTTTGGAATTTATTACATCACAAAGTTGATAAAATCTAATAAAAAAAAAGGAATTTACCCTGAGATTTATTGGCCTATGTATTTGGTTTTTTTTTAAATTTCATTTTATTTTATGTAATTTAATTTATAATTTGACACCTAATTTCATTTTCGATAATTTTTAAAAAACACAATTTGGTTTTTTTATTAGAGTCTCATTTATAATCCACATAAAATGATAAAAAACCCAAAAATTTACATAATTAATACTATTACAATATTATTATATCGATATAATACCAGATTATTAAATAAATATAATATTTTAATCCATTAGTTTGTTCTATATAAATGCAAATAACTTCAGAAAGTTTTACAATGAACTTTTTACCATTTAATTGCAAAATATCAGGCTTTTGTGACGTTTTAATTGGCCATAAAAAGTATTACATAATTTTTTGCTACTCAGGATCTGATCGTAGGATATGAAGTCATAGAATCAATCCGCCGAATTGAATTGACGAAAATGAATTAAATAATGGAATAAATATTAGCTAATTTCGTGAAAAAAAACCCATTGGTAATCACGTTTCGGGTATTGTTTGAATTATTACATCGATACCGTGTTTATATTTTATATTACAAACACATAATACTAAACACATCACTTTATTACTCGTGACGATTTATGACGAAAATTAAAACCGAACCTGTCAATAAATCGATCAATTTCTAACCGATATTTAGGTTAACACTGGATGTTATCACTATTTTTTTTTGATTTGACGCCACTGAAAAATCTATAGACATAATTGAAAACGATTTCGAGAAGTGTATCTTCATTTTGCTTAGTTCACAAACTTTTTATTTAGTAGAACAATTAAAGGCAAATTTGTTTTATTACAAGAAATATTTGTTTAATCAGGCAACTTTGCTAATATTTATTTATTTTTTCTATCTAATAACTTTTTTTTTATGTGTTTTGTTGGATGCGAATTTGAAATCATTGTGTATATTTCGCAAAAAATTGCATAAAAATATAAATATCAAGAGCTAACTAATTTTAAACTTTCTTAACGTCAACATATATATTTTTTCTTTTCTTTAATTATTTTGTTAATTACGGACCTGGAGAGGCGTTTTATAAATTCAGTTGTACTTTTTTTCGGTACCGAAAATTCTAATTTTCTAATTTGTATGTATAAAGCACATTTAATACGTATAAAGTGTGCTTCAGAATTTTTACCAAACGTTTTTTATTATGTAATATAATAAATAGATTTCAATGAAATCCGTCTTTTTTATTATTAATTGAGCTAATATTTGTTTAGTTTTTTTGTGAAAGTGACGTGCGATTTTCTAAAGATACTTTATGTAAAAAATGGGGATTCCTTTAAGGATTCATAATAAAAGTTCGTAGAACTACGATTAGTTACGCGGTTAAACAATAATAGTAATTTTTTTTTAATTTGTACTCATAAGATTTAAAATTATGGGGATTTTCGTTCCTTTTTTATTTTATAACATAAAAAAATCAATGACCTCTACATAATGAGAAATTCAATTTCAGTTTTATTTGAATTTAAATATAGTTTTTATTTTATAGAAGATATTTTTATTTACAGTAAATGAAATCCTGGTTTCCAAATATTTAAAATATATTTGTAACTGTGGAATTTTCAGTATATCAGCATTCAACAGTATTTTGAATTACCCTGTATAAAAAATATTCAATGTTGCTATATTAGCTATTCATTTTTAATAAAAGCAGACAGAACGAGTAATTTACTTAAAAAAAAAAGATAAATAGAAAATTTTTGAACCAATAAATTCTTACCATTTAACTATTTATAACTGTGTTAATAGAGCTGTGATATCTGTCACTCTTATAAGTTTTATTCAAAATAAAGTTTATACTATGCAAATTCATTAAGTTAATGATACGTTTAAAATAAGTTTTGTCTTAAAGTTTTAAATAAACAAAATTTGTCACGAAAGCAAAGTTCGGCTAGTTTCAGTTTCACCTCAAAATTTTATATTCCAGCCATACCAACAGTTCTCTTTTAAAAAAACGTACAAGAGCAAAGTACTATGGTTGCTAAGAAAATTACAGTATTAGACTTATTTAACATCAGCATGTTTAAATCAATTCTGTTCCAAATAATTGAAAACCTATTTAGAACATCTTTTGGATTTTGGAGGATTTAACGAAGATGTGATGAGTTTCGACAAAACAAGTCACTTTTATATCAGAAAAACTTATATGTTTCGTCCTAACACATATGTTAAAATAGTTAAGAAACTGGTTTTTAAAATAAAGCAAACGAAAGTTTCTTTATTATAATTAAAAAAAAAAATGGTTGTTAATCCTTGAATCTTCCATTACTCCATTACAATTTTGATCTAAAGCTTCTTTGTTTACATTTAATATTTTTTAGAATCTTATAACAATATATTAGTTTTATTTGTGCTTCATTTGCTGAAAGACATTCTGTAATGAGTCAATAGGTACTTTAATAGTAAAGAATCAATTGAATTGTCACTTGGTCTCCGATTGGATGAATTGAAGATAAAACATTAATAGAGATATAAGAAATGGTATGAGGAACGATATGGGTTAGAAAGAAAAATATGCTGGTTCTTATTATTTTTATAAATTTATTTTATTAAAAGAAATGAAAACATACTATGCTATTTCTTATGTGCTGACACCCAGACTTAACCAAGATGTCCTTGAAAACTTGTTTTCCCAAATACGCACTCGTGGAGGGTTAGATCATAAAAAAATATACAGTGTGTCTACTTAAGTTGGAACCATATGGAAAACTTTTTTATTGTTAGTTTTATGAAAAAAAGTTATTCTTTATAAAAAGTTCTGCATGGTCTAAAACCTGAAATACAACCATCGGATTTAAAATTTGTTGAGCCGTATACAAGGTTTGTCGAAAAATATAAATTTTGCCCAAGAGTAAAGTATCTTTAAATTTGACAATATCGAAAAATGTTACTAAAAAAAGTTGATCAGCATTAAAAATTACGTTTAAATATGCAAGTACATATATTTAAATTAAAACTTCAGATTATTTTATTTTTTACTAATATTTCTATTTTGAATGAACATTTATCTCTTGTGATTACGAAACACATGATAACCTTTTAGTTTTTCGATGTTTTCTAATAATTTTGCAATTAAAACGCGTAATAAGTGGATATTCATTTATTTTGCAAATAATAAAATTTGCATATTTAAACGTAATTTTTAATTCTGATCAACTCTTTTTAGTAACATTTTTCGATATTGTCAAATTTAAAGGTACTTTACACTTGAGTAAAACTCATATTTTTTGACAAACCTCGTATACCACTGAAAAAATTTGATATTTGATGACTATATTCTAGGTTTTAGATAATGCAGAACTTTTTATGAAGAATAACTTTTTTTCCTAAAATTAATAATAAAAAAGTTTTCCATATGGTTCCAACTTAAGTAGACACACTGTATAAAAGATGATGGATCAGAGCAGGTGTCAGGATGGATTGCAAATAAATTTAAGAAAAACTATCCCGATTTGGGTCAATACACACGTATCACCCATTTTGAAGAACACAGTTATTGTCGGTATTCTTGGTTATGATGGATTTACAGAACCGTCAAATAAATTTAGAAAACTAATGGAGCTAATTTATTTCGCCAGAAAAAAACAAATTTTAAAATTTTTATTCGTAACTAAAATGTAAAGTAGCAATTCCAGAAAGGGTCAGTGAATTTTATTTAAACCACAGAATTTATACAAACTTTTTAGACACAAACAAATCAATTTGTAGACAAAAGACGTGACTCGAGATTTTTCCAAAATCCGGAGGACAAAACAGAGCAGTGACAAAAAAGTAGTTGAAATGTTTCCGTTTTGTCTGGACGCTGCATTAGTATACTTTTTAACTAAGTATCTACCCAAAAAAGAATAAAAAAATGGTCTTCATCTATTAATATCAAAAACAGGTAGGTTGACTAAATGTTGAAAAAATAAGGTCCAATTTCGACAAATGAGAAACATTTTCGTGAAAAATCTTGAAATTATTTTTTTTTGGCATGTTCTTCGTCAGAAAATCAGAAAGTAAAATAAATGTTGTAAATTTTGACTTAACATTTAAACGCCGATAAATATGTATATAAGATAAATAAATGTAGGTAAAGCTCATAATACAAGCCGATATTTTTAGATAATTCGTGTTTCTCGTCCATGTTATCTAAGAAATTTAGCGGGCTCGTTAAAATGTTTAACGGTCGTTTTAAATTTCGAAGTAACCGCATCGAAGAATTAAGTAAGTTTTTAATGCGCTTTAAAAATGAGGGGGTAGCTAAAGAAAAAAAAAAAGAAAAAAATAAAAAGGGGGAAAAGTTTCGCGTTGGACCCTGTACGTGTCCGCGAGTCGGTTAGCCCGACGACGACTTTATCGAACTGGTATATTGTCCAATAAAATTATCCACACGCACTGAGGCACACATATATAGGGCCCGTCTTATGCTTTGAAACTTAGTCCATGTTACACACACATCTTACAGAAGGCCAGAGAAGGTGCGCGGGCCAGACGCTCAATAAATCCAATTCGAACCGGCGACCAATTTCAAATTTTACAAAAATCCCATGACTGAAGTTGAGCCACGGCGACCAAGTCGAAACCAAATTGTGATCTCCTTGTGATTTTAATTTTACGAAATTTCGAAAACCAAACCGAAAACGATCCAGTCGAATGTGGCAAACTTTCGACAATTTCTTCAGTATTTCTGCGAGGAATCGAGTGATAAACAAGTGAAATTGAAAAAAATGTGATAACGCGTTTTTGAAACTTTTATTTTCGCGACCAATTTTTATTTTTTGCGAAACGCCCGGACTTCTTTGTGATATAAATAAAATTCGACTGACTCCGTTCTCTTAAACCGAAAAGAAAAAAATGTTGAAAAGCAACAGGCCGAGAACCGCGACCACCTTCACCCTAGCGACTTTTAGACAATTCGTGGTGACGAGAACTTTTCTAACGTATTTCGTGTTGGCGCTCCTCATCCCGTACACGATCACGGAAAAACACACCAGATCCAACAACATATTAAAGAGGAGAAGCCCCGAACCCGACGAGCCGAGACACACTTCGGGCTGTCACAGTTGCAGGATGCGGGAGGAAATCAAACAACGGAACCTCATGGTCATCAAGGACGAAATACTGAGAAGGATCGGCTTCGAGGAGGCCCCGAATATTACGGGGAAGTCCCTGCCGCAGGTCCCTCTGGAGCTCGTCTCCAAAATCGAGGAGGAGTACGGGGGCATGCAGAGCGACCAGCCCCATTTCCAGACCGGGTACACTGTGACCGAAGAGGAGGACGATTACCACATGAGGACCGAGAAAATTATAGCGTTCGCACAACCATGTAAGTACCTCTATTTTTTACCTATTAATATTAATTAATATTAATATTAATATTAAACAGAAATCAGTATAAAGAAGAAAGAGTTAATAAATCGTTAGAAACATGCACACGAACTCAAGGATTTGACTAATTTATGAACAGTTTTTCTTGCAGTTGGTTCAACCCTCTTTGCTAAAATTATATATTTTCATTATTTCAACGAATAACGACTTTCATTACCCACGATTATCGGCTCTAGCTTACCAATACGAAATCGGTAATTTTCCTGTAAGTGCTACTAAATTTCGATTTTTTTACTGGGTTCAACGAAAGTAACGAATCAGTGTAAAATTATTGAACAAAATTAATTAATAAATAGTTTTTTTCGACTTCATTATATTTATATTTTTTCCATCATATTAACCCTATGAAAAAATACATTCCTAAAATTTACAACGAATCCAAATTTAGCAAAAAACAACATTTAAAAAATGTAATTCACAAATACTACAAAATAAGTTTTTATCAAAACTATTATTATTGACCAATATATTAAATTAATACGTTACTTTCTTTTTACTCTGTAGAATATTTTGATTAATTCTTATATAAAATTATATTTTAAAGCATTGCCATTATTTTCGAAAATTAATTAATAATACTACGAAATTTTTTGTTAAATTCTCAAATGTAATAATTTTGGGATAATAATTGTTATCAAACATAAAATTGTGTAAAAATAAAATTCATAAATTTAGTTATTTTAATTGTTTTTTCATTATAAATTATAAAAGTATAATATTCTACTTGTCATGAGCATTACTAAATGGTTTTTCGTGAGTAATATATTACATTATATACATATATACAATTACTTCAACTTTCTCAAAAAAATTTTTTACGAAAGAAAATAAAAATATATCAAATTATTAATAAAAAAAGATATGATAATCTTCCATAGCTATTTACAGTAAAAAGGATTAATAATTAAAAAAAAAAACAAATAAAATATTGAATTTGGTTAATTAAAAATAAATTTCACAATTCAACACTCTGTCCATTTTCCATTTTTCTAATTATTTAAATAATTTCATGACGAGTTGAATCAAACTTTGAAAATATTCAGACTTTCTGAGTTAATTAAAATTGAAACACCCTCTATATCATGAGAATATTTAAGTATAACTATTTCTTTAGTAAAACTATAAATTAAGAATTTTTGTTAAAAATAAAGAAAGGTCATTATTTATACCACAAAAATTTTCGTAGATAAGAGTTTCGTCATATTTGGTACATCTTCAGTTCTAATACAAATGCATTTAGTTGCAATAAAAAAATCAATTTTAGCAAAAAATACATTTTAATTGATATTTATTTGCCTTTATAAAAAATAAAAATATTGTTGTTGTTTTCGTTGACCCAATAACCAATTTAAAATTTTTATATTTTCGATAAATTTAAAATTTAGTCCAACGCCAACACAGAGAAAAATAACATTTATTTGTAGTCCGCATAATTTCAAATATAAAGTGTGTTTGGTTGAAATTTTCTAGTGAGTAGAACTACTGGTAAAACATTTAGTTTAGTTGTATAAAATTTATTTGAAACAAGAAAGCTTGTAGTTCAATACTTTCAAATATTTTTTCTAGATTAGAATTAAAGAAAAAATGTTTATTTGAGTTTAATAAAATTTACTTAAACCAAGAAAATCTGTAGTTTGAATTAATTAAAAATAAAATTTGTTAAAATTTTCTTTTGGCTGGAGCCAAAGAAAACTCGTTAAGTTGAGTTTAATAAAATTTATTTGAACCAAGTAAATTTGTCTTTCGAATTAGTTAAGAATCAAATTTGTTTGGTCGAATTTCTCTCTTGACTAGAGCTAAAGAAAAACATTTATTTAAATGTAATACAATTTATTTGAACCGAAAAATTTTGCAGTTGAAATAATTTTAAATACAAAGTTCATTTGGATGAAATTCTCGCATGACTAGAACCAAAAAAACAGTTATTTGAATATACTAATATTTATTTAAACTAAATAAGTTTAAAGTTCGAATAGCAGTTAATTGCAATTTTAATGACAATGAAAGGAATATTTAAACTTCAAAATTCATTAAAACAATTATTAATTAAAATCAAATAATCAAATAATATTTTGTAAATTTAAAAAATGATTGAATTTGAAATAATACATTTTTCTCTGTGTAGCTAAAATACATGTAAAAATAGAACAATTAAAAATTCTGCAAAGCGCAGATAATTGCTGAGTATTATAAATAATAAGGTATTTAAATATAAACATGTAGTTTATAATAACATCGATCAAAGGTCTATTAATAATATTTTCTCAATGATTTTTTTAATGTGTTGCAAAGCGAATGAATAAAGCCACAAATCCAATTTAATTTTAATATTCTAATAATCGATTTATTTTCAATAAAACGTACTTATTTCTCGGATTTTGACATAATCGTTTTTTTGAGAATTTCAAACAATTTATTTGGCGGTTTTGACTTCATTTTTTTTTGTATTCTTAATCGAACTCTAAAAACAAGGTTAATACACTTTCCAAGTAATTATCGATCTTTATACGAAATATAATCAATACATGAGGAGAAAATGAAAAATTACTGTGATATATTTTTGTGGTGTTTCACCCATCCAAATACCAACCGCCGAATCACAGAGGAGGGATGGCAGGAAAAGATTAATAAAAAAATTAGATGCATTATGATGGTAAAAAAGAAGAATATGTCGGGTGTAAGTAAAATATCGTAACTTTTATTTAAAAGTTTATCTTAATAATTCGACCCTCATGATCGACAAGGTCGACCTGATGAAATTAGTGATATGTGTCACGGAGTTGTTAAAATATATTTTTTTTAATGACTAATTAAAAACTGATTGCAGTTTTGTGTATTAGTAACAATTTTTTTAAAGATTAAATGAGAGGGAAGAACACCAGAAAAAGACCAATAAAAATAAAGCAAATGGATGTATTAATGAAATAGAAAAGATACTAAAAGAAAAAAACAGGAAAGAGACGAAGAAAATTTTGGAAAAAATAGTAGATGATAAGTGAGTTTTTTCCGAATATAGTGAAAAATATTTTAAAAAAATAACAAAATTAGTAGATGAAACTTTAGGAACAATTAAAGAAAAAAGTACTGCAAGAATTAGGAAGGCAAAATTACATTTTTCAAAATTGTAGAAAATAATGTTTTGAAGAAATGGTACATGAATATATATTCTTACAAAAAAGGAGTAGGGAAAACTTAGGGAAAATGAAAAAAAAAATAACGAAATAGAAAAGATGATAAGATAAAATATAAAAGAGACGAATTCAATTTTTGAAAAAAAAAACAAGAATTTAGGAGACAAAATAATATTTTTCAGATTATAGTGGGAGATACAGAATAATATTAAAAATAGGGGTAAATAAATACAAAAAAATTCAGAAGTATATCAAAAAAGGGGGCGGAATAAAATTTAGGAAACATATAAAAAGTGAATGTTAATGAAATAGAAAAGTTGGTAGAAAGAAATATAAGAGAGACGAATAAAATTAAAAAAATACAATTCAAATAAATATACGAAACACTAAAAAAGAAATATCAATGGTAAGGAACATTATTTAACCAAAACTTTTTGAGAAGAATTAGAAGAATCTATATAAAATTTGAAGAAAGAAAATCATAATCGAAGATAATGAGAGATTTTAAAAAATTACATCTTTTAGTTTTTGTTAGAATTTTAAAAATAAAATTAAAAATAGAAATAGAAAAAATAGTAGGATAAAATATAAAACAGACGAATAAAATTAAATAAAAAAAAAAGAATTAAGGAAACATACATTTTACAAAATATAATGGGAATTACAGAAAATAAAAAAAATGGTAAATATATGCAAATATTACAGAAAATATCAGAAAAAGACTGAGGAAAACAGACAAAAATATAAAAAAACGATATTTTTTGAAAAAAAAAGGGATGCATAATAGCGTTTTTTAGAATTTAGTGAGAATTATAGGAAATGTTTGCAAAAAAAAGCAAATAAATATAAAATAATAAAAATAATACCAGAAAAAAGTCAGATGAAAATTTATGGAAAATGAAAGAAAAAGTGGGTGTAATATTCAAATAGAAAAATTGATAAAAATAAATTAAAAAAACGAATAAAATTTTTGACAGAAATGGAAAATACATATCAAATAAAATAGAAAAATATCAGAAAAACACAAGGGAAAATAAATTAAAAATTTGATAAATATAAGGAAATAGAAAAGATCATACAAAAAACATAAAAAAATGGATATAATTAAAAAAATACGATATTTTTCAGAATCTAGTGGGAAAATAATATTTTGTAACAAATGGAAAAAAAAATCATATACATAATAAGAAAAATACAAGAAAAAATGTAGGAAAAATGAAAATGTGGATTTAATAATGAAATAAAAATACAAAAAAAGGGAGTCAAAATATGAGGGAAACTTTAGAAGGATGAAAGAATTAGGAAAAAAATACAAAATTCGAAAAAAGAAAATCATAATGAAACAAATTTTGAAAAAAATACTACAAATCTAAAAATTTCGAGCAAAACATTTAACGTCATTTATATTGACATTGAAATTACATTTAATAAATATTTAGATAAAAAATTAATGTCAAAACGATAAAAAAATGTATATTTTTAAATGATTTGAGTGCGAAGATAACAGCAAAATTTTAAGAGCAATCAGCTAAATATTTAAAATGATATAAAATTATTTATGATAATTAGTACGAATTGTGTTATTTTTAGCCAAAAATGCCATCCATCCACCTACGTTTCTTTGTGTGACGTTAAATATGAATAAATAAAACAACGGTTTTTCTGCAATATATATTATAATAAATTAGAAATTCTTATAAATTATTCGGTCATAACACGTGTTTGTTTCAGATCCAAAAAAAAATATTGACCTTTTTATTGTATTTTCAAGTTTGGTAACACCAGATTATCTAATATTTAGCGTTTTTTTTCCAAAAAAAAAAAATATACGAAGGTCGTTTTGAGACATGTTTTCAAAATTCCGCGGATGTAAATTTAATTTTTATTAGAAACAAGTTATCTGAAATGTGAGCAACTAATAAATTGCACCATTTTCTTGTAAGAATCGCTTTTATCGATACATTAATAGTAAATATTATTAGGTATTAATTTTAATGGAATTCGGGAACTGATAAAGTAGACTGTGAGTCTGCAGGTCCAGTATTTACTCACAAATTTACCAAATCTTTCAAAATTGTATTCAGCTTATCTGGGCCCACGTGCTTAAACTGACTATTTATTAATCTTAAGTAAACAATCGTTCGAAATGTATTAGAATCTCGCCAATTATATATGTTATATCATTTATATTAGATAAATCGAACAAAGAAATATATATAAAATTATAAATAGAAAATAATTATAGTAAAACGAAAATATTCAGTTGGGTGAATTAAAAATAGATACCTACTTTGCTAATAAAGTTTATTTGATTGATAATTAGGTCTTGAACAGAGTTAAAAAAATATTTAAATTGAATTTAATAAAATTTGTTTGAACCAAGTAAATTTATTGTTTGAACTACTTATATAAATAAAGTTTGTTTTGTTTAAATTTTTTTCTTTAACTAGTATTATTTGAATTTAATAACATTTATTTGAGCAAAGTAAATTTATAATTGAATTAAATTTATTTGATAAAATGTATATTAATTTGAACACAATAAATTTTATTTATTTATTGATATTCAATATATTTTTATTTGTTTTATTATACATGAATTATAGTAGTGTATACTCAATAATTAGTTCTATTACTTAAAATAATTTAATGCAAACAATTAATTAAAATTACTAGTATTAAAAGTTAATAATTTGGCTTATTTAGGTGAATATGTTTTTTTATTTGTTTCAAATCAATAATGTTTGTTTAAATGAAATAAAAATTGTTTGAGTCAAATTAATAATTTTCAAATAAATGATATTAATCAAACTGAAAATTCCCGAAAACTATATTATAAGACTAAGTAAAATAACAATTTCACAAAAAAATCAGTGACGTACCGCTGTACTAAATATTGAATAATACAGACAAAAATAAATAAAAAATAAATCTTTCTTTATTTTACTTTCGAAAGAAACTAAAAATTTCGTGCGATTTTTACATTTTTCTAATTATTTATTATACACAAATAATGTTTTCAATTATGGGCCTTTTTACAAATTCAAATACTTAAACAATATAATTTTTTTGTAAATAATCATTAATGAATGGAGTACACGAAGCAAATCGAAAGGTCGGTTCTTAAGATAAAACCGTATATAAATTAATTACCTTATTAGCTAAATTAGTCATTAGAAAGTTACAAAATATGTTTAATATCGCAATAATACCGATCGGTTGTTTATTTAATATCCAGCGCGTATCTATTTTTAGTAATAAAGTTACTAAAATAGGAATACATGGTGCCGCTTATCTCTTATTCACAATTATGTAAGTTGTAATCGGATATATTTGCGGTTTTTACACCTATCAATCGAATCGACAACGTAACAACCGACCAACTTCATAAATACGGTTTAATACCAGAAGTATATCTACGGTTTATAATAATCTACAACACTAGAGTAATTCTTAAACGTTTCTTTAATAATAACATTATTTCATATTTGGATCCCTTTGGAAACCACAAAGTTATGGCTTAGTTATACCTAACCTAACCTAACCTAACTTAACCCAACCTAACCTAACCTAACCTAACCTAACCTAACCTAACCTAACCGAACCTATCAGTGAAACATTCTTTTAATTACTCTATTGTGATTTACATAACTTTGCAATTGCTTTCATTATCGTTTCTTTCTTTATACAAATTAATGTTGAAACTAAAACTAAAAATGAGAATTTAAAAAAATGGGAAATATAAAATGGTTTTGAAAAAAAAAGTAAATGAATATTAACTAAGGAAGAACAAAATTAGAAAAAGATACAGGAATTGGGGAGACAATGTGACATTTGAAAATATATTATTCATTATAGAAAATAATATTTTGAACAAAATAATTAGAAGAAAACAAGAAAAAAGTCTCGGGAAAATTTATGAAAAATAAAAAAGATGAAAGAAAAAGCGAATGTATCAATAAAACAGAAAAGATAAAAAAGAGACGAATACAATTTTTGAAAAAAATGAAAACAAAATAGGAATTACGGAGGCAAAATGACATTTTTAAAAAGATATACAATAATATTTTGGAAAAAAAATAGAAAGAATACCAGAACTAACTGGGGAAAATTTAGAGAAAATAAAACTTAAAAGAAAATAGATTTAGAGAAATATACGAAAGAATGAAACAGAAATTAAAACGATAAAAGAAAATTTGACCAACGGCTTCAAATCAAAGAGATTTGAGGGAAACATTATTAGAGAATGGGGGATTTAGAAAAATGAATACAACATTTTTCTAATCATAATCAAAGAGATAATTATAATGACAGATAATTTTAAGATTATTAATTTAACCTAAACTATTTACGACTTTCGATGCTAATATTTTAGCTAAAAATTCTTCTACTTGCTTTATATCCCACTGATTTATTTTATTTTAATTTTTTTTTAATTGCTTCGTAATTAGATTGATTATCTTTTCACCCTTCTTGCGAATCGTATTCACTTGTTACCTTCAATTTCAAGCTGATAATTACGCCTCTCACGTGGTTAAACTGTCACACTAGCCTAATATTTCGGTGCTAGATAATATTACTATTACGTCGAACATATGTTTTAAGGCCGAACTAATAGAACGAAACGTCTAGAAGATGTCTGATCTCTGACTTGATATTGTTAGTTTAAGTGGTTCCTCATAACACTTTTAAAAAAGTGCTCGATGAGAAAATAAATATATTTTTGACTTACCAAAATGCAGCGACGTCTTTGAGCAAATAAACCTGCAACGAAAACAAAAATAATAATGATAATAGTAATAATAACAATAACAATGAAAATTTTAACAAAATTTATGGTTAAAATCTTTTTAAATTAAATCAAACAAGCCAAAATTTTATATAGGACGAAGACATGAGCAAAAATGGATAAAGAAGAAGAAAAGCAAAAAACAGAGCAAATAGAAATAATGAAATTTCGGAATAGATAAAAGAATAAATTGAGGAAAGTCATGAAACTGATGAAAGTACCATTAAAAATAAAGAAGAGAAAACCCGCCAAATAATACAAAATGTTCAAGAGTAATATGATGGTCGGCATCATAGAGAGAGACGATTAACAAAGATTTTTTTTCAATAATATTAAAAAAAATTGAAAACATAAATGCATAATTTGAGAACAGATAAAAGAATGCAAACTTTGAAAAGGGGCAGTTTTAACAAGAATTATTTGTTACACAGAATGAAGATATTCAGTTTTCCAACATTTTTGATTTATTTGAAAAGATCTTAACAAAGTAGCAATGCTAAATAGAAAAATTGTAAGAAGCTGGTACAAAGAAAATAATTTTCTTACAAACTTATACAAATAAAAGAAATACATTCATTGTTGACTTTTGGGCAAAATCCTGAAACCCGTCGATTTTTAATTTCAAATATCGATTATTTTTTTTTAAATACAAATCTATTTCGTGCGATACGTCAATTTTTTTAATTATCCAACCAAAAGTCAATTTGGCATCACTAGAAATAAAATGTTTTCTTAAAAAAAAAATAAGAGTCTCGTTCAGATTGCTTGAGGATCAACTGATTGACCTCCTAACTTTCCAGATTTAACTACTCTTGATTTCTTTTTATGGTAATACTAAAAAAATAAAGTAAATTATTAAAATAGTTCAGTGATGTTATTTACCACTTTGTTATAGCGGAGAGTTGTCAACTTGATCATTTACTTTACATTTGGTTGTATTCAATAAATATGAATATTAATTGTAATAATGATAACAATGTGTTAATCCAAAATATACATTCTGTTCATTTTGTTATGTGCAAAAACAATTGTGACAACATTTTTCTCATTCTGAAGATAAATGCTTTAATTACATCTTCTGGTTTTGAAAATCGTCGACCATCTTTTATTTTTTCGTAAATTGGTGAAAACTTCTGGTAAACAAATCGTTTTATATATTTAAATTGTCGACACCGTTGACAAAAAGTTCTTCACGATGGTGACTTTTCACCAAGAGTAGTTTTTTAGTCAATAATAAAATAAATTTATTGCAAGATTACTTAAATCCATGATTTTTTTATATGACTGTTTACTCTAAACTTATACTGTGAGCAAACTCTTTCTTCAATACATTTCAACAATATTATTTTCATCTCTCAAAGAACCTTTACACCTGTTCTACAAATTTAAGCAGTACATAAACTTATTAACTTGGTTAGATAATTAAAATACTTTTAAAATGATGCATCGTGGCACCTACATTTTTATTGTAATTTTTTTGAACGAGACACCAATTTGATTGTAATTTGTTGCATATCTCTGCTACTAATATAGGTAAACTATAATAGCAAGAGGCACTCTTGGCTGACCCTTGGCTTGACCTGTGAGTACATTTTTTTAAAATAACTTATTGCAAAGCAATCGGATCAACGAAAAGATTTGCACTGTTGACTCAGACCACGGATACAGAAATTACAGGGGGAATCAGAAATCTCTCACTGAACACAAATAGGGATTTTTCCAAAGTGGTTCAGGTCGTGGTTTGTATTAATTTCAGACACTTTGGAAAATGCCAAATACTTCTTCAATAATATTAATTAAAAAAAAAGTTTACTTTGCATTTAAAAAAAGTATCTATAAATTGTAACTTTTCGCATAAATAATTTTAGACATTTCACTAAATGCTAACAAAATAATCTTTTGAATAAATTTTAGAAAATAAACATTTTTTCATTCAACTTAAAAAAAATAGTTCATCAAAAACTAAAATTTATACTTATATATTTTTTTCTATATTTTTAATCGAAATTAAAGTTTTTTTATCAAATTTTAACTAAATCGGCCTTTCATTAAAATTGAATAAAATAAATCCTTTTTTTCATTAAATTTCAAGAAAATAAATCGTTAATATATGTGAATTTTTTAGATTAAAAGTATTAGTTTTTTGTGTATATTTTCAGTCGAATTTTATTTTTATTTTTTTATGATGGATTCATAGAGAGTATATTTATTGTTTTTTAAAATGTGAAGTAAAAGTTTCTATTTGTCAAAAATTGGCAATGTTGCTAAACATGTAATAAATTGGAATTGTTAGGAAACAGTATTAAATAATAATAAAGTTTCTGTTTAAAATTTCGAACACTCACTAATTATAAAAATCCAGGCAAATGAATTTTTATTACCGTATAAACTACATTTACGCTCGTACTCACGAACGAGAAAGCTTTCACTTACGCCTTTTCCGGCCGCATATTCATAAAAAAACGGTCCTTCGCCATATGTACACCACATAAAATGACTTTTTTTTCACGTTTGCTTCCCTCGGCAACCGTTTCTACACTTTTTATATCGACAGATTTCAAGAGCGAAATTAAGTCAAGGCCGATACAAAGGTTAACTTATCAAGAATGTAAAAAATACGAAAAAAAATATTCCCACCAGAAAATGTGGCGTAAAGGGGTTGTGGGCCATTAACTATTTTGATTGCTTTATACAGTAGATGAGTTATAAAACAGATTGTACATACGAGTGGAATTAATTATTATTATTAATTTATGTTTTCTATTAAAAGTTATATATATTCTTGATATATATTTAACGGAAATTTAAGTTGTTTCATTAAATTTTAATAAAAACAAGTTTTTTTATGTTATATATATGAATTTAAAGAAAATAAATCGTTTGTCACAAAATTGTAATTGTTTGCGTAAAAAATTATATTTTTTTACGTATATTTATAATCAAAATTTAAATTCTGTTATCAAACTTTAATAAAACTCGTACTTTCATAAAATTCTAATAAAATAAACATTAAATTTCAGAAAGTAAATTGTTTTTTTCACTAAATTCTGATAAATATAAATCGTTAATTTATATTTTACAATATTTTATTTTTTTGGGTATATTTTTAATCGAAATTTAAGTTATTTGAATTTTTTCACAAATTATAATAAAACTTTTTCACTAGATTCTAAAAAAATAAACATTCTGTCATTAAATTTTAGGGAAATAAACTGTTTATCGATACATTTTAATTTTTTACATTAAAAATTTTATTCTGGTATATTTTTATTTGAAATTTATGTTGTTTTATTAAATTTTATAAAAAACAATCTTTTTATATTAATTTAAAAAAAAAATTACATTGCATTTAAAAAAAGTATCTATAAATTGTAACTTTTCGCATAAATAATTTTATTAAACATTTCACTAAATTCTAGCAAAATAATCTATTTTTCAATAAATTTTTTTTCATTTTTTTTCATTCAACTTAAAAAAATAGTTTATCAAAAATTAAAATTTATACTTAGGTACATTAAAAATATATTTTTTTCTATATTTTTATTCGAAATTAAAGTTTTTTATCAAATTTTAACAAAATCGGCCTTTCATTAAAATTGAATAAAATAAATCTTTTTTTCATTAAATTTCAAGAAAATAAATCGTTAATATATTTGAATTTTTTAGATTAAAAGTATTAGTTTTTTGTATATATTTTCAGTCGAAATTTATTTTGACTCATTAAATTTTAATAAAAGCAACTTTTTGATATTAAATATTTATTTATATCGTTTTGTATTGCAAATTTGGTGCTTTTTTGTCTAAACTTTAATATTTCCTAGCATCATATTTTCAATAAATTTCAAGAAAATACACCGTTTATCAATAAATTGTACTTTTTGTATAAAAATGTTTATCTTTTTTTATCTATTATTATTATTTGAGTTGTTTTAATAAATTTTAATAAAAGTAAGCTTTATAAATTTGCACATTTCTGACCGCGTCGCTTTTATTTTACACTATTTACTTTATATTTCCTGTTTTATGCAAAAATATTTCGTACAAACGTACTTCACTTACGATATTTATATATTTAATTCAGTGAAAGCAATTTGGCAAATCTAAACTGACCTATTTTTAACACATTCCGTATTTACGAAAACGACGATTTTTTTCTCGTATTTGTCCAATTACAATGGCGTTCTTTTAATACATACTATTTAAATTTTTGGCTGCAGGTGAACATTTGAACTATTTTTCTTATTCTTTTTTTAACGTATATTATTTGAATTGTGTCAGTTTGATTGATGTCCACCAGTTGCTACCAACCAATTTATCCCTCTTAATTTGTGCCGCTCTTTTAGCCTTTTATCACGTCATCTGTATCTCATCCAGTGACGTACCTCGGTTGGATTAAATATTAATTAATGAGGACTGTTTTGAAGGAGTAACAAGAACAAGAAACGGAAAAAATATGCAGAATGGAGAAGAGAAAATAAACTAAAAAACAATTGGGGAGAAAAGACAAAACTTTGTTAGAGAAAAATATTCGTAAAAATATACATGTAGAAAAGATAATTGGCAAGATTCGGGATTCTTATATACATCCTATTTATTGACTCCACAAATGTCTACGACAACGTAAAGAGAAAAAAACGAATCAGATCATTGCAAGAACTAAAAATGATGCAGAAATTATTAAAAGTAGTAAATATGACTCTAAGAAATATAAAGTTTGGACAAATAAGCACAAAAATTACAATATAAAGAGATCCAAAAAATTATTTAAAATAAAACAGCTCACTTTTATTAAAATACATTATTAAATTAAAAACAACTTAAATTTAGATAAAAAATGAGGATAAATGGTGTATTTTCTTGAAATTTATTAAAGCTAAGGTTTATTTTGTTAGAATTTAGTGAAATAGGCTTTATTTTATTTCATAATTTACTGAAAAGATAATGAAGCAACTTAAATTTCGATTAAAAATAAACTTAAAAAAATAAACTTTTTTAATATCAAAAATTAAAATTTATTTATTAACTTTATTTTCTTAAATTTTAATGAGAAAACGATTTATGTTTTAGACTTTAAATTTATTGATAGGATATTTATTTTCTTAAAATTTAATAAAAAGAAGGCTTATTTTATGTAAACTTAATGTAAAAACTTTACTGTGAATAAAACTTAATCAAACAGCTTAAGTTTCGATTAAGAATATAACAAAAAAATTTTTTTAATGAAAGAATGTCAGTTTATTTTCTTTCTCTTCATAGAATTTACTGTAAAAACGTTACTTGTTTTAAATTTTAAGAAAACAACTTAAATTGATATTTAAAGAAACCATGCAAAACATTACAATTTATTACTATTTATTTTCTTGAAATTTATTGAATAAAATGTTTTGTTAGAAATGAATGAAAAAGTGTTTGTTTTGTTAAAAATTAATGAAAGATCGATCTTATTAAAATATGATAAAAGAAGCGTCTATTTCTATTATAAATCTATAAAAAAAAAAAAAAATTAATGCGAGAAATAAAATATTTATTTTCTTTAAATTTATTGGAAAAAAGATTTTACTGTATTAAAATTTAATGCAACTTACATTTCTATAAAAACACACCAAAATAATAATTTTTTAACCTAAAAAATTACAATTTATTGAGGAAAGGTTTATTTTCATTTAATTTCTTGAAAAAAGATTAATATTGTTAGAAGTTAATAAAAAAAAAAGGTTAATTTTGTTAAAGTTTAGTGAAAGGTCGACTTTGCTAAATTTTGATAATAAAAAACCTAAATTTCGATTATAAATATGTCAAAAAATACAGTCTTTAATGAAAAAACTATTTTTAACTTAATCAACAATCTCCCCTTTCCATTAAACCGTTCTACGTCTGTGGTTTTTTATCTAAAAATCTCCACTGACGCATGTTTTTTAAACGCTAAACAGCTGTTAACTTTAATTTTTCATATATCCTGGTCTTCCTCAAATTTCAAACAACACCCAAAGAATTCCTTTATTACCGCTAATAAAAAAAAACAGCTGAGAAAAGAGGCGCCGCTGTTAAAGGGTTAACCCCCAAAAGTTCGTCATCTGTCTTACACAGGGACGGACTAAAAAGGTCCATAAGGGAAGTAATCTACAAAAAAAAAAATAGTCAGAGAAAAAAAATATTGCGGTGCCAAAACTGATAGTTTCTAAATTTTTTTTCCTCCCTGTATATGAGTTTTGTTCTCATGAGAATGCATATGCGAAAAGATAAAAGATTGGTATCGTTAAATTAGGAATTCAGTTTAATAATAACCTTCGTAATAGGTTTGCGGCCTTATGAGCAATAATTTTGACTCCTCCTATATATTTTACACGTTAAATTTGATCATTAACGTGCAATTTTTTGATTATCGATCTCGTGAGAGCATTTAATTAGATCAAAATACCGGCAATTTTATAAAACAAGCTCTAGTTAATGGAAAAGTTATACCTGGTGACCAATTTACACTAATAAATTAACATTTTTGGAGCCTTGTAAAATAAAAAAATAAAACACCAAACTTGATAAATTGGGACGATAAAATAGAAGAAAGAAAAGAAGAACATTAAAATTTCACCGGTTGTAATTGAGGTTTCCTCATATTTTTATTGGCACCGCTTTTAATTAATTATTCACTGTACAAAATAAGGCAATTGTCATTTTCCAGAAAATTTGTAGTGCAACGAAATGAATCATTTTAGTGTAAAATTATTATAATTACTACGGAATATACAGAACGCCCTCTCTATTTTAAAGTAACGAGCAAAATATTTCAAGGCATTGATTTTTAAAATTAAAAAAAAAATGATTTTTTAGCATCAATTTAAAAAAAAATTATCAACAAATTTTAAATTTTGGTAATAAAAATTATATTTTTTTTGTGTATTTTTAGTCGAAATTTAAGTCTTTTTCATCTACTTTTCTACATTATGTAATTTAAAAAAATAAATGTTTTATAAATTAATTTTAATCCTTATTTTTTGAATATATTTTTAATCGTAATTTAAATTGTTTCACTAAATTTTAATTAAAGTAACCTTTCATAATAAATAAATTGTTAAACAATGAATTTTAATTTTTTGTATTTTTTGGGTATATTTTTAATGGAAATTTAGGTTGTAGAATTAAATTTTATCAAAAATTTCAATACATTTTACATTTTTGCACAAAAAAATTGTATAGTTTGCGTATTTTTTTAAAAGAAAATTAAGTTTTTCATCATCATATTAATCCTTTACTTTAAAAATTTTATTTGCGGATAAATTTTTTTGAAAATTGTATTTGTATTTTTCAAAAAAATTACTAAAAACATGAAGAGAAAATTGTATAATTCATAATTAACTTATTTATATTCTTAAGTCGTGAAATCATACTATTGTGTTTTATTATTAAGATTTCGATTTATTTTTTATATTTTCCTGTTTATTTTCAACATTTTCTTGTAAATCGTTTATTATTTTCTTTTCCAATTTTGTAGATTCTTGCTGAAATTTTTTCTAATATTTCTTCTCTCATTTTTTATGGAACTTGCATAACCTTAAAAAAAAAGTTACAAATAATAGTGACATAAAATTAGTTAAAATACTTCATTGTGATACGAATGTGTTCTTGAGTGATAAGAAAATAAGATTTTTAAGAATTTTTCTTCACACTGATGTTGGTCACATTTATCTTTTTATCGGGAAGCACTTCAAAGTGAATCAATTTCCTGCCTATGGTTGACATATTTCAAAAGTGAGTAAAAATTTATGTAATTTATTGGATTGTTAATATCATTAGATTTAAATGAAATTTGAATCCACGTTGAGATCATTTTTGAATCAACATGAATCTAATAGAAAATATACAAAGTGTGCCCAACAAAATTTATAAAAGTAGGTCCATTTTTTTCTTTCATAACAAAATACAATATTAGAATATTTTCTATCTTATTATTTTTCCGTCTTCGTTTTTAAGTCACTTGTTTTTCGTTTGTTATACTTATTTTTTTTTTTAAATCTTTTAGTATTTTTGTTTCTTCTATCTCGTTCAATATCTTTAATTTTGCCAACTATCCATTCGCGTTTATCTTTTATCTTTTCTTAGCACTTTTTCCTAATTAACCACAACATCCATAAAAACGTATTTCTCAAAAAAAAAAAAAAAAAAAAAAAAAAAAAAATCCTCGACACATTAACCAGTTTCGCATGTATACAACAATAACGTTAACAACGACAATAATAAAAGCCGCGTTGTGGTCGCGGTTGGTACTCAATTTCAACATCATTAACAACATGATCGGCATCTCTCAAAGGCGACAACAAAATTCATCGAGCAAGTAATAAACGAACGACAAGAGAGCACTAAAAGAGATCCGAAAATAAAAAGAGCGCCGTGAGTTATAGGTATGAAATCCAGTGGCGTATCACCACCCGAATTATCCACCTCCAACGAGACGACTATTATTATTATTATTATTATTATTATTATTAACCGATGAGTTGTATAATTCTATTGTAAATTGCGAAACTAAATTTCTGAGTTTCGTCTAATATAACTACTTGCAAATATTAACAACTTTATAAGAAATGGGCATTTAAATATTATATATACCTCGTATAATCAGTTGATATCTGAGGTAGTGAAGTTCAGTTGGCCAAATCAACCGAAAATGCATTTATAAGTATTTGACTGAATTTCTATAGTCGTAAAAAGTTCTTAGGCAGTAGCGCGGTGTTAAGGATAGTTTTTTCTTAATTTCTTTTTTGTTTAAAATATGGCATTTTGAAAACCGTAGTTAAATAAGAAAATATGACAATGTCATGAAATTCCACAAACAATTAACGACAATTAAGTACTTAAATATGAATATTTACAAATACAAACGCGACAAGTTGTTTTAAATATGTTCGTGTGTTTAAAAAAGAAGTTAGTGTAAAGTTAGACAATGAAATAGTTGAAAGAATTTAAGATCTAACATAAATAAATGAACAGTTTAAAAAAAAAGATGAGTATATATTCTGATATTGATAAAAGAATTACAATTTACTATAAAAAAGACCAATTTTTATTGAAATTAAACGAAAAATTGTTGCACAGTCCTCATTATAAGACTAAATGAAGGAATTTTCTTCAGAATTTGAGTACGAAGATTTTTAAAGTATTTTTTTATTTAAATAACCAAAAAACTAGTTATTTAGTATCTAACCCTTACATGACTATTGTTATTTACAGATTTTTTAATTTATTTTTAATATTGCCATGGAAGCACTTTTCTTTAATTTTGTTTTAAGAATGTTTTTCTTTATATTTGGATTAAAGTTCATTTTTAGTTTAATCTGCTTTCAATCGTTTTTGACTAAGTTGATAATTTATAAAAAACCTGTGTCAGTTCCAAGCTCGGGGAAAGAAGGAGAGTTTAATATCAAAAAAACCAAAACACGTTTAAAATACTCTTATAAAATTGTTGAAAAATGTCGAAAGTGAACAAAAGACGAAAAAACGACTCGAAAACATCCAGAAAACTATCGAAAACTGTGGAAAAATTAAAACTCTTTCAATTTAAAAAAATATAAATATATATAATAAAAACAAAAAAAATGGATTATAATTATACACTACGTATAGAGTTTTTATTTATATTTGATTATTTACACGAATATCAAATTTATGCAACTAGTTAAACTCCTACGTCCATGGATGTTCTTTGTTCGTTGGACTTTCACGAACTTTTTTTTGAGATTTCGCAATTTCGAATAAAAATATTTGTATTTCGCAGTTGCGTTCAGTTTTAGTTCGGCCGAACGGCGGCAGAGTTTTCGGTTCGTCGTCGTTCGGCTTCGAAGGACCGGCACTGGATGGCGTCGCTTCGAAAAGCGGTGACCTTGGTGTCGGCCTGGACTGACCCAAACACTGACCCCTCCATGCAATTGCAAACAATTGCACTTGAATATGTGACGGACATGACACTGGCACTGGCACTGGCACTGGCACTCTACCGGTGCCTGATGCCATACGCATTTCATTGCTTCATTCGAGAGGAGGACCTTTTTATTTTTATTTTTCGCGATCTCCTCGCATACGCCGATCATTCTCTCTAACGTAATGTTCGATTTACAAGCGTGCCGCGGATCTGCCAGTTTCGTTTGAGTAACTGGGTTGGTAAACTATTGAGGGCGATTTGCAATTTAGAAAATTCATTACGGACCATTCTGTATAATTTTATGTAATAGTTCGTATGCGTAAAGTCGTTAAAGGTATTTAATTGTTTATCATATTTTGATTGAAATATTAAAATGTTTCGGTCGGATACTCTGTTTAAGTGAATTTAATTTGCTCTAATTTGAGATTTTAAATAAAGAAATTTTAGAAATGGAATACTCTGTATATTCGTACATCTCTTGATACGTGTATTTCTCCTTTTTTTATTTACCATATATTCGCATTAACCTCTTGGGTTACTACAGCCATGTAAATGACATTTTTAAATTTGACGAATTTGAGTGTCTCACAAGAGCTCGATCAAAAAAATTGTAATTTTGAAAAATTATTTTTTAAATTGTGACATCCTGTACAATATTTATTAGGAAATTTATTACGAAAAAAATTAAAGAAAACCTTTGCAAAATAATTTCGAATATGTCATCACAACTTGACGTTATTAAAAAAAATCTATTTTAAAAGATCATTTTTTTAAATTTACACCTACTGTATAAAACTTATTAAAAAATCGACTGCGGAAAAATTCAATCAAATCTTTTGGAAAATAATTATTAATACCGTGAGAATTTTTTGAAATTGACAAATTCGAATATTTAATATTAAAAATGAAATTTTTCAAAAAAAATATTTCATATTTCATATTGTATAAAATTTAGTACAAAAAATTCGTATAATTTTTTAAATTTGAGAAATTCGAACATTTTATGATAACTGGACATTAAGAAAATTATAACATTTTTAAAGCAAATTAATTTTTTTAGTTTCTTTTAATTTTTTTCATTTTATTTCAATGTCTATTCCTTCATCCTCTGTGAATATTGTTTCTAAAGAATTCTCGTAAATCATCCTGAAGATCTGTTTTTTTAACTATTCCTTCCAATCTGCACAATTTCCATAAAAAAATTTCAGAGTCTGTTTTTTATGTTAACTCAGTGCTTTTTATTGGCCATATTCCATTGCCGATTAATGAAATGTTTATGGAACTTGCATAACCTTAAAAAAAGGGAGAAAACCATTTTTAAGTACAAAAAATGGCGACATAAAATTAGTTAAATATTTAACAGTGATATGAATGGATTTTCTTGAGTGAAGATAATATTTTTAAGAATTTTCAAGTCTCATTGGATCAGGAAGGACTTCAAAGTAAATAATTTTCTCGCCATTGGTTGACGTATTTCAAAATTAACAGAATTTTTAGTGTTGGAGTTTAGAAAATACCAAGTTTCTCGTTGTTTTGATGATTTTTTTTATTTTGTTTTGTTTGATAAGTTTGTTGATTATTGTTTAATTAGTTGTAAGAAATCTTAAGAGTAAGACACTTGTGAAAATTTATGTAAATATCATTAGATTTAAATGAAATCTGAACTGACGTTTAGATAATTTATGAATCTAATGAATCTAATAGAAAATATACAAAATGCGCCACATAAAATTTATAAATTTTCTTTTATTCTTAATAATTGGTGTTAAATGTTAAAAATAAAATTTACCAAATTAGATTTTTCTCTTTCATAACAAAATATAATTTTACATTATATTCATCTTCTTTGTTATTGTTTTTACTTTGATTAATTTCCAAATCGAATAATTTTTTAAAACATTACCACCACCTTGTCATAGTTTCCCCTTTTATTTTATTTGTGCAACCAATCTTTACTTTCTTGTTTTTTTTTTCTAGTATTTCTCAAGATTCTTAAAAATAATTTTTGATTCACAGTTAAACATTACTTCTCTTTTGGTTCCAATTTTTCGCATAGCTTTTTATTTTCTATAATTTTCCTCCTCGTTTGTGTCCTCTATTTTTTGTCAAAAAGAATAATTTTATTACGTAAATTAAAAACGAAAACCAACATCCAGGGAATAATCACAAGATGACGAATTTCGTCGTGCCATTTGTTTCTCGGATTTGCAATTGTTTTTCGCGAATTTAACGAGGCCAGAAGACGGTTCCAAATTTGTTTGTTCTAATTTTCCAAAATCGATAGAGGAAGTCTACTTACGTATATAAAATAATGATAATCCACCCACGCAACAGATTTAGGTCCAAACAAAACAAATTATGAAAATATTATTTCATTACGTAATTCTCTGTGATTACATGGCCCCGGAGTATTTGCAAAAACTATAAGAAAAAACTAAAATCTGTCTCCCGCTGGGGAAAAAAGCCGCTTTTAATAATATACGTATAATAACAAAATAATGATTTAGCTAAATTTTATTGAATTAAATTGGGAAAAATTGACGTTTTGAGCACCTTGTATATCACTTGGAGTTTGAATCGCAGTTTATTTATAAAATAATTGATTGATTTTCCCTTGTTCTTATCCGAGCCAAGAAAATATTTCAAAAAATGGCGAATATATCAAACAAAAAATAATTAACCTGTCAAAGTTCAATCTTAATCGACTAAAAATACAGTTTAATCGTCCACTTCAATTAAAGTATCATCTTTTCAATGCATTTTAATTACATCGATGACAATGTACCACAAACAATTATAAATATTTATCGAAGTAATTTTATTCTGTTAAAAAAACGCGTCGCCGCGTCCGAATATTTTTTAAATATATTCAGTTTATTTAATTTAACGAACTCCGTGATTGTGCGTTGTCTTAATATAGAAATATATTCGTATTTGATATTAATTGGTGTCTAATTTTAATATTGAAATAGAAGGTCAAAATTTTATCAGATTATTCCCGAGACACGTGTGATACGCGAGGCGATCATTTCGACACTTTTAACCCATAGAAAAAACTATGTCAATTTTCACAATTGATTAAATCGGGGGGATTTCAAAACGGATTTCATTTAACCGCCAAAAGTTTAAAAATTGCTTTTTTATGAATCGCAATAACGGAAAAAAGATACTTATTTGAATTTCCATATTACACTGACACAAACAAACACGTTTTCAAACTTTATCTGAAAGTCAGTGCACCGATACTGAAATAGAATTTCTCAATAAGGGACTTAAATACAGTATATCACCTAAATTCGCAAATAATATTAAAGAAATTTTAGCAACTGACTCAGAAACGAAAAATTAAAAATTAAAAATTTGATTAAAAATTTCAAATTTGTCTCAATTAATATTGATATTTTAACTTTAAAAATAGTAATAATTTAACAGTTACAAAATCATAAAAATGTAGTGCAACCGCCATTTTAAAGACAAATGATTACAAATTTAAAGTAAACGAAATTATTGAATGAAGTAACTTAAAAATTCTCAGTAGAGACCCAACCAAAAAATTAAATTTCAGATAAAGTTAAAGAAATAGTTTATCAATCAAATTTCCTTTTTACTCTGATGAAAAATATATATTTCAAAAAAACCTCAAGCACCAAAATAATATGGTGAGATTAAATTACATAAATATAATTTGCTTGTGTTAATACACCAAATAATAAATTAGCAGTGGTTCATAATAAAACTTTAACTAATTACGGTTACATATCAAAATATTCAGCAAAAAAACTATTTAGATTTAATAATTAAACTAAATACAGATAAATTAAATGAAAACACAAAATTAGTTTCATTTGACATTAGTAATGTTTATTCCACGTGAATATAAACAATTAATAACAACATTTTTAGAAAGAATCAAGATTACCTAAATTTTAATTGACGAAATTTAATCAATCAAAATTACTTTGTTTTTGATGATACATTTTCTATTAACAAACAACTTTTTATTCGGACAATATTAATTCGGACGTATCGACTCTCTGCAGGAAATTTTCTTGTGTCCGGGTGCGTGATTTGTTATTAATATTCTTTTGAAAATGGCCGTCGCAATGTTATTTATTCGAAAAGGAAGGGTTGGGAAATAAAGTAACGTTACTGCAACAGGACGTGTACACGTTTATTTATTATAACGCGTCCGTCTAAACGTAGAAATTCTACACGCATATTTAACAAGGTGATTAACTAAAAAGGGACTTTAACTAGTTCTTGTACCAGGTAATTCGCAAGTTTTCAAATGGTATCGTTTGTTATTCAAAATTGTAGTTTTTTAAGTATGACTGGAAAATTGTTCGATAACAATTGATTCTAATATCAGCAATTCAAGAAGCAGTGGAATAATTTAAAAACAAAAGACAAAGCACATATAAGAGAGGCAATGAATGCCAAGAAATAACAGGAAAAAAAACCTTCCCACAACTAAGAAAAAGAACTAAATATGTCTGTAGAGAAAAAAAAGAGAGAATTCCTGAAAAGAAATAGAAAAAATAGAGGAAAATGTTATAAATAAAGACATCCGAAATTTTTGTCAAGATACTTAGAAGAGAGCTAATATAATAGAAAGTAATTCTGATTTTTTGAAGAGATGGAGGCAATATTTTAAAAAAGTATTAAACAGTAATAGGAGATGTCTGAAGAAGAAGAACTAGAATAAAAAGACTATCAACGAAAAAATCGAAAAAACATTAAAAAGTGTAAAAAATGAAAAAATTGAGAAAAATTGAAAATATTGGAAAACCAAGAAAATGGAAAAAAAAATTTAACATATTAAATATTCCACTTAATGAATCATAATTCAGAGTCATCAACTTAAAGAGTTGGAGTTCAAAAAACGACAGAATAGAAGAAAATGAAAAAATAGAAAACCTGAAAAACCGAAACAAATTAAAACAAGCCGAAAAATAAATTTTTAAAAATCCAGGTAATAATAGCTCCGTCAAAAATTAACATTATTAAGAAAAAAAGAAAAAAATCACTGTCAAAAAATATATATTTTTTGTTCAAATCCGAAAATAAATCACACTTATCGAATATGCGACGCGTTGAAATCACTGTTCTTTCACCAGATTTTTAAAACAACAGCACTAAATTATTTAATAAATTCGTTTATTATTAATGTATTCAAATTCGCAGCAATTCATTATTTATCGCCTAACTAGATTCACTTTCTAATCATTACAGAATATCATTCAAAGTAAAATTTCGTGCAAAATAAACTAAGAATTTTCAACAAAGTGTCGCCCTCTAGCGTCAAAATAACTTTATATACGTTTACATATTTGTAACGAATTAAGGTGAAAACAACTACTTTCATTTAAATCCCTATCGATTTTGAAAATATTCACAAGTAGGCAACACAATATACAATATATATATATATTGCATCCGATCGTATAAAACCAAAAATTGATGTAATTCAGAAGTGTAATGGCTGGCAATAATATTGGCATAGAAACGGGTCCAAAGAGTTGTAAAAAAAGGTCACAAATGGCATTTGAAAAAAATAAAACTATTATGCAATTATCCGAGCGCAGGATGTGAACGAATTTTGGGCAATGCACTCATTGTATAAGAGAATCGGAGCCCCATTCGCATGGCCGTTTGCGACCAATGCACCGGGGGCCACTTAACTCTTGTTTTGTAGTGTTTAGAAAAACAAAAACAACAAAGAGTTTATTTTCGCGGTTGTAAATTTTTATTGGTTTCACAGGTTCACGGACGTCTTCTAAGTAATGACCGCGCGCGCTTTAAAACCTCCGTTTACAGGGTGTTTCCTATGCGCCGGCCCCAAAATTCAAACTCCGATAAATAATAAATGGTGTTAGTTATTACAACTATTAAGTTATTTGGTTAAAAACGGATGAATTTAATAAAGAATTGTTTGGGTGTTTCAATTAAGAGAATATTTGTTTTCGTTAACGAAATATTTGTTTGCCATTAAAAAATGTATATTTTCTTAAAAAAAAGCAGGTTACAAGGGATAAAAATCTATAATATTATTATTATATTTTTATTAAAGATCTGCTAATAAGTTGTTAAATATTTTTAAATTTTTTGTGATTATATTACTAGTTTCGAATTATTTGGAAATATCCAAAATGGTCGAAAATGACTTGGAAATTTGTAAATTATGTAAATAAATTTGGAATTTTTAGAATGAAAATCAAAACCGTGCGATTACTTCATTCTCAATTTAATAAAAGCAAACCAGTACAAAATTTTAATAAGATAATATGATTTGTGTCTAATAAAACGATTACGTAAAATAGAAATGTAAAAATAAGTATTAGTAACATTTAAATTTTAATCTTTTTTTAATGAAATGAATTTCCAATTTTTTATACGCATTCTTTGTAATTTTTATTGTTTTTATATTATTTACGACATATATATATATATATTAAATAGTTTAGGAATAATTAACATATATCAAAATTAATATTAAACAACTAGCCCGAGGCCATGAAAATACTGGATGTCATTTAAAGCTTATATATGACCTCATTGCTCCACCCCTGCATTTTTTATACCTGACAAATATGGGTTTTTGACATACCGTAACTTCGGTAGAATAGTCACTTCTGTTATTAAAAAAAAACTTTCACTGGTTCATTTGGTTATTATTGGATATACAGGGTATATCAATCGTTTTGAAAACGAATTATAATTAAAGAATTAAAATAAAAGCTTATGGATTTCGTTATTATAATTCTGTTTTTAGATTTTTAAATTTGTAAAAGGTCTTTAAAAATTTTCTAATAAACATTATACAGTGTGTTTTTAAAAAGTTGCATTTTTTTTTGAAAAACATTGCAAAACAAATAAATCAATAATCAAACTTGTACTACTTACAACAATAAAATGATTCTTTTTGGGAAACTAACGAATCATTAAAGAGTACAAAAAAATACAGGATAATACCGAAAAGGAAAATTACAAAAAATATAGAAAAATCATACGAAAATTTTGGTCAAAAAAGGGGATATTCTTAAAATCCCAAATTAACCTTGAAAAATATTTGAAAAACTAGAAGAAAGAGAAGATTGGTTAATTGAGAAATGAAATAAAAGTTAGCGGTAACATTTTGAAGAATTATTGCATAGTAAAAAGGATGAGGATACAACGTAGGAAAAGGCGCAAAGTACAAATAATAACAAGGTGGAAGAATATGAGAATAGAAAGATTGATGAACTAAAACTAGAAAACTGAAAATAGAAAAATCACCAGGGTACGATCAAATATTACAATGGTCAAGTTTTTAGGACAAGCAAGAGAAACAATTTTGCTGAAATTACTGGAAAACACAAAAATTCAATAACAACGTCAACAAGGCTAATAACAATATCAACAATTCTGAATAGGAATACTTCAAATTAGAACCAGGAAAACCAAGTAGGTAATAAGAACAAGAAAGTTAAATCAGTGCAGGACGTTAGTAAAAGTACTCTAAGATGAAATAATGACCTAACCAGGGCAAAACCATTGAGTTTCAACCAAAAAGAAAGATGGGGAAACCAACTAGTTTACAAGAAAGAGGCCACGACGACAATAGAATGAAAATCTGGTAGTATATAAAAATGATAAAGGTCGGCTCGGAGAGAAGCAGAAGCACTACTCCTAGATGGAATAAGTCGGTCAAAGAAAATATTGATATTGTCTATAGAGTGAATAATTCTATTGTAGTTAATTTTACTCAACGGCAGCAGCTGCTGTTGAATAACCAACGATTATATTCGTATCTAACCGTGTTTTTCATTGTTACAGATCCAAGACTGAGGCATAAAGGCCGCGATATCATCCACTTCCCATTCACTGACAGTATTACAAAATATCAAGTGAGCAACGCAACGTTATTCCTCTTCCTGAAGGGCAGCGACCGAAGACCGCCCCAGGACGCCCTCCTGGAAATTTTCAAAGTGAAAAAAATCGCCGACCATTCGGAACCGGCGGCGTTCAATTTGGTTTATACCAAAAAAGTGCCGCAACCGTCGGGAAAAGGCGATTGGGTGAAGATCGATTTTTCGGAAACGGTTTCCGAATGGTTCAAGAGTCCCAGGGACAACCATGGTTTTGTGGTTAATGCGACTGTCAACGGGAAAAGGGTTGCGGTTACGGACGCCAATGTAGATAAAGGGAAAAAAGTAAGTCGCTGCAAGCTCTTCTGTAGAACCACTCAAAGCTGTTCTGATTTCTTATCAACTGATAATGATTTTATAGTTTTTTATAAAAGTTGTTCTCAACGAATAGAGAATGTTCTAAATCAAATTAGAATCGTTTGAGCTAATTTAGAGTAGTACTCAGGACAGTTTTGATGTGTTATAAATTGGTTGGGCATTGTACTAGTTACTTGAAAATTGTTCTCCGTGCTCAAAAGATATAAAATGTTTTTTTAATAAACTAACAAATTCGATTCAAATTGTCTAGTTATTCAAAAATTGTTCAATACATAAAATTCGTCCTTTCGCACTATGTTACGTTGAATGGAATTGTTCGAAAGTTGTTCCTATTATTTCAAAAATTTTGACTGATATAGAAAAGTTGTGGGATATTATATTTGGTACTGTTTTGATCCCTTATAAGTTGTTCTAATTATTTTAAAAGGCTAACGAAGTTGATTCAAATTATTCAGTTATTTAAAAGTTGTTTCGTATGATTGATAACTTTCATACTGTATTTTGTTGAGTGGAATTGTTCAAGACTTTATCCTATTGTTTCAAAGGTTCTGACTGATCGAGAAAAGTTGTAGGAAACAGTTTTTAATAATGTTTAGTATCTTATAAGTTATTGTAATTATTTTAATAGACTAACAATATTGATTCTCTGATTAAAAATTGTTCTAGCAAATTTGTACTGCGTTACGTTAAATGAAGTTGATTGAGTTGTTCGCACTGTTTCAAATGTTTCACTGAATCAGAAAAATTGTAGAATCTATTTTTAATGTGTGAAACCGTAATAAGTGGTTCTAATTGTTTTAATAGACTAAAGAGGTTCATTCAAATTGTTTAGTTATTCAAAAGTTGTTCAATATGATTCAAAATTGTTCTAGGAACTTTAGTACTATGTTACATTGTATGAAGTTGTTCTTAATGATTCAAAGGTTTTAATTAAGCTACAGGAAGACATTTATTACTGTTACTATAAAATTATTCATGACTATCATTAAAAACGAAAATTATTTCAATATTCATGTAACTATAATAACGATGGTATTAAAAGAACATCGATTTAAATCATTTAAATTTCTATCTAACGAAATGTTTATTATGCGAGCGAGTGTTTGTTAAATTACAAAATCAAAACATAAACGCAATAGATAAATTTGAAAATCGAAAAAAAAATATTGCCAGTACCCGTATCTGTATTTCTATTTTAAGCGTGCAGCAGCACATTTTCAAATATTTTATCATAATCGACCTACTTAACGAAACCGAAACGAATGTATCGAACGAAAGGCAATTTTCGAGTTTTTGACAAAAATTCGTATCTGTTGCAGGTTCCTTACGTGGAGATCTCAACGGTGGAAGCGAAACGGCGCACCCGGCGCAACATCGGCCTAAATTGCGACGAAGAATCCAACGAAACGATCTGCTGCCGTTACCCCTTGGTCGTCGATTTCGAAAACATCGGCCTGGACTTCATAATAGCCCCGAAGCGCTACGACGCTTACATGTGCGCCGGCGAATGCCCGTACGTCACCCTGCAGCGATTTCCGCACACGCACCTCCAGCAGGTGGCGAAACCGTCGAGCCTGCCGCCCTGTTGCACCCCGAGGAAAATGGGCAGCATCTCCATGTTGTACTTCGACACCCATTTGAACGTCGTGTACGGCTCGTTGCCCGGGATGGTCGTCGAAAGGTGCGGCTGTTTATAAGTATTTGTGCTGTGAATTAGGTTCGAATCCATGATCTTCGTCTTCGGCTCGCTGTTTATTAGTGGAAATTGGACTAGGACTAGCGCCCCCCGGATTATTAGAATGTAAACAAAAAATTATGATGGTGATATAATTTATGTTGTGTTGCGGTATAAGAGTTGGATTGATCGGAAAAAAGTCGCCAAAATTTGGTTTTGTTGATTCCTAAATTGTTTACCTTGAAATAACTTTGGTACGAAGATTCGTGTATGACAAAATCGTACATTGGAGAAACTAATTTTATACAAAAAATTGTAGCGTATAATCAATATTGAATGAAAAGTGCTTCATTATCTCGGTAAACCAATCAAAAATTTTAACGATGATTCTTCTGGTTCAAAAATGTCTAAAAATTACCATTATAACTCCAGGTTTTAAATACTGCTTTACTATTTACCATAATAACTTTATCAGTATTTAATACAATGCTAACAAAAAAAAATAATAATTAATATTTTTATCTGGTTAAACATAAAATACTTTCATTGTTGCTAAATAATCATGTGATCTCTACTATATTTTATAAAATATATAATTCAGTGCTGCAGGCCTTAAATGATCCTTGATTTTATATTCTGCTAATTATCTTCCTTTATCTTTTCCTGATTTCTCCATTTTCCTGCTCCTAGTTCTCTCAGATGTTTTTAATCATTTTCTTCTTCGCTTTCAATTTTTTATTTGTTCCATAATTATTTTTACCCACCTACACTTCCTCATTCTCATTAGATCCTGTTCTTCTTAGCATCTGCTTTTTATTTTTAATCTATTTTGGGGTTTTTATACAGTGTTTCTAACTCTTCATTTGGTCTATTCCTCCGTACCTCTTGGTTTTTAACTCTTCGATAGATCTTTCGTAGGATTTTTCTTTTCCAAGTTGCCAATTTATTTTCTTCTTTTTTATTCAAGTTTCTGACGAATAATAGTAGGTCAAATTATTGTTCTGTATTTTCTTAACTGTGCAGCTTTTAATGCTATTTTTGTTTTTAGAATTGTTTACTTTGTCCCTGCTGCACTATTTTCCTTTTGTTATTATTTTTTCTATTTCATTCATATTTTTTCTATAGTTTGTTACAATTATTTCTAGATATTCGAATTATTTTTTAAGTTTCATGTTTTGATTTTTTACTTCTTGCTTCTATTTTTTCGCTATTTAATATTAGTTTAATTAAATCTTTACATAGAAAAAAAAAAAAAAACTGGTGGATTAAAAACCCGATTATAAAAATGTAGAATTAGTTTCTCCGCGTTTGTAATTAAATTTAGTGCCGTCCCGTCCTTCCATAATAAAGTCTTTGATCAGTAATTTATTTTCATATCATGGGCAACAATTTCAGTTTTATTGTTTATGGTGTGTTTACGAAAAACAAAAAAATATCATTCGCATTTTATTCTGAATTGTAATTTTCAACGGTGTACATACAATTCTTTTTAAATTAATGACGCCATTTTTAGTTTAATTAAGAATTATGTTATTTTTACGCGCATAATAAAAATATATATACAGGACAGGCCAAAAGTGTTGAATTCAGTATTAACTGTTGTGGTTAATTTTGATTGTAACATTTGCAGGTACCTTCCTGTAAGTGTTCCCGATGCTGGTAGACAAATATTATTATGTTTTGTACGACTATTCTAGTCTTTCAGTACAATGAACTTCGCTGTTAATTATTCCTATTTTATAATCGATTCGTGTGCCAAAATTTCGTGTCTTTCAAGGGCTAAATCAAAATTCCTTCGTCCGTATATATATTTTTGTTTCGCCCAAATATAATCTGTACATTTTTTTTTCAGGATCTGACTTTGTATATATTAATTATTACTATAATTATTATCGCAGAGTGAAACCACAAAAATCTATGTTCTTTGTAGATAATGTCGTGATAAGTAGTAGATCTAATTTAGAATAAGAAAAATATCCTTTTCGAAAATAATTTGCGTCACAATTAATTTTGAAATATCGGTGAACTCTTCCCGACTTACTGTATATAATTTTGTATAAATTTATGTGATATGTTTAGTTTTAAGGATCCTTATATTTATTTTTGTAGTAACTTAAAAAAAAAAGACCAGCAATCTTTTTTAAGAAAAAAAAAATGCGCGAAAATCGTGATAGAAATACAAAACGAAAAATGCTTATTTGTGATAAACTTGCCTTAAAATTATTTTTGGATAATGTGTTTGAAAACTTTTGATCACAATTTAAAATTTCACACTAGTTAAAATCCAGTTTTAAGTATTCCTGATGAAATTACGTCAATTTTTTTTTATTTAGGTATATTAGCTTGATTAAATAACTATTTATCGATATGAAAAATGTTTATTTGAAACTGGAATTGTAAAAAGTCTGTAAAAATGTCTTATATTACGTAATATAGATCTCGTGAACAAAACAAATTATATGGTTTGTGAACAATACAATATTTTGTATAGTTACTTCTTGTAAATAACGGCAATATTCGAGAAATTAATTTAACTAATATTTAGTTTCCTTTCTTGATTATTTTCTAGTTAAAGAATATTGTCAACTTTTCTATGTGTTTTGCTTTTTGTATGTGAATTAGATTTTGCTAAATAAACGTCTTCAAGATATATTTTACATCTTTTATTCATTAAATTTTTTTATTACACCAAAAATAATTTTTCTGAGTGTAATATTCTTACCAACGAAATAAAATACAAATGGTTATTCCTCCTTGATCCATTTTATTGCAATAACCGTTTTCTGGGAAAAAACTTTTGGCGCCGATCTCTATAAATTAATTGGAAATTAACTATAAGTACCCACTTCCCTATGGTGGAAACATGCTTTATCGTAAAATCAAAAATAGAAAACTATAATGTTGCGACAGGTACGTGATATTTAACAAATTTAAAAGGAAAACAATGTCCGTGTTTAGTTCATAAATTTATTGGAATACGAACCGTTTTCATTTATTTTTTCGAAAATGATCTACTTTAAAATAAAAATTTATTTGTACCACTTAATTTATTACGTGGATGTATTTTTTAAGTAGTAAACAATTTTTTTTCTTTTCTTTCATAAAACTTCGATATTTTTTTGTTTGCTAACATCAATCAATAATTTTTATTTTTAGTTTATCTGGAATAACAAGTAAATAATTTTGATATGGAAAATAAAAAAAAAGTTTGTTGTTTGAATTAAAAAACGGATACATACAACAAATATTATTTGTTTTTGCTAATCTGTAATACCAATATCACAAAATAATTGTGCGGTATACAGAGTGTTTTTAAAATACACCCGCAACGCATATTACAATTAAAAATGTCTCCTGAGCTGATATAACTATTAAAACACAAAATAATCGTGTAACAAATTTATATAAGATGTATTGTATAACTAATAGCTTATATAATCGTAACTATAATTGCCTCACCTATAAAAATTTAACCTTATAACATTAAATTTTATCGTTTCTATGGTAAGGGTTCAAAATTAAAGGCAATGAATTAGAGACAAAAAACGTTTTCAATAAAATTGAGTAATCGCAAATAAATAAATAAGTTAAACTATTTTGTTTGCAGTGATATTTTAAGTATATAATGATACGGTAAGTTAATAATGTTATCAATAGTGATATGAAACTTTTGTAGTAGTAACTGAAGTATAGATTTATATAAAAAATAATAAAACAATAAAAAAATAATCTGCTATCCGAGCCTCTTACCGGTTACTTTTTACTTTCAGTTCTGTCTCTCTTTCTACGACATTATCTATAACTTCCTTTGTCCATTTTTTATTCTGGACTTTCTTATTTTCCTTTTTCCTTCTGGTTTAATTTTAAGAACAATTTTTATCTTGAGTTACTGAATAGTTTAATAACGTTTTTCATTGTTATATCTATTCTTCTTCCTGTATTAATTTTCCGCCACATTTTCCTCTTCTATATTTCTATTTTTATTTGCTCTGTTTTCATTATGGTCTGCATATTTCGTAACCATACGGCTTTATAATTGTTTTATAAATTCTTTTTTTTTAATTGTTATTCCTTTGACCAAAATGTTATTTCTTTTTATATACTTTTCTAATTTATCCACGATATTGTGTGTGCTGCATCATATTTCGCTTAGTCTTGTTTTTTTTTTCTAATTTCACGTATTTCTATTATTGTTCTTAACATTCTTGTTAAAAAGATGATGATAATATTAGATATAATCAAATTATAAAATAACGAATATAATCAAAGAAATGTAAATTTTTGATTTGTTAACATTCAGATTTTCCAATGTCACATTCTTTTTTTAATATCTACTTTTAATGATACTCCAGCCACTAAACCTCTTTTTTTTTAATTTTATTTTTTTCTATTTTTTTTCCTTTCTAAAACTCTTTCAATTCTCTTTGGTACATGATTTCTCAAACACCAATTTAATTATTTCTTCGAAACTATTACATAGCCATGTCTTTTTTAATAATAAACATTGAATTTTCCTCTACTATTACCTATAGATGGGGTTTTTAAAGAATCCTCTTTATTTTTTTTTCATAATTGTTTTCTTTGTCATATGTTCGATCCGTTCAGGGTCTCTTTTTCATTATTATCTCCTGAAGGCGCCTTGTTGTGTGATATTTTTATTTTATTCTTCTCTTCTTATTCCCGTATATGTTTTAAACATTATTCTTTTATCTATTTCGGTTTTCTTCTTAATTTCTTCAATCGCCTTAATTATTTTAATTTCAAATTTCTCTGATATTTCTTCTATATTTTTAATACTCTACTTCGCTCTTCCAATTTTGCATCAACATCTGCATTTAAACTTTTCTAGGTAACCTTGAAGTGTGTTGACGACTCTATGGACCATTTCTTTTATTTTCTTATTTATTTCTCTCTTATTTTCATATTATTTTTGTCTATTTTTTTAGTCTCTTCATCCAATTTTTCATCTGTTTCATTCATCATCTCATATAATACTTTTTTCATTTCGTTTAGTTCTTTTTTGTGTCATGGGACAACATTTAACATTTTTTTTAATAAGAAAAACTAACTAAAATTTAAATTTAATATGAACATTTGTACCATTTGACACATTACTGCTCTTTCTGTCGTTTTCTTCCTATTTAAATTCTTTTATTTCTATCCTGAAAATTCTAGATGTTCACCAACATTTTCTTATGCTTTATGAGACATTTTTTAGAATATTTTAGCGTTTTCGAGAAAGTTATGTTAGGTTTTTGGGTTTTTTCTGTTGCCTTGTACTGTGTGAACAAACTATGAAAAAAATGTAGACAAAAAAATGTGGTTAGAAGAAGCGAATTGATCCACCCCAACAAATAGAATTAGAAAACGTTAAGAGTTGAATTCCCAAAAGGGACATCAAGCCTTTACCATTTATTTATTTATTTATTTAAAAAATACGTTTATTATTGTTCAAAATCGAAACTCTGTTGTAGCAACATAAAATGAATAGTTTCCAAGAGGGTGATATTTTAAAATCGAGACTGTTGGACCACTGTCGTTTTTCTAATTGTTCTGTTTACAGCTGATGATAAAAAATGATATAATAATTCGAAAGGCCTTGACATTGGTACCATGACCGTCTTAACAATACCCGAATAAAAAAACAATTGGTTATTTGGTGACGTTAGACTAGGATAGACCACTTATCATCTATTTTGGTTGTTGTATAAATTCTAAATGAAGATAATGGCCCATAGGATAGGCCATGGTCTATTTAATCCAGTTCACATCCGGAATGGAAACGGCCCAGGTCGAGTCTCTTCGATTTTTAAACCATCTACAAAACGTTTATTCTCCATTAAATTTAACTTCTATTTAAAGAAATAATATTTTAAAAAAAATTAACAGTGTAATCAGAAGATAATTGTGTTTGAATTAAGCATACATTATTTCTGTTTAATAAATTGCATTATTTAAAACAACTTCAAAATTTATTTGTGTAAAAATGCACGATTTAAAGAAATACTTTACTAAAACAATACCAATTTAATGTCTAAATTGTTAAATATCACTTGATTCTATCTTTTTATTACTCTATTCTGAATGTTAGTACTTATTTCGATTATTATTATTTCGACTAAACACTTTATTGTATTCTGAAAAAACAAAAAGAAAAATTAAATTGAATATACTTAACTTAACCAAATATTTGTATCATTTAACCAAATGTTTGTTTCACTTAATTTGCATTCGTTTTGCTTAACAACATATTATCTGGGACTAAAAATTTTCATTAGTTCTAATTTCGTACTATTTTTTATTACCTCGTTTTTATTGTCGAAAAAGTTTAATTTCCATTCATTTTAGATGAGTAAAAGTATGTGTTCCGATGTTAGTTACAACTCAGACTATTTCAATCAAAACATTTTATCGAATTTTCAAAAGAAATGTTAAAAGTCAATCTAAATAAAGAATTTATTTCCGTCAACCAAACATTTGTTTTCCTTAGTCAAATATTTTTTTACTTAAAACAGATATTTGTTTTTGTTAACCAAATTTTTGTTTCACTTTACCAAACATTTGTTTTCAATGTTAAATATCAAATGCTTAAATTATTTTAATCAAAAAAGTTTGTGGAACAGAAAAGAAATGGTAAATGTCAATCTAAACAAATTATTTATTTCACTTAACCAAACATTTTCTTGACTTAATAAAACATTTTTTTCAGTCAGCCAAGCATTTGTTTCACTAATTCCCATATTTATTATTTGTTTCGATTAACCAAAGATTTATATCATTTAACCAAATATTCGCTTAATTTAAGAAAACGTTTCTTTCACTTAATGAAACATTTGTTTCACTTAATCTGTTGAGCAAATATTTCTTATACTGAACCTAACATTTGTTTTCAATGTTAAGTATTAAACTTAAATTATTTGCATCCAAAATTTTATCGAATTTTGATGTAAATGCTAAAAATCCATCGGAATAAACTACTTATTTTACTTAAACAAATATTTTATTTCACTGTTTTTTCAGTTAGACAAATTTTTGTAATATTTCAAATGTTAATTAATATCTAAATTATATCAATGAAAAACTTGATCGAATTTTAAAAAGAAATGTTAAAATTAATCTGATTAAAATGTTTATTTCACATAAAAACTTTTGTTTTACTTAATCAAACTTTTTCTTTCAGTTAGCCAAACACTTGTTTCAGTTAATTGAATCGCTTACATTTTTTTAATTAACTAATTAAGACTTTTAATTTATTTGGAAACTTAAGCTGGCGATTTACATGAATTAATCGATTTTGTTCGATCTATCTAATTAGTTTAGATATTGATTTGCAACAAACCAGATTTTGTTCATTCAAATAACCTTGTCTTTGTGTAGCGACAGAAGAAGAAATAACATAATTTCAGATGTGTATGAGGTACCAGGCTCCAAATATAGTTTTTAAAAATTATACAAATAATACAGTGTGTTTTGTCCAAATTTTGTGTTTATCACTACGTATACAAATGAAAATAAAAGAGTTATTGAAAATTTAAACATAGAAATAAATAAACGGTTTTCAATAAACAGACGTTTCAGCTGATCCATCATCACACTCCTCAAATTTCCGTGTTACATATTAACTCGTGTCAGTTTGATTAAATAATGTTTTGTAAGCCGCTTTTTACAACTACCAACGGAGAAATTAATTTCATAACCGAATTTTTTTATTCGACTTCCAGACGAATGGCCTATATTTAAAATTAAATAAACGCATTTGGCAATTGAATAATAAAAATGCACTTCTTGCACTCTCCAACCGATAAATAAGTTTCGCACGGTACGAAAATTTCGGTATCGTCGATCATTCGAAGGCGTTCGACACGCACACATTTTATCATTCATTTAATTCGACGTAAAGGAAAACAATGCGCTATTTTACGAAGTAATAAGATGACAAATGGCACGAAAAGTGTCACAATAAATTAAAAATTAAAAATAGTTGCATCTGATAGTGGGTTTTTTTCGCTGGTAAAGTGGAACAAGTGCCAATCGACTTCCCGTTATGACACTTCTTTGGCCAACTGCACCTAATCCTAAAAAAACTGAAATGAGTCTTAAGCGCTATTGCCGTTTTTAGCGTTAACTGAATAATTCCAGAATATAAATAGCACGGGCGTTCTTCGAAACGAAACACTAACCAACCTAAAATTTTATCTATACAAAGTTCAGTAGAGAAACAATTAAATGACAAACAATGTCACAAAAATTGGTTGATCGCAACCCAAACAAAACAATCGCGCAATTTTTATTTTTAAATTGTTTACCGAACCAAATACACGAAAATCATTCGAAGATCCGATGCAAAATAAAAATCGGGGTAAGTGTGTGTCCTATTTTGAAAGCCTATAAAGCAAAAACTATCTCAATATTTCTAATATTGTGAAAATAAACAATTAATAGCGTCAATTAATGGTCCAGAAATTAATAAGTTGGGCGCTAATTATTTTCTAGAAAATCAAGTGCAATAAAACCAATATTAAATTTATTAGAAAAATTCAACTGGAAACATGTGGACTAAATACCGAATTCGTTAAAAAATTTCTGGAATAAACAGTTCCAGTAGGAATAAAATAAAAGGGGGATGAGGGATGGTTTTACGGTCAAGTGATACAAGGACGCAGATTTCCCCTACAAGTGATATTAAAAATTTAGAGGTCCGATACATTGATTGTCTAGACACGTTATTTTTTTAACACGATGTCAAAGGTCACGTGCATAGTACTGACCTACACTAATTAAAAAGACGAATTTTTGCAACGTTTAATGGAACCAGATTGGATTATTATTAATATATTTATTATTAATATAATTATCTAAAAACCATGCAACAAACATTCGTCCAGACGTGTTACAAAATAATGAGAAATTTTTAGTTTTTGATTCGATTGAATCAGTAAATAAAAACAGCTGATAATAATATTAAAGGGTCTCGTAAAGTCCCATGGGGCTTCGCCTCTTCTTTCCCTAAATCTACATTTCATTGGTAAGAAAAACTATCTATGACGTTTTTCATCATTCAAATATTCGAAAAAGTTTGCACAATAAAATTAACATCGTTCTTAATACACGGAGAAAATTGATGTTTACATTTTGTTCTCGATTATTTATTAATTATAAATAATCAAAAATAATTACATAAAATCTAATAACATATTTGATTAATTCATATAAATAATGATTTATTTGGAAATCTAATCGAACAATTTACTTGAAACTAATAATACTTTTGTTCCACTTATCCAAATAACATATTTACTTTTTTTAATAATTAAATAATTATTGTTGGTTTAAGCAACAATTTTCCTTTCTTGACGAATATTTCAATATTAATACCGAACATTACTTGTTTCTAATAAATCATCATATTTGAATAAAAATATTTAAATTTAATAAACAATTATTAGAATCAACTAAATAGCGTTCAAAAAATATATAGTTGATCTAAAAAAACATTATTTTTAATCAAATAAAAAGTATGTTACTTGAAATAACCAAAAGTAATAATATTAAATCCATTATATTTTATCGATTCATATAAATAATCCTTTATTTGAAAATCTAAATGAATAATATACTTGAAACAAATATTAATTATTTTGACTCATTCAAATAATATATTTACTTGTTTCAACTAATTATTCTTTTATTAGACATGATTATTAATTTCTTTAGTACTATGAACGGATTTTATTAAGTTAATGTTTTTTTATCTATATACATATTTTGAAACATATTTTTCTTTGTAATAAATAATATTTAAAATTCATCGAAGGAATATATGAAAATATATACTTTTCAAATCAGAGTTTGTATTATACCGGGTGTACCATTATATTTTTCCAACGTTTAAATTATGGTTTCTATTTTCTTTTAAGCTTTGTTTAAGATTTAACTTATTAATTATGTAGTGCGGTTTTCAAAAACGTCTTCTTTTTGAATTTAAATAAACAACTTTTTTTGATATTGAATTTAAAAACGAACGACGTTGCCCATTTTACGAAAATTAACAAGAAATGTATTTTTTTCAAAATATAAATAAATGCAAAATTACAATATTTTAAAATTTTGTTCTTTGAATTTAAAAAGCGGCAATTATTTATAAAATACTAAATACTGAATTAATAAATATATTATTTATTGTACTAAAGTACTCATTAATTGTAAATAAAATATTAATGAATAAATTTTATTACACAGTAATCTCTTAATTATCTGATTTTATAATATATCAGTAATCAATTACTAAACATTATTGATTTCACTAATGAAATAAATCATTAGTTTAATTTTAGTAGATAATTTTATAATAATCACGAACTTTTTCATTATATTGGACGTTTTTGCTTCAATATTTTACATTCAATGAACATATTTATTTTTGATTACTTAATTAGAAAAATAACCCTATATAAATGACCAATTAATAAGCTTTCTTCCTTAAATTAACGAAATAAATTGTTGATTCAATTTAAATAACCAATTTTATATAAACAAAGAATTTGTTCATTAAATTGGACGTTTTTGGTTCAACATTTGACTTTTTATATTTAATAAACATATTTATTTTTTTATAAAAAGTTATCTTATTAAAAAAATAACAGTTAATAATCAATTAATAAATATTTTTCATTAAACTAAAGAATAAATGTTTGGTTCAATTTTAGTAAACAATATCATAATAACAATGAACTTTTTTATTAAATTGGGAGTTTTTAATTCATCATTTAATTTCTTTCAAAAATAATTAAGCATGTTTGTTTATTGTAAAAAGTTTCTTTATTAGAAAAATATCCCTAATAATCAATTATAAATACAATGGTCATTAAATTAATAAAAAAAAAAAATTTGTTCAATTTCAGTAAACAATTTCATAATAACAAGAAAGTTTTTCATTAATTTGGATATTTTTAGTTCAACATTTAACTTTTTACATCTAATCTAATAAACATATTTATTTATTTAAAAAAGTTATTTTTTTAGAAAGATAACCCTAAACATTCGGCAACCCAACTTACACTAAAATTCGTTACAGAGTTCTCACTCCGAAATTGGCTGATCAGTCACGAGATGTCGTCGCCAGTCGCCAGTAAACTTTCCTTGATTCGTTTATTTTATTCAAGTTTTTGGCAAAGGACCATAAAAGAGGCGATGATTTCATTCCCATGCACCATAGATCTGTGTTTGTGCGAAATTATTTATTTGCGAACTTTTATTCCATTTTATATCCGCAGTAATACTTTATGTAATAAAATGTTCGAGCGTAAACTTCCTGCCACCGAAAACCGTTATCAAATTGAATGAATACTGTCGGATTTAGTAGAAGAAAAATGAACTGGAAACAAAAATCAGTCGAAAATAAATTAATTCCTGAAATTAATTTGAGACGGCGTCAGGGTATTAACTTGTTTTGGAAAGTAATTTATTTGGTAATTAAGGGTGTCTTTGGTAATTAACACCCTTAATGACTTTATTCTTAAAACGAGGTCATTATTAATTAATAAATTAAAGTTTAGCTAGAGCAAAACGCAAAAGAGGTACCTTACAAAGCAAGAAACAACAAAGTATAAATGTGGAACGAATTCAACAATACCGATGTTAATAAATTAGAACAAACTGGAAGAAGTCATCAAATAGAAGGAAATAACATAAAGAAAACAATAACCAAATCCTCAGTAGAATACTAAAATAATATCACCTTGAAATTTTGAAAAACAAATTATTGGACAAAAAAGTCGCAGGAGAATGAAAAGTCATTTAAAAATTACAAAAACAAGAGGAGATTACCAAAGTATTTTGGAAAACAAGAAAAAAATATTTTGCACAATAAAAAAATCACAGGATAATATAAAAATTTCTGGAGAATAAAAAAACAAAATTATATATTTGTTATATATAAAGTTCTTCAGTACTATAAAAATCTCTCAGCTAAAAAAACTAATTTATTTTATTTTATTATTATTTTTTTTTTAATCCTCTTATAAATGCATAATAAAACAAACGTATAAACATTTAATAGAGACCACAAAGCGACAACTTTATTAAAATGTTATTTGCAACAATTCTGCATTACATAATTCATGTTTAGCTTATTGTACGTTGACCTACTCCATGGATATTCCTGATGTCCGATGGCTATTTACAGATATCTAATGAATATCCATTTAACATATAAACGCCCATTATACTTAAGTTCCTCATATATGGAACATTAATTTGTTATTTGTTCTAGAATTTTTACAAAAGTTTTGTGGTATCTATGGGAAGAAGAAGAAGGAAAAATATAAAATAAAATAAAAACATAGAGTACAGGTAATAAATATATTAGAAATGTACACAGCGATATCTACAGGATGTATATAAATTTCTCTTAAATAATGTAGGAAAATCCCAATATTTCTACGTTCAAATAATATCCGTTAGATATCCATACATGTTTAATAGATAATGATATATGGTTGGCAGTTTTGATTGAACCCAAAAATTTTGAGATCCCATCCAAAATTTGAATCAATTTCACGTTTAATTTTCTCTTTGGTTTGTCGAAGGAGTTTCTGGTGTTGACATCATTGACATTGAATTAGCATTAAGATTAATTTGCCGTTGGGAAACATGACCCAAATCCCGAATGAGTCACGTAAACGGTGTCAAAACTAGTTCCCGGCTCGTAGGTATTATTTTTCCGGTATCGATATCTCGGCGCTATTATGTTTCTTGTTTCCTATTATAGAAACTTTAAAATATTCATAAACGGACGATGGCATTCAAAATGAGTAACAGTTATCCCCGTACCGACGACATAGTACACTAACTATGTGTAAATTGATGGCGCTTGTTCGGAACGGAATTTCGCGATACCGGACGGCACTAAAAATTTGCGCACTTAATGGCTCCAAAAATACACAAATTGTCAAATTTGTTTTGTCATGGAACGAAGAAAGTAAGTCGAAACAAATAGTGGCGATATTGTACCGGATTTACAAGAGTAACGCACAATCACATGTAAATTTAGTTCTTGCTTCTATGTAGTGTTGGTATCCAAAATTTGACCCTAAAGAAGGGAGTATTTTTGTAAAGATTTAGATTTAGGTAGGTTTTTGGAGAAGCTTTTTTTGAAGTGGTACAAAACCAAAAGTACGGAACGTATTCACGTCCAAGGTTTGACAGAAGTATAAAATTTCCTTCACCATTTCATCCTCAACGCTGCAGAAACTCAGATCTATCTTTTTCAAGTGATATCGCAGATGAAAATGTCTTATATGCAGTCCAATCAGAATGTATAGAACTATTCTACTCCATTCCAGGATTTGGATATAGATTCATTAGAGTGAGATAAGCTAGGAATATCTCCTCAATCCTAAAAGGTTTTCCTTATTGCCGCCTTAAGAAGGTATTTTTGTGACTGCTTAAATAAGAGAAATTATTTTCTGCGAACGGTCTTGCACTTTGGACAAAACCAATCGAAACTAATTTACCAACCACAAAGTTTTCTCTATTCATCAACTCACATTTAGAAACAAATCCGTACCAAACTAATATTCCTAAATCCAAATTGTCCAATAAATCATTGAAGTTCTACTAATACATACAAGAATAAGTAGATCTTGGAGTACTTATAGACTATTTACTAAATAAAATTATTTCCTCTTAAGCGTCTAGTTTTTATATAAAAGTCGCAAAAGCATTTTTGACTTCAACAATTTATACAAAATTTAAAAATAAACATGAACACAAATATTAATTGGAATAAAGACCCCAGTTTCACTATAAAACAAAAACGACAAAAAACCAGTATTGGGGTGCTATAGTAAAGAAAGAAAGAAGCCACAAATTAGGCACTTACCTTAATCTTTTACTATAATATTTACCACAAGAACCAAATAACAGAGGACTGGAAATAAGCTGGCCAATTAACCTCAAATAAGGAGTATGAGATCTTCTCGTTGAAAAAATTACCAAGACCAAGAAATTGGTTCCCTAGTTAACCAAGTAGCTCATAGATCATTGTTAAGTGTATAAAAAAACAATAAATAAATATAAACAGAAAATAGAATTTAATAAATAACATCTTCTATTTCGTTCCATTACGTCTATTAGGAATAATTTGGTAACTGATCTTCGCTGATGCTTTGGAATGACTTCATCGAGAATTATTTCAATGTCATTTTCCTCTAGCTGTTTTCGATCTTTAGTCTATTTCGTTGGTCTTGTCAAGCTCATATACCTAGAATTTATTTCTGTGAGCTTGACTTTCTCCAAGCACTTTGCATCTGATCGTTGTTAAGTCATTTTGGGAACCAAAGAATAAATTATTTGGGGAAGGTATTCCAAGTCCTTTGCATCTGCCGAAACTTTGTTAAAAGGTTAGCTATATTAATTGATTATATTTTTATACTCTGTGCATTAATGAGTAGAAGTCGAATTTGCTAAAAAGGTCAAACGGAATATGTTTTTCATATATCTTATCAATCGTTCCCAAATTCATTTTATATGCGCTGCTGCTGGTTGTAAATAATCATTTTCTTTCCTTGCTCCTTCAAGTATTTCATGATTTAATTTTTCCAGAGGTTTTCTTAGTTCCTCCAGGGCTCTACGAAATCTAGGACGAATGGCTTTAGTAGCTAAGAACTCCAAAACGAAAATAAAAAGAAGAAGAATAAGAAAAAAACCGACATAATTAGAGAAGAATAAACAAGCGTGTCAAGCACATGTTAGCTTCGTGATAACACATTTTCGCAACGCTATTGAACCAAACAAAATATGTTACCAGGGTGACTTTTCAACGTAGACTTTAGTACTATTTTTGGTTTTGGTTGAACAAATGTCAGTTTCATTGCACAACGTACTTATCGTTGTTGTTCTTTCCACTGATTTCCTTTTGTTGTGGTTTTTATTTGAAATGTGAATAGTTTTTAGGTTTGCAATTTATGATAAATATGAACTCAAAATATAAGTCGATATTTGGGTGGGTCACCCTGTACGGTGTACCAAGCCCCTCGGTCTTGGAACATTACTTAGACTATCCGTAGAAAAAAAATTGTATTCACCGCAACAGGTATATTTATAATGACCTTTGCGCTAACAATAGAGAAATTATTTTTTTTTCGCAAAGTTGTTGCTATGGGCTTTGGTCGAGACGATTCTAGAGAAAGTTGTCCAACGATTTGATATTGATACTGAGGTCGTTCGTTGCCATGCCCGGCTAATTCAGAAAGTGCAATCTTGTTATAATTTTGCACCGAAAGATCTGTACGTAGATTTACAATGTAGGAGTAATTATAGAGATAGTAAACAGTTATTAAGTAGGAGAAAATTATATATATATATATATATATATATATATATATACATACTTTATTTAGAATATTTTAAAACTTTCGTATACTCTACTTCTATCAGTTTCCTCCTATTTATATCCTTCTCGTATTTTCTCGGAGGTTCTAAAACTTGTAGATGTTTACTAAAATATTATTGATGTTTTCTACTCTTTTGGTGAATAAATCTGGTACCAAAAGGGCGAAGATGTATTTTTATTCGAAAAAAATTACCTGAATTTATAAAAAATGGAATCTTAAAGGTTAGAATGGCGAAAATATTTTAAAAAGGACTAATTTGATTTTGAAAAAATATATAATATATAATATAATGATTTTTTCGCAAAATTGGCCAAAATTTAAAGTAATTTTAAAGGGGAAAACGATGAGAATATAATAGAGAAACTTTTTTCAAAAATTTCGTTTTCAAAAGAGCGATGTACATGTTTCTAAAATTAGTGCAAAATTATTTTTTTGAAAATATTGGACAATATTTATAAAAAAATGGCTCTTAAAGTTTAATATAATGAGAATAAGATCGATGTTGTATATTTTTCTATAAAAGTAGTAATACGAAATGATTTATTTCGAAATAATTGTACAAAATTTATAAAAAATGCAAATCTAAAGTCTAAAGACGACCGCGTTTTCTAAATAATATCGTTTTAAAATGAGTCAGGTTTTCTATTTTTTTAAAAATATACCGGTACACCCAGTATATAAAATAAAAAAATTCAAACGCCTGGTGTGTGAAAACCATTTTAGTTTTCCAAACTTTTTTATTGTTTAATAAATCTCTATACAGAAAATCCCAAAACTTTAAACTAATAATCAAGAAATTTAAAATTGAAAATATCCGATTTGTATTTAACAACGTCTAAAACTTTTCACTTCAAATTCAAAATGAAATTTATACAAAATATTTGGCGCCATGTACAAAAAAGTAAATATCTTTATTATAGCGCAAAATCGAAAATAAAAACTAATTCGAAAAATATTGAATTTGTGCTAACCTTCCTACTTTCTAATAGAAAAGATTAAGCAACCATTTTCGTGTTACCTTTAATAAATTCTCCCACAAATCAAATTTAATTGTGTGTATTAAAAAGGCGGTTATCGCAACGTTGAATTATTACAAAAACAAATCCATATTTTTTTTTCGAAATACAGAAGTGACAATTAGATCTGTTATCGGGCCGGCGCCATAAAGTCACATCTTTAACATTTCATTACGACCAACTTAAATTCCTGCCTCTCTATTCATTTGCCATTAATTATTTCTTACATTTTAACATATTATTAGTAGTAATAATAATAATGTAATATTTTAAATGCTTGACGTTCTTGAGATATATGTTTATTTTTTTAGGAGTGACTCCTTGTATATTATACAGGGTGATAAATTTGGATATTTGAATAAAAAAAAATGTTTACAAAACTTGTTCATTTAAGAAAGTTATGATTTTAAATGGAACACTCTCTATTTTATTTTACAATTGGAGTATTTTATTTCCTTTTTTTGATTAGATCAGCGTTAACGTGTATTCATATTAATTCCAATCTCTTATATATTATTCACACAACATAAAATAATAATCCTGTTGCATTCGTTTATTGTGCAGGACCAAAATGTAAGTCTCAGGATCAATGTTTGAGTAGCAGGAATAAATTTAATTTACACTAAGAAAAATCTAAGCCCGAGCACTATTCAAAAGATCTAAGTGAAATTCAAATTGTAATATTTTAAAAATTTGAATGTATTTTATTTTATCACAACAAATAAAATCAGGCTAAAATATTGAGTAGCAGGATCGAATTTGTTTCACATTATCGAAAATCGAAGACAGAAGATTCTATTCGAGAGCACAGGGCGAAATTTGAATAGTACGATAAAAAATGATGAAGATATTTGAGTAAAATTATATATTAAGTAGAATTGCAGGAATAATATTCGAGAAATGATATTAGAAAAATTGGAATATCTATCAATTATGCCAGAATTAAAATGCAATTTCCTGGAGAAAAATAAGATTTGCAGTTTAAAATATTGTATAGCAGGATTTTCACTTACACTATCAACATTCTGGATCAGAATACTAAAAGAGGGCTCAGCAATTCAAATTGCAGGATATAAATTAATTAATACGGAAATATATTTGAGAAATATTATACATTAAGTATAGAATCGTAGGAATAAAATTCATGGCATTCAATTATAAAAAAATTAAATTTTATTACCTTTGTCAGAATTAAAATGCACTTTATTGAATAAAAATAAAATCTGCAGGTTAAAATATTGAATAGTAGGATCGAATTTGATTCACACTATCAAAAAGATGTACCAGAGTTTTCTATTCCAAAGCCTAGAAGTAAAATTCGAATTGTAGGAAAAATATTATTATTGACGCATATTTGAGTATCGTTATACATTAAGTGAATAGCAGGAATAATATTTAATAGTTCATACTAAAAAAATTGAATATCTATTATTTATTCAAGAATCAAAGTGCAATTTTCTGTGTGAAAATAAGATTAAAATTTTTAGTAGCATGATCAAAAACGTGATATTGCAAATCTGAGATCAAAATTATTGTCATAGGAACGGAGTTCCAATAATGTCAATATTTTAGTAGCAGGATCTTTTAAAATCGAATTGCAGAATTAAAATTTAAAAATAAAACACGAAAAAATAAATATAAAATTTTACGAAATGAAAATAACTAAACAAAATTACTTAATCTTTTTTTTTGTTCAATGAATCATTCAAAATGTTATATTTGTATTAAAATACTATTTGGTATCTTCTATACTAAAAAATATAATTGCAATTATTGCAATAGTCGATTACCCTGTATATTACATTCATTTGGTCGCACCGTATATAAAATATGGTACCTTATTATTCCTTGTTAAGGCTTTGGTCGATGGCATATTTCCCCCACTTTTCGACGATTATTTAAAAAAATTGATGTGCCGCACTTTGTACATCCAAGCATAAATTTGAATATTTAATTCTTAACATCTTAATTATGGGTATGGTGTGTGGCAAGCCGGTAAACTCTGACTCCGATCCCAGCATTTGCGTGCGGTCGACCAGTGTCGTCTCTTACAACAAAAAAAAGTCACATTTTTCAACCATTACTGAGTTTCGGCTTGTGTTTTGCCATCATCAGCGCTAAACGGGGTAAAAGTTGTAACTAACGAGTTCTGCAAACGGGAGTGTCTATTAATGTCTCCCCAAAAGAGAAAATGCGTCCATTTCATTTTGTTTTTTTATTAAAACCGAATAATATTTACAAAATTACTATTTAATGCTTCGAAAGAAATATTGCAAAAACAAAAATATTTTTTCAACAAGTTTATAAATGTTTTCTTTAATATATTAATAGCAATTGAAATATTGTATAATATGTAAATATTTCGTTTCGGAGTAAATTATTCAACCATCAAAATGGGGGGAGAGTAATAAAAGCAGAAAATTAACAACAAAAAATTTCCAAATGCGATTTACTTTTAATTATAAAAAAAAATGATTTCGTCTGAGGTTGCGCCAATGGAATTTCAGTGGTCCTGGCCGAGTCTGCATGCCGTAAGAATATCTCCATCGGTATTGTTTAGTATTTATTACACCAATAAACCTGGTAACAAGCCGACCGACACTCTCTTAGTTATTGACCACACGGAACCAGTCATCAACGTTTTTCTCATGACTTTTTCTTAAACATTTTTATTCTTTTCGAGTTTTATTCCTGCAGTACAGAAAAGAAATAAATTATTTGATGTAATTGTCGGAAAACTATGGTGATTGAAATTATTTTTCTTTGATATTCTTTCATATTTCTCGTTTATGAAGTTTGTCCACTTTTTACTCTTCCTGCTGATCCCTACTCAACGTTTTATTTCTGCAATACAGGAGAATAGTAAATCTTTCCATGTGATTGTCGAAAAACTAAAGTGATCGAAATTATTTTTCTTTGATCTCTGTTTCTTGTTTTGTCAAATCTTTATTTACCTCCTGCTATCCCGTTTATAAAGTGTTGCAACTTTCTATTCTACTTGCTCTCTCCTACTCAATGATTTTTCGAGACTTTTTCTTAAATATTTTTATTCTTTTGGAGTTTTATTCCTCCATTACAGAAAAGTAGTATATGTTTTGATGTGATTGTCGGAAAACTATGGTGATCGAAATTATTTTTCTTTGATATTCCCTGGTTCTTGTTCTTTCAAATTTTCATTTATCTACCGGTATCTCGTTTATAAAGTTTGCCTACTTCTTATTTTTCCTGATGGCTTTTTCTTTAATTCGATCGACACTTTCTTATTAATTATTGACCACAGAGAGAACCAATCATTAATATTTTTTGCGATTTTTTTATCCTGTATTGCAGGAAAGTGGAAAATCTTTTAACATAATTGTCAGAAACGTGCTCGAAATGGTTCTTCTTTGGCTCTCCATTCCTGTTTTTTTTGTAAGTTTGACTGGATCGTTTAATTATTTTTATTTGGCATTCCTAATTCCTTATTCTTCTAAATGTTTATTTACCTCCTGCAATGACGTTCTTCCTTGTCTACCGCATTTTATTCTTCCTGCTGGTTCCTACTTTAATCCGACTGACAATTTTAGTTATTTATCAGACTAAAACAACCATTAATGTTTTTGTCAAAACTTTTACTTTTTTTTCTTTTCGGTTTTTTCCTGCTTTACAGAAATTTGATGATATTGATATCGAAAAATTGAGCGTCTGATTGTGTTTTCATTAGTATTCTTCATTCCTAATTCTTTTATGTATTTATTTATTTCATGCAGTTGCTTTCATCCTGATTTACCGCTCTTTATTTTTCCTGCTATTGAAACAATTAAAAATGTTTTTCTTGAAAGCCTTTTTTTTATTTTCGAGTTTTCTTCTTACATTACAGGAAAGAAGAAAACTTTTCGACTTATTTGTCCAAAAAATAAACTGAACGTATTACTTTTTCTTCGATATTCCTTCTTATTCTTTGTAGTCTTTATTAACCTCCTATTGAAGGTCTACTTTTCTTGATTCTTCCTGCTGGTTCCTACTTTGACTTCATTTCTTTTGATTTTCATCTATTTGTATTTATCGAGTCGAATGCCTGTTTAATTAATTAATTGAAATTATATTCGCTTTCTCTTCGCCGATTTATATGACTCATATTGCAGGATCGTGCGATTCATTTTTCCTTTAGGAGCCAACTCGAAAGGTCCTTCTTTTGGTTCGACGTGCATGAAAATGTGTCTTGAATTTTTGCCGGATCCATTTAAACTCTCAAAATCAATAGAGGAGACGATTGAAATCCAATTTAAATATATTAATTTATTTTATAACGTGCGGGTTTGCCAAAACTATAAAAATTTAAAACCGATCGATCGCCGGGCGTTCATCAAGAATTTAGACTGCAGTCTGGAAATGAATAAATATAAAGGACGTTTGATTGTTCCTTTCGCTTGTTTATTAATTTTATTAGAAATACGGGGGTGACTTCCTACATTATAAACAAGAATAAAATATACGTGGTGTTCGATTTTAAACAAGCTGTTAATCTGTATATTATTGTGAGATTTGAAAGTTCGACTTCCTGATCACTAGTTTACAAGGATTTATAAAACAAATAGACAAAGTCGGTACGACACGTAAACTATAGTGAAAACATTAATATATTTGCAAAAAACATTAGAAACTAACTTTATAATCGGAGTTGGAAGTTTGGAGTTAGCAACTTTCGGGAATCGCTGCCTTTATTATACCGATGGAAAGAATGGATTTTGTCGCTAATGTGGGTCAAATGAGGTGGTTGATGTGTCTAAAGAAGCGGTAAAACATATGATTTACAACGCTTATTTATAAAAATCGTGCGAGACTTTTCAAGGAATTTTGCTAAAATTAAATCCATAATTTTTGTCTCAAATGATTGGTTTTATGTTTTTATATTTAACGAATAATCATAGATTTCATCACTTACAAAATTAATAGCAATTTCTATGTAAAATTATTATAAAAATCTCTATTGTTTTGCTCCAAACTCACATTACAATTTAATAGAAAAAAATATTTTTTTACCTCAGTACATTATGGAAATTTACATTGATTGATAATCACCTTGTAATATTAAAAAAAGTTGTTCGCGCTACTGATTAATTATAATTAAAATAAATATTTTTGAGGAATAGTGCTTGAAAATAAATTATTACAATTTGTAAAGATAATCGCTCATCGACATTGTTCAATAATTTTTTAGTACAAAAATTTAGAAGACATTGTTCTACATTATTGAAAGTTTAGCAAAATTATTTTAAAAATATATCTTTTTGTTGTAACGTACCCAGAGTCAATTAAAGTTGTTCTAAATAACCAAACGTGCCGAATTTTTTGAAAATACTACCTGAAAATAAACAATATGAATCTTTGTTAAATGATTTTTAGAACAAAAATCTAGACAATGTTATTTGAAATTGTTGAAAATTGTGCAAAGTTCTTTTAAAAATTATTTAAGACGTTCTAATTTATTTAGAACCACTTAAAGTTGTTTTGATTAATGAAGAGTTTCAAATTGTTAAAAAACAGTGTTTAAAAATTAGCGAAATTATTGAAATTCCGTAATATTGTTTCGTTACATGTTTTTAATTAGTATTTGTATCAAAATTTTAAAAATATGAAGCATAATGATAGAACATGATTTTCTTAATTTTTTATTAATATTTCCTTTCAAATCATTAAAGGTGAAGATCAGAATAAACTTTCAAAAAATTAGCTGTCTAATTATAGAAATTAAACACAAGTTGGCTATGAAATCATAAAGTTATAAAAAACATTTTACAGATTTCTTTGCTAAATTTTCACTTCTAACAGTGAATTTAATTAAAATTCGTGTACTTGTCCACTTTTTGGTAAAATAAATGAGTAAGATTATAGACTTTGTGTACATTTATAAAATTTATGTAGTGAAGTGTTTTAATTTCACTTTGAATTGCTTAATTTTAGATTTCCTTCGTTAATAGAAAAATTTTTCCATGAATATACATTTCTTTTAATTTTAAAGTTCTAAGAACAGACAATTGTTTAGTTTACTTTAAATAAACATTTTTTAAATCAATCTAAAAGACTAGAATTTAATCATTTAATGATATGAACTGTACGATGCTCAAAACGGAAGGGAGAGACTCTAAATCCTGACATAAGTGAATATGAATGTATTTTTGCCCCACTCTCTCCGAAATTTCGCAATATCGTTAAAGGATTTCTTTCCGGGTGTCTCCTTTGATTAGCACAACTCTAATTTTAGTAGTCGATATTGATTTTTGATAAAGTGTATCATTAAATGCATTTTAAACTGAAACTAGCATGTCGATTCGTCGATTTCATGTCGCAGGAATCGGAATCGGATACTGTCGACTGTTCAATTTCATGCGATCATCGCGATTACCGGCTCTATCTACAAATAATAATGTTTATTGTTGTTTAAAAAAGTTTTATTCGGTTTTAAACCGAATTCGAAATAAGGCTCATATGAAACGGTAAATATTTTCTTTATATAATTGTAATCAAAAGGTGACCGTGTCAAATTTGAAATATTTTGGTATCAGATTTTGAGTACTATATGAAAAATAATTAGAAAGACACCCTCTATAAAATAAGAATTTTAGTGCTGAAATATATTTAAATAATAAATTAAGCTAAATTTCATTTTTATATTATGTACACTTTATTCGTGTAACGTTAACTAAAGAAAATAAAAATTACAAAAACACAATTTAACCGCATAACCAATAATGGAATTTTTTGGAATTCCCATTTTTTGCATAAACAGCTTGATAATTCTTACAAATAAACTAAATAAATATTGATTTAATTACTAACATTGTATCATTATGATTATAATATTATTAATTAATAAATAAATAAAATACTAAAAATATGGTTCTTTAATTTAAAAGAATTTACGAGATCGATTTTATTTGAATCTATTTATTTTTATTACATAATAAAAAATAGCTCGACAAAAATTTTGAGAAAAAAAATATTAACAGTTTAGAATTAACTCTTTTTACCTTTAGGTTATGGTATTTATCCATAACAAATATAAAAGATTAATTATACTTATCTTGAATTTTTTCAAAGATATTTTTAAATATCTCTCTTTAACTAGGTTTCGATAAATCGCAAGTTCAAAATAATAAGTAATGCCTATTAACTGATCTTGAAAAAATTATGGGCTAAGTTAAGCCGCATTCGAATATTTTTTAAGTTTATTACAACAAAATATTTAGAAATTTATAAAAACTTGAAAAGAAAAATCGAAAAAGTTAGTTAGTTGCTTTAAAAAACTACAATACAGGAAACAATAATATTGTTGCTGATGTTATATCCAGTAATAAATATGATAATGAATTTTCAAAAACAACAATTTATTGAACTATTTTTACATTTATTTATTTATTTTGAAAATGCGATTTAGCGAAACTTGGTTAGAGAAAGAAAATAGCTTTGAAATACTATGGAAATTCAAGATTAGTGTAATTTATCTTTTTTATATTTATTAATAGTTTTCTTACTATTTTAGTGTTAAGTATCGGTCAGTTATTCTTATTTGGTGGAAGTTGGCGGAGAAACACTATCAAACTGTTTAAGTGGTCAACGAGTACAGATTTATTTAATCGAGTGTTTAGGGACGTTTTCGAGAGAATAATTGATTTGGTTTCATTATTTTAGATATTCTGATTATGGGAAAATCGTAAATAAATGAGTCGTTGTAACAGATTAAAATGATAAATTGACGTAAAACGAATAGAAAAGTTTCGACCATATTTTAGCGGAAAAATAGTTGTCGTTATGAAATGCTTTTCCGTACATAAATACCACCGTAAATTTTTTAATAAAATATTAACGTTCGCCATCGGCGAATTACAAGATATTTCGCCGTTTACTAGAATCCCCATAAAACATTAATGAGCCGTATTTGTCCGTAGTAGTACAACTTGCACCACGTGACACAAATAAGGCGAATGCTTTATTTTTTTGTTTCGCAAAAGCAAAAGCAAAAGCAAAAGCAAAAGCAAAAGCAAAAGGAAAAGCAAAAGCATTGTAAATTCCTGCCGGTGGATCATCTTCATCTTCGGCGATCCCGCGTCGCTAAATCATAGCGGCGTCCAGCAGGAGAAAGAAAAAAGGGAATCGACAGCAGCTACAAAGTGAGTTGGAGTAGTGAAGTGAAGCTACAATAGAATTGACACATGCAAGTGAGTCTAGCGGGACATGGAAGCATGGAGAAGTCAGTTGCCATCCGAACGTCGCATTGGTAACAAATGAACAACGCGACCGCGCGCCAACCAGATACAGACACGCCAAAACTTTGGGCCTAGTTTTTCTTTTTTTTTTTTATTCACTTATGGAAAAAATGTCGACGGACTGATCGGGGTTTCGGCCTTTTTTTTCGAAAGTGCGGTCCGGTGAAAATTAGTGCCGAAAAAATGTTTAACTCGGCCGTGGCGGCGGAGAGGCAGACTTTCTTTCGGAAAACGCAAGCGAAGCATTTCGACTGCAGCAAGCGGTAAAAACAAACGAAAACATGTTAGACGAAGAAAAAGGATGTAAAATTTTAGATAGAAAATATTACAATAATAGTAATAATAATAATACAAATTCGAGGTAATAGGATTATTTTTTTCAAATTCGAATAAGTTGCCGGCACCGTCCGTCTTCGGCGAGTAAAATGGGTGTTTACAATCGCAAGGCCCATTGGACCATAGCAGTGTCCTGCCTGTACCTCCTTTGCAGTACGATTTCCTGCAGCATCGTGAACGCCGAACGGCTGAGGCATCCGCACATGAAGAGGGCAGAGCCCGGTTGGTCCCATTTGCAAAATTCTAGATTAGAAGATAGTTCGAAAAATTCGATTCTAAGTTGCCCCAATTGCCTTTTCGAAAACGAATTAGATAGGGAAAAAAAAGAGACAGACAAACTTAGATTAGAAGCAATAAAAAAGCAAATTTTACAGAAATTAGGTTTGCGCCAGAAACCAAATGTGACGCATAGTCTTCCGAAAGAGATTATTTTGGAAACGTTGTACAGGGCCGAGGACGAGGAAAGTGATTTTTTAGCGAAATTTCATACCGACGACAATTTTTCTACGACTAGCGCTAGGAATAATATCATGGAGACCGTCGACGTCGACGATTTTTATGGCAGGACTTCGGAAATCATCTCATTCGCTGAAGAAGGCAAGTATACACACACGAAACTTCGCTTCTTTTTAATTTACCCTCGTTACTATTGAAAAGCCATACAGAGTGTCGCAAAATTAACCAGGAGTAGAATCCTCCCCCTGCTAACTTACATCATGTTAAAATTCAATTCAATTTTATTTAAAATTTCTAAATAAATTTTATTACAATTTTCACTAAACTACTATTACTTGAATTTTCACATTTTTCCTTTAATTCATAAATTATTAGTTGCAAATTTATTTTTGCATTTAGGGCGTATACTTGGTTTAAATAAGTTATGGGCCATTTTGAACCCATAATTCTAGATGAGATAAAATAATGTTCGGCCAAATTCTTCTACTCTTTTTAAATTAAGTATTCTTTAGAAATTGAAAATTATAAATTACCGCTTTATTTAGGAATTAAGGAAATTATTATGTACATAATTCTGATGCTACTTGTATGGCCCCCTTATGCTTCTATTGAAAAAAAATAATTTCAGTTAACAAATGTTAATTTTTAAATTTATTTGATAATTAAATAAACAAAATAACTAATTTGAAAAATTAAAACTTTTAGATATTAGTAATTCGGATACGATATTTATAAAATAATAACTAGTATGATTTGAACCCATAGTAGTAAAATATACAAAATGTACAGGGTACTGTAATTTAATTATTAGATTTTGCATCTTTTTGGTGACTGAAAGTAATCTATTTTCAATTTTTACGTCACATAATTTGAAACTGCTTCGAATAGAAGCAAACCGAAAGTTATAAAGATCGCCCGTAACCCATTTAAATTAAAGATGCTGATTTAATAAACAAGAAAATATTTAACTTTTACACACTGGGTCTTGTATTTAATATTCAAAATTATCCTGTAAAAAATATTTAACTTTAGCACTGTACCTTGTATGATTTAAAAATCATTTTTTTTAAATTAAGATTCTTTAAGATTTAAAATTATAATATATTAATTAAAGGATGCTAATTTAATAATGGAAAAATATTCAAGTTATATTTTTAAATTCAGAATTTTTAATTTTGAAGTGATATTCTATATATTAAAATAAATGTAAAATATAGAAGTAAACTAATGCCTTTAATAACTTCATTTAAGATTTATTTTTTGAGTCTGAAAATATAGTTAGTTTTTAACATTTTGGAAATAAGATCGCAATTTTTTCAAAAAAAAAGTAAGGACACTACAACCACTTTGCAGTAGTATTTTTAGAGTAAAGGCCACTAACGTAGTGGTCAAAAAATATATTGTAATAAAATTATTAATATTGTTAAATGTTCTAATTAATTATAAGGAAACAAATTTTCAACTATATAATAGTTTTTTAGAATTATTTCAGTAATTTAAACATAATTTTTGTATTAAATATTTACAGTACTTTTAATCAAAAAGAAATTTTTACTTTATATCTAAAAACAAAACGAACTTATTCTCCATTTTACTTCTAGATTAATTCGTCCCCGTCATAAAAAGTAAAAAATTTTGTGTGAAATTTACTAATTTTGACAGAATTCAGAAGCGAATTTGTAAGAATTTGGAACCTTTTTAACTAAATAAATAACAAATCAACACTAAGGTAGAAGTTCTGAATTTTATTTTCTGTTCCAAATTGCCTGAAATTTGAAATAATTTACTCGTATATTTCAGAAAACCCAAACATTAAAAAATGAAAACATGGTTCTTACGTGAAGTTGAAACATAACACGGATCGAAACATTTATAGGTACACGCTGTACCGACTTTTGAAAACCAAGTCATTTTTCTTAAAGAGACTATTTTACTTATTCTAACCCGCTCTATATTTATCATTGACATTGAAAATATTTATTAATGACCATATAATTAATTATAAATTAATTAATACCATAATTAAAATTTATTACCAAGTCCGCTATGGTCCAAACAATTGTCAACAATCAAATGTTAATTCAAATCTAATTTACATTTCAAATGACATTTTACATTGACAGAATACGAGTATGTTTAGAAAATAATCGTTAAAATTTAACGGGGGCGTTTATTAATTTGCCAGTATTGTTCAATCGCTTAAATAATATTGTAAACATACAGTCAAACATTGTGTTTATTTTTCATCAGACCATTAATAATCAAGTATAAAGTTAACTTTTTAAATTTTGCTTAATGATAATTTTTTGTTTTTTGGTGATTTCGGTAAGTTGGTGGAAAAGTCTTTACAATAGCAAGCATTAAAAATAATTATTTCTACAGGGCGATTAACATTTTTGTCTGGAAGCTGATTAGTTTCATAATATTTCCTATAAGAATTTATTAGTGTGATTGTTTTAAATAATCCTTAAAAACCATTGCTATTTTAAATACCAAGTAAACAACAATTAAATGAAATGTTAAAACTAGTAAAACGATTTATTGTCATCCCCCCATTTTTGCTAAATTATGAGAAACGTGTGTAAACCACTAATTAGTACGTAGTTAAGAGTAGATTTTATATAAATACATAAACGTTTAAGATGTAAAGTACCGTAACAACATACATGTGGATTATTACTGCATCACTGATATGAAATTAATAAATAAAGTGAAAACATCGCAGAAATAAGTGAAAATAAGTACACTTAAACATTCAAAAAAAGTTACAAAACAAAAATGAAGGAAAAGAGAAAAAGGCAAAAATGTATCTAAATAAATTTATATTTTTTTATTGTTGAACGGAGATTTCGTATCTAAAGATCAAATCGACGCAGCAGTATTACAATTATTGAAGAAAAATAGCGAAATAGTATTAAAAAACTTTAAAACTAGCAACAATAAATCAAACTATGTAAATCAGAATAATAATTAGTTTAAAATATATGTTAATTGCATCAAAATTGTGAAAAAGTATATTAATTTCGAAACTTCACCAAGTAAATCAACAAACGATATGTTAATTCTGTCTTTAATTTTAAGATTCCATATTTTTTCTCTAACTTTAAAAAGTACATTTTTGTCCATTTTCACTTGTTACTTCATATAAAAATATCTGGTAATTAAAAATGCTAAAATTAACCACGTTGCAATTTCACCCTTCTTCACCCATTTAATGGTTGAAATAAGTTTAAGTAACCTGGAGTGGTTACTTTAATCATCCATTATAATAATCGAAACTTTAGATATTAATTAAATTCAATTAGTTGTTTGAAATATTCCCCAACCACGTTTTTTTCTATTCATTTCTTTGTTATAATCAACGATTTTTTTGGATTATATAAAAGTAAACCACTCTCAAGAAAAATAACAAAACACAAAAACTGAAACAGGAAATACTCAAATAAAAAATGGATCTTTGAAATAATTCTTAAATAATTTAACTGCTGATAAAGAAAGTTATTACTCGTTATAACAGAACATTTTCAAATTTTATTAATATTAATTATATTTATCATACATCCTTAATTAAAAAAGTGTTGATGCACATTATGCTAAATAAGTCAGATTGCCTTTTTTAGCCCAATATCATCGATATAATTTAGTTTTAATTCTTTAACTTCTTCATTAGTTGCATTAATTTTCAGTCAATATTATTTCTACAAAATCCAGTATTATTTAATAAAAATATCTGTTTAAGAACAGCAATTACAATCTTATTAACTAACAATTATCGGTTTCTATTATGGTTACGTCTATAACACGCGTTAATCCTCTTAGACTTATTGGTATAACTGGTGGAGATAATAAAATAATAGGATAATAAGAGAGATATATAGTAAATTTCGTACTGAAATCGATGGAAACAATTCAGAACTAATTACAATTAATAAAATATGACTGCAAATTATTTTATACTGCAAAAAATGTATTCTGATTTAAAATGTTAACATGCTCTTCCAGATTTTTTATCACCAACAGAATATCAAAATCATTCTTGACAGTTGGACCAAACTACGAATTATCATTTGATTAATCATTCGAATCAATCGCTAATAATAGAATCAATAAATACAACAATAATAAATATAAAAAAAACCACACTACCTATTTCCAAAAACTGATTAGCAGGAATATAAAAAGTATGTTCCTACAAAAAATTAAACTAAATATAAGTCTAAAAAATGTTGCCCTGCAAGAAGAAAGTAATATATTAAAAAAATAATCGAGAAAAGAAGTAGCAGGAGCCATAAGCTTGCAGACAAAATTAAACTCAACCAGGCTCAAATACAACTTAAAGGAAGCGCAATACAAGATATAATTCATTCAACAAGCAGAAACCAGTAAAAAACTACCCCAAAATCAACACAAACTAATTCTCCTGTTTAGAAGTACGTTCCTACTCTTGAACATTGGGAAAGAAACACTAAACAATAAACATTTTGTTGATGTTTGTACATTCAACGATAATATCAACTAAGAAGCAAATGACTTATTTTTAATAAACTTCATCCCCAATCAAATAAAAATCCCCTACTCTTAATCAGACAAAAACGGCAAAAGAAAAATTGATGTTATGCTAATCTACATGTTTAATGTTCTTCTGAATTTATGGCCTAATCAATTGAAATGTGACAAAACCTCAAAACTAGGTTACTTCAAATGGACCAATCAGTCTATCCAAACATCCTGCTTTACAGATTTATCCTACTTCTAAATAAAATACCAGGTCATCAATTTGGCTTTGCCCAATTCCTCTCCATCATTCAACAATGTCACGAAGTCGTTCACATAATAAACAATTCCATGGAGAATAAACGTTACCGCCTCTTTGTATTTTTTGACATAAGCCAAGCATTCGACAAGGTTTATCACTTTAAAAATTAAAACATTGGTATCACCAGTTTTTCATCTATTCACTATATCAATTTAGAACCAGAGTTAAGGATCAAATATCCTGTTTAAATTACGTGATCACTAAGAAAATATCAATGTTCACTAGTCAGAATTAATAACATAGTAGGGAAAAGTTGCCAAATTTGGCCCTAAATGTTTATAAGTTACTGTTAAAGTAAAAATGAAAGGTTTAATCGCTTAAATCTAGGTTTAACCAATCCTGGTTGGTTAGGTTAGGTTAGGTTATGTTAGGTTAGGTTAGGTTAGGTTAGGTTAGGTTAGGTTAGGTTAGGTTAGGTTAGGTTAGGTTAGGTTAGGTTAGGTTAGGTTAGGTTAGGTTAGGTTAGGTGATGTTAGGTTAGGTTAGGTTAGGTTAGGTTAGGTTAGGTTGGGTTACTTTACGTTTGGTTTTAGTTTTAGTCGGTTAAATTGTGAAAGGATTGAGAACGCTAAAACTAACTAAAACTATACTAGTGTACAATATTTAAGAAAAAGGGATTGTGTAAAACAATTGTGAATAGTAACATCTTCAAAATTATAGTTTGATTTTCCAAAATTACAGTGAATGATATTAAAAAAGTATCAAATTAAAATTACGTCAACGGTTCAGAAACTTCCAGAAACTTTCAATGTCATTAAAATCACCAAAATATTGGCAAATCTTCTAGAGATTTTCATTATTGTCCAAAACTTAGTCTCAAGAATTCTATGGTTTTCCACAATTTCTCTCAAAATTATCCAAAACCCTTAAAAATCCCTTGACTTCTAGAACCTTTTAAAAATTCTTATCAAATGTTCTAGAAACTTTCATTATGGTCCAAAGATTCGTCTCAAAAATTCTATAATTTTCCATAATTTTTAATTGTTCTAAGATTTTTAAAAATCAAATTTTTTTTCAGGTGCTTTTATTTAGTCACTTGAAAGGTTTTACTTAGCTATTAGTATTTTACAGAATCTTCATGAAATAAATAAAAAATATTCGAAAAATGTTTCCAACGCATCAATTGAAGTATATTTTTACTGATACCTTGAATTTAATTTTGATACATGTAATTTGTTATTTTGTGCAAAAACTTATAAACGATTAACTTATGTGCATTTACTTATATTTCTAGTTATAATTGTAAGAATTGTTCTGGTGAGGATTCCTTCTTTTATAATTAAACAACACGAACAACTAAGTTGCAAAATCATCTGGCATTTCTTGTAATAAACTTTTTACGAAACTAAACTCTTCACCAATACAAAATAACCAGTTTTCCTGTACTTTGAACAGTTCTGCATTCGGTGGCGCTAAATTATTCGTGTACTTGCACATCATTAAAATAACAAGTTCGCCCAAGTTTGAGCTTTATCCGGTTTCGGTGTAATTGCAACACTTTTTACGCAAGTTTAGAACAAACTCGATGCTGCACCTGATAATTATACGAACTTTATTATTACTAATAACCGGGACTTGGTTAATGAATTTTTGACTTTTTTAAGATAAAAAATTGGTGTATTTTAAATTTTTCGATTCGATAACATTTATTCGAGCTCCTTACAAAACTGATGACAATTTTCGTTCGCTCTCAATTTCAATATTCAATAATAAAATTATTAGAATATTTTTAATCAAGGAAAATGATAATACATTTTAAATAGAACCAAATGCAAATTTCACGTATTAAAATTGAAATAAATAGTGAGACTGGATACCGAGAGTTTAATTTAAAAAAAAATGTCAAAAAATCAGACACGAGTTTGATGTCACCCTGTAAACAATTTTAGAGAAAAACCATTATTCCATAAAGTTCAATTCGTAAAACCATTATTAGTTTAAAACTTAAGGCAAAGTTTTTAATATGCCAAGAGAACCATATAGGGCGTTTAAAAAATTAATTATCATCGTTATATTAAATAGAGAATTTTATTTCGATCAATTTTGAACTACAAGCGAATGATACGCCTATGGCGATATTAGATAGACCCGAGGTTGAATCTTTCGATTATAGCGAGAAATAGGCAAATTAATAACTACGTATAAATTGCATAATTTATTTTGTCCACCTTGTGTGGCCTTATTTTTAAATAAAAAATATATAATTATTAATAAATATTGAATTGAGTTCACTTGTTCATTCGCCATAATTTTAAATTTCACTAGTTAATCGCGAATTATATTTTTTATTATGAATTTCAGTAAAATTTAGTGTCTAGGAATTTGATAGTTTTAATTTGGTTTGAAATCGAATTTATTTGTCAATTATTTATATCAAATTAAACTGAAATTTTTTCAATGTTTGTTAAACGATAGTAACTTTTTAAAATAAACGTACAAGTTTATTAAAAATAAAAATTAGTTATTTTTGCATTATTGAATAAATTAATCATATTCTTGTACTTTTATCATCTTGCATCAAAAAATATTTAAGATAGTATTAAAAATTTAACATTACTGTCTTTTTATTGAAAATTATGATCAACTTTTGTAGACTACACAATCAAACTAAGATATATTTTTTTGAGATACATTCTACAAACCTAGAAACTCGTTTTTTATGTTTTTTCGATAATTTCATGCTGAAGCTAATTTCCTAGTATGAACCAAAATTTCGGAAAATAACTAATTAATTCTAAAACAATTATAAATTATTAGAAAAAATGATATCAGCGATTTGACACATATTTCGGAAGTCCTTAACCAATTTTATTTTGTTATTTGTGATTCTTTGATTAGCATAGTTTATACAAGGTATTTCAAAATTATAGGCCACAATTTCCAAGGGCAATAGAATATAAAAAGTAATAATTACCTGTTAAATTTTAATTGCATGATCTCCGGTCAAAATCCTGCAAAAAAAAATATAATATTATTTCGATGCCAAATATTCACTTTTATGTTTTTCCTCTGAATTTTTTGGTCAACTGGTATATAGTAATAATAATAATTATTTAAAATATTTACATTTAAATCTAAACACATAAGAATTTATTTGAATGAATTTTTATCTTGTCTGTTTTGTTGTTAAACTAATTTTTTAGAAACCAAACATATGGACTAACTGATGAAAATTAGATATCTGACTTAATTCTTAAAAATATATCACCAAACTGATCTACAAAAGCAAATTAATCTCTTAGTAGCAGTTAAAAGTGAACAACAACTAAAAGAAAAAGTTTTATTTAATAACAACATTAACAAAGAATAGCAGGAAAATTAAAACCCCTACAATTAAGAAATAACTAATGAGAAATAATTACCTCAAATAGATTACAAACATGATCAAAGAAAAAAGAATATTGGGAGGAAAATAAACAAGAAAATAACACTAACTCGAAAAACAAAATCATTCAAATAAAAATAAAAACACTTTAGGTACCTAACTTTGTTATTAGTGGTCCGATTGTTCAGCTTCTAACTTAAATTTCTTTTTCTATTTCAAAAAATCTTGTTCAAACAACTAAAACCAAATAATCAATTCGAATTTAGAGAATGACATTACACTACTCACCAAAATAACAAAAAATTTATTAAAAGATCAAATATCTGTGTTGTGATCTTTATAGATTTGAAAAAATTTGGCTTAAGAGCTTGATGCACAAAATAAGAACTCGGAGAATTTAATATTTTTGAAATTTCTTACATTTGCTAATGAAACCCACAAAAAATAAATAAAATAAAATTAAAGGAACGACGGGCACTCTGCGATTGTCTCTGAAAGCAGCGCAATTTCGAAAACAAGTGACGGTGCGGCGTCGAATTAAAAAAAAAATGAAAAAAAAAACTAAAACTCTTTTAAAATGTTTACTTTATACGCAATATAGTCGTCTGGGACTTTATAAAATTACTTTAGTCTGAATCAATATCACTTTTCAACTCATTCGGATCAAAACTCGTGAAAACTTCAGAAGTTCACTGTTGTAAAAATTTGGGACTCGCCAATTTTTGCTAATTGCTTTTGTTTAATTAAAGCAGATAATTAATTATAAGTAATAAAAATGGAGTATTTTCGGTTTGTGGGGTTTAATGGTTATAAAGTAATTTAGCTAGAATCTAACTTATATAAAAAGCAGGTAAGTTAAAACGAAATAAGCATTTAGTAAATACTATTTTGTTAAAGCATTGTTAAAAGCAGCACGTTAAGTTTAATGAAAATTTAAGTAATTACTAAAGTACCAAAGTAACTTTTTCATCTAAGGTTCATTGTAAAATTTTTCTCAAATTAATAATTTGCATAATTTGACTAAAACTGAGAAATAGAAATTGAGGTTTAGTCGTATGAGTAAGATTATTTGAAATGTAAAAAGACATTTAACTTAGAAACTGTGCAATCGGACCACTAATAACAAAGTTAGGTATCTAAAGTATTTATCTTTTTATTTGTATGATTATGTTGTTCAATTCTTCGTCGAAAAAATAATTTAACAACAAGAAAGACAAGTACACGGCTCATTTCAATAGATTTTTATGTAGCGAGTGTATAGAAAAAATAGATATATTTGTTTGTTATTGATATTCACAACTGTCTAAAGGAAATCCGATATCTGAAATTTGAATAAATATACTATTAATAGATTCTTGTAATTAGAACTATTGATTTCAAATGTATTTTTCAGTACTAAATGATATTTTAAATAAATAGAGGGTGTTCCAATCAAAATTTCATTCTCCATCTCCAGCATTGCGAAAATGTTTATACAAAATTTATTTTTCTAAATCTACTTTTAGCTTTAGCAAACCCAATTTTAATAACTAAGGGGATCAAATGATACTTGATTTATAACCAATTTTTTTGTACACTTTCTCAATATATTTATGAAAAATGTAAATAATATAATAAAATTAATTGAACTATTTCCTCTTTAATTTATCCTTGACTTATTTAGGTATCATTTCCAAGTTAAAATATACATTAATTCACATACACTAAATTTGGGTTAATCTAGAATTAGTTGTGAGAATATATTATTAATATCAAATATCGATTTACTTATTCTGACTTACACATAAATTATTTCGTAAAGTGTTATGAATCCGAAACAGTGTGGATTGTGGAGACAGTAAGTCAAAAATAATAAAACTTATTAATCAAGATCATTTAGCGAAGAAATGTTCAGTCATTTGAGAGGATATTTTGGCTAGTTTAAAGCTCACATTTCACATTTCTTAATAAACTCGAGATGATATTGGATAAAATACAAAATTTTATCTATTTTATAAAAGAATAAATCTGCATTGGAAAGCAGGAGTGGATTAAGTGAAAAAATACTAAAACCACCGAGTTCCTACAAAAATAATCTAGGAGTAATCGTCTACTCCCTATATCCTCCAAATTTAATTAAACCAATAAAGTGAGAATATATTTTGGAATTTTGTAATTAACATAAAAATTCGAAATGAAATTATATGTGTTCCATAAATCAATTCAAGAAAATATAATTTTAAAAATTTATCATTTTTATACAAAATCTTAAATAATTACATCGAATTAATTTGTGTACTTTATTCTTTAATTTTAAATTCATAACATCCAATCATATTGCAAATAGCCTAAAAATTCTTGAAACATTTTTAATATTATATTATAATTTTCAGTATTTTTTGTAAAATTTGTTATTAATTATATCTAAATAAATTAGCTTTGTGATGATACATTATACAAATTACTCAATTTTTCTTTTAATATCAAATTTGTTTGCAATATACTATATACAATAAATATTAATGTATACGATGCACTTAAGAACGTCATATGACGCTAGACTTTAAATTTAAAATGATTTTAATGAGATTTTTTTTCCCCAGATTTCTTACTTCCAAAATTTGAAAGAGTTTTAATCAATGTTTATGAGACACTTCATAAAGTTCTGAATTTTCTCTATTTTCTACAAAATATGCTTTAATGATGATTAAATTATAACTAAACATATTGTTTGAACTGGTTTATAAAGATTTATACAAGAATTACTTTTAATTTTTCATATTTGGACTTATGAACTTGAAGTTACTTCGGATGCACTCGACTTTTCGAAAGGATTCTAAATTGGTACTTAAGATTCGTTATTATTAATGTAAAACTTACATTGTAATAGTAGGGTCTTTTATAATTTAGAATTCTTATCATATTTATTGATTTAATACCCAGAAATATGTAAATATTTAATAAATATTATCATATGTGATATAAATTCTGTTTTTTTAAAATCTATTTACTATTTGTTCGCACATATAATTCACAACACTGCACAAGAACCGAAGAATCAAACTATATTTGTAACTGTCTAGTACCAGTATTAAATTACAACTTTTTGCTTACCTCAGCAAATTCCGAGAACTGCACGTCTGCACGTGTCAATAAATTCGTAGAACTCCTTCCAGTTTGCCCCAATGTATCCTAGTGAATATTATGCTTGATATTAATGTGAATAAGATCAGAGGGCGCTGTTAATCAAGAATTACAAGAAAAGGATTTTTTAAAATACACGCGTCAGGAAATTGATAGAACTGCACCCAGTTTGCGTACACCAAGTTATCTGGGCTTTCACCAAAGTCACGCTACTTATTAGGATTTATAAGCAAATTGCTTTTAATTTACAATAACTGAACTCGTGAACTTGTAGTTCTTTCGTAATTTGTTTTATCATACATATTGATTTAATACTGAGCAATATTTTGTAAAATTTAAATACGTTTACTATATATTGAAAATTCTAAATGCTTCATTCGCCGCCTGGTTAATTATTCGTTAATCATTTTAACACGTTGCACGCCGGCCATTCCGTTTACTCTTATTTAAGAAAACATCCCGTATTAAGATGATAGGTAGAATTCCTGCAACGTGCATACCTTAGCACGTGACTTTAGGAGACCACGTGTTCGTGGCGATCAACTCCCGTTCGTAGCGCTGGGCTAAAGGAATATCCTTTTTGACGCGTCCTTGATGAAAAATCCCGTCTGCAAGGATCTTAGACTATGTGGCGATGTTATCAGTTTTTCGAGAGGCCTGTTAACGTGATGGCAGGCCTGGCTGGGCGTCGGGACTCTGAGACAGAGCCGTCAGGTTGGAGCCACCACCATCGATCGGCTTGCCGTTGGCCGACGACTAGTTTACTATTGCCATGCCGAGAGACCGCTTTCCAAATGGAAATGCGAGAATCGAGAATGGAAAGAAGGACTACGAGGACGAGGACGACGATGATGGCTACGACGACGGGCAGCGGCCACTGGCGTAACCGATTTTCCTTCCGAAAACTCCCCGAATACCGATTAATGAGATGAATTAACTCTGATCTTGGATCAGGGTGGTTAATTACCTGGATCAGGGTGAAACCATGTAGTGTAAATATTTGGGTAGTCATCCCGTTGGATGGAGTTGAATGGAACTTAACTCTGCACTGATTTGTACTGTACAAAGTTTAAGCTGACCAAATAAATCGAAGTTATCACTCCATTAAAAAAAATGGATGTTCACTAGAAGACTTGTGATATGGAAATCTGTAGTGATTGATGTAGTAATTCTATGTACAGGACTATATTTCACTAAATTATTTTACATACTATCGTAATAGTATTGTGTCTATTTATTAAATGTGTTTATAAACTTTTATAAACTAGCAACCTGATCAAGTAAATAGTTCTTTATTTTTTTAATCAAAACGATCACGTCAATTCCTGAAATATGTGATCGTTGATATAGAAATATTTTTTGTGTAACAATTCAAACTATTGATGTTCCATACATTAATTGACGAAAACAATGAACAAACTAAAGTTTAGATGAAAACACAGAAGTTTTTAAACACTTTCACTAACTAATTGAGGTTAGGTCACATAAGATAATTATAATATATCTTTTTAGGAGGCCGGAATTTGAAACATTTAAAAGATGAGGACTTTAAGAGTCTAAATGGAAGAGAGAGAATCAACATTCTGACTTTAATTTATTTTTCAAAATCACAGCCTTAAACATTTTTATCATTTGACATTAAATTTAATTTTAAATAATTATTTCAGAAAATTTTCTGTACTTTAATTTTCAATCTGTAATGCATAATTTCCAATTACATTTTAAATCTATTGAGAATTTTTAAAATTCATGAAGACATATTCCATAATTTTTGTTGTAATTTTCCGTATTTTTTAAAATATAATTTTATTTGCACTATAATTTCAATTAACAATTCATAATATGATGCTTTACTTAATATTGAAATCTTCAGTTTAATTAAACATCAATTGAAATTAATTAGTTTGTCAGAAATTAACATGATATATAAATTTAATAATTAATATTCAAAAACAAATTGTTTTTAACTTTTTATATCTGAACACATTCTAAATTTATTCTAAAATTTGTTATGGTTTATGCAAAAGTTAAATTCAGTAATAATTTGTTTTATAATAATTATTAATTTAATTTCGAAAAATATTTATATTAAAAATTTTTATTAATTGTAATATAGATTAGAGAAAATCTATAACTTTTTTAATTTTTTAAATTGATGAAGAACCCAGACAACAAATTTTTTTATTATACTTTTGTATAATTAATTTAATATAATAAATTTATTCTCATCAAGAATAGCTACAATATATATAATAATCATAATAATGAATTAGACATAATATTCTGACACAAACAAATAAAGAGATAATAGTTTTACTCGTAATTTATTATTGCAGTTTATATAATTATTATGTACATTTTTTCTTTTTGTACTATAAAATTTTTCAGCTTACAAAACTAATTTGTTTTATACTTACTTTTTTATTTATTTAATATCATTTTTAATCCTGTTATAAAAGAAAATGATTTTATTTTATTTTATTTTTCATAATACCTCAAAAAGTTCGTCTGTTTATTTTTTAAAAATCGCTCAAGTAATTTTGACTAAATTTTTATTTAATAATTTAAAAAAAATATTTTATAATAATGTCGGGTAATATTTTTAAAAGGTGTAAAAAATTTAAATCAAATTTAAAGTATTTTCAGCAAATAGAAATTGAAATATTTTAGTTTTATAGCTGTTATAACAAAATTTAAAAAATATTTTCTAAAATTAATATTAAAAATTTACAAAATACCTATCTGTAATTCTTTCTTAAAATATGAGTCACTTTTACTTAGACTAACCAGATAAATAAAACTAAAGTTTGTTCTTTTGTTATATATTCAAATCGAATCACGAAATTTCATTCTACGGGAAGGAAGTCTTATTATAAAAATATAAAACTTTTCCCATAAAATACGGAAGAACATACAAAGATTTTCTACATTTTACAATGTTGTCTAAATAATACATTAAATTTATTAAACTTTCGGTGACAAAGTAAGACAAACATTAAATCTACAACAAAACAACAGATTTGCGACTGAAAATAACATCATATGTTCTTAAACATAAATTCTAAGTTGTAAATTACACTAGATTGATTCTTTCAAAGGAAGTTTACCAGAGATTATAATGGAAAGACCTTGAGCATTGTTTCTAGGTTCATAAGCCTGACTCAGTTAGGTATTAAATGAGACAGAAAATATAAGTTTCTACATATTTATCTTAAAAAGGCATCTGGCACCGTAAATTAAATGAACCAAAGAAAGAAAAAATTCCAAGTTCCATATCCCTGATATATTAGAATCATAAAATATAATGGTAATAATTCACCCAAAATATTTTTAAGAAAAAAGATTTTTAAGAATTTAACCAAAGTTAAACCAGAAACTAATTTGCAGCCATTTTAAAATTGAAACAATTTAATTGTAATAGATTTAAATTTTAGGTAATAATTGATAAGTCATTTTGGAATTAAAAATTAAATATTGTATTCGTTTCTCATGAACCCACAGTGAGATATTTTTAGTTTTAATTTTAATTTCTTGCTTTATTGAATTTAATATAATTGTTGCTCTATTCAAATAATTTTTTAGTCTTAGTTAAAAAAAATTATTTAATTCAAAATTGAATATTATTATGATAGTAAAATCTCAAAATTTATTATATTATACATATTTACAAAATTTAAATGATTACATATCTATAAAATTTTACGAGCAAATATTTTTTGATAATAAGAAAAGGTATTTTAAACATGTATTATACTTTCTCAAATTTGGATTGAAGAAAAAATGTGAGAAAGAAACTCATTAAAATAATTTTAAATTTAAAGTATTATATGTTTAAAAAAGGAATTTCTGTGAACAACTGTATATTTTATTTTAGCTAATTAAATATATTTGGTGCTCTTTTTTCCCACAGTGAAATAATGAAGGCCATAAGACTTGTCATAAAGGATTTTATATAATCTTGAGAATGCCAATTGACTGTGCCATAATTTTTTTTTACTTTTCTACGATCGTATCCTTAAGGAACTGTACGTTCTTGTCCAATGCCTAAACGAAGCTAGAAAATTGCGAAAATGCCAGCCAGATTCGCAACTTTCTAAACATAAAATTATCCTGGTTCAGACATTAAAAATAGAATGAATTGTAATTAAGTAGAAAAGAGGCAATAACCATAGTGCATTCTTAAAAACGATTAAAGAAAAAGAAAAAATGATGAATGGCATTGGAACTGATCACTTAGAAACACAGCATGGGACGACCGGAGAGATCAGTTCTTCCGAAATGGGTTCTTTTGTAACAGATATCGCTAATAAGTTATGCTCCCCCAGTACATTTTAGGATTGATTTATGTACGAATAGGAAGCTGTCCAAAAGATAAATAAATAACATTCTGCAGATATGGTGTACAAATATCTGTTAGAATGTTTGCTGCGTTGTCAGATTTTGGCAATTTACCACGACGAATCGTGCATACTTATTTCTAACAAGACAAGTTATTAATGACGGCAATTTTTTTTGGAAAAAAAATCCTTTCGGTTAGTTTTGTAAATAATAAATTTGTAAGTAAGGATAAAATCGATTAACTTCTTAGGGATGACGATGGTCGTAATAAAGTAATATGTAACCACAATCAATTCAATTCAAATTTGATAAAATTTGCACTCTATTAATTAGAACTTAAACTCCCAACTCTTCATAAACACCCCCAAGTCTTTACTACTTTTAATGAAAAAATATTGTGGAAGGAGATAGATTTCCCACTTTCCGTCTGACTTTCAGATTAAGCTGGCTACACACAATACGTTAATTAGGTTACATTAAGTTGCAGAAATTTTCCTGTCGAATCCCCCTTCAGGTTTCTATTCCGGAACAAAGTCAACCCCATCTAAATGTACAACGTGCTGACATTGTTATATGTTTTTTGAACGTTTGTGATTAGCATCTGATCCCAGCAAGTGGGCAGTCGTATTCGGTGCAATCGGAATCGGAATCGCGATCTGGTCGCGGCGGGCGGCTGAACGGAGTTTCGGAAGTTGCGAATAAAATCAGGAAGGCAGAAGACAACTCGGTCTCACGCTCGGATGACTGACCTCGCGCCGGGCTCTGACTCACGCCTTGTTGCCGCTTTTCCATTCGCTAATGGCCCAAAATCGTCGGGATTATCTGGTCCAGGTTTAGTGCATTTGGTACATTCCTGCCTAATTTTTCCATAATTTAAGCCGGTTTAATCCAACATGGCCACTAACACTTATTTTTGTGTTTTTTTTTAGATTTTAAAGGCCATCAATTGGTATTTTGGAATCTGATATTTTCGTTCGAGAAAATATAAGAGTTTTCCAAACTTTCATTGGAAATCTGAATTGTTTAAGATCGCTGGGTTGTTTGAAATGTTTTTGTTTTATTTTATAAGAATCCCCATAAAGTCCTTATATGAATCTCCAGAAAATCCATATAACAATCCCCATAAAGCCCTCATAAAAACCTCCAGAAAGTCTTTATTAGAATTCCAATAAAATCTATATATGAATTTCTAGGAGGTCCTTATAAGAATTTCTAGAAGTCCTTGTAAGAATCTCCAGTATGTCCTAATAAAAATCTTCAGAAAGTCTTTAAAACAATCCCGATAAAGTCCTCATATAAATCTCCAGAAAGTCCTTATAATAATCTCCAGAAAGTCCTTGTAAATTCTCTAGAAAGTTTTTATAAAAATCTTCAGTATAAGATTATCTAGAAAGTACATATATGAATCCCCTTAAATCTCCAGAAAGTTGCAATGAAAAACTTCAGAAAGCAGAGTCACAGATGTGTTTTATGAAAAAGGATGATTTAAATGAAAAATGAAATAGATATATGGTTGTTTCATTTTAGTAATGACGTGGTACTTCTTGGCCATTTGCTGTTTAAATGATCCAGTATAAGAACTTAATATTGTTACTATAAATGCTTTTTTATTATTGTCCACTTTTATTTCAAACATTTCTCCCCGTTCTCTATTAGTTCCCACCTTTTTTAGTTTCGTTCTTTCTTTAGTTTTTAGTTTGGTGTTTTCTTTCCTAATTTCTTCCTACCTTAGTTTCGCCTTCTTTAGATTTCCATTTTGTTAGGTTAGGTTTTCTTTATATATGCAATATTACTTTGGGTCTCCCATTTTTGTTTCATCCTTTTGCTCTTTTAAATTCAACCGCTATTAATTTGTTTCCATTTTTTAGGTTTTTCCTTAATTAGTTTTAAATTATAGGTATTAATAAAAAAACATTTTTTAAAAAACTTCAACACTCTGTCTTTAACAACAAATCATTTTCAGCACATGGTAACTTTTGATTTATCCCACAACGAGAAAGAACGAAAGCACTTTTAACCTTAAAACCTTAAATTGTGAAATGAGACAAATTAGTGGAATTCAAATTTAGCTCTGACTTTCCATAATTTAACAAAATCACAAAGACAAGTTTTTATGAAAATTGACTATTTTTATTTATTGCCGACCATCATTTGTCGCCAAGAGTTTCTACTCCCTTCGACCGTATTGCAACTTAACTATTGTAACTAGGGAAACAAATGCTATCGACCAAAATTCCTCCTTTTGTTTTGGTTCGGTGAAACGTGTGTATTTTCACGCACCACCTGAGCCGGAGTTTTAACCTTGATCTGTCCCAACCGTAACGGAGTTGCGAAAACTTCGTAATCGGGATTTTGGATTTGCGTGTACGTATATATGAGGGACAGTCAAATGAAAACCGAATGCACGCTAAAAAATGCTAATGTGTTTATCCCAGTGAAAGAGGAAATTATCAATTTCAGTGTTTTAGAAAGATTTAGGTTCTAAAACTTCATCCAGTTTTCTTTTCCTCGTTTGAATGATACTGACTTCCACGAATGTCTTTCCTCAGGTCGCTGAAAATATGAAATGTGAAAAAGTGTTTCCCAGCCAAATCCCTAAATATGAGAACAGCTACGCTTTTCGGCTTTTCTTTCCTTGCCTCAATTTTTAATTCTAAACGAACACACTTTCACCACGCTCACCTACAGCGAAACGAATAAAATTTTTGTGCATCTGTGAGTTGTAACTAAGAATTTCCCCTACACAAGAACTAGTATCGATAACTAACAACAGTTTTACCAACTTTTGTGATAAATTGGGAGGGTGTTCGGTTTTCATTTGAGTGCCCCTCATATTTTACATGTATATGGAGTTGGGTGGTTACTGTTTCCGGTTGCATCGTGCGAACTGAAACTCGATTCCCATTCATCAAATTGGAAAATTCCTTCAAAACCGGCGTTAGATTTCATTAGCTTGGCGTAGGTCGGAAACCCGCAAAAGTACAGAAGGTCTTTTTGTAATTAAGCAAAGCTCTAGAAGGGGTTGGTGCAGGTGTTAACCAAGTTTTACAGGATAGAGACCTTAAAGTTTTGTGGTTGGTTAGAACCATTTCAAATGAGCTATCAGGTGCCCTATGTTGCTGTTTAAAATATTTAAGTGGGTAGCAACCCTACCCAAAGATATATAGATGACATTTTTATTCTTTAGGAGCTAAAATGTGCACGGCAACTCAACTACTAAACATAGCGGGAGGCAAAACACACCTAGTGCCTTAATCCTTAAATTCACTCTAGCCTACGAATTTTATTAACATTTTTAATAATTATAAAAAATTCGATTTCTGGAAGGGGTTAGTAATAGACAACATTAACGAATCCTACTGTATAGTTTTCAATGCAAAATATCCACTTACTGGGGTAGATTTACGTTGTAATTTATATTGGTTTAAATTTTTAAGGATTTCATAGCGTGCACCGTCGATTTTAGGGTGTATTCGTGATTGCAATGGCTTCATTGCCAATTATTGACGGGTAACGTGTTTCGTGCATACAATGACATGTATCTACCGTGTTATTTAGAAAAGTTCTTGTGTGTTTTTCCAAGAAGTAATTGGAAAATATCACCAAAAGCTGGTTTGAATCTCCTATTTAAATTTGCACGAATTAGAAAATTGAATAATTCAGACCTCATGTAATTATTTATAAAAATTTCGATATAATTCCAGTTTATTTTAGCTGAACAACCAACGGCTTGAACCAATCTGTATGTCGAGTTTATTATTAATGAAAATGCATTTTAGTTACGATATAATTACAGATTCAAACATTATAGACTGACGTTCCGGTTCGATATTACTACTTTCCAAGACACTTCATGGGCAAAACGAAACCTAAATAATTCAAGATCGGTGTCACTTTACTAAAAAAAAATGTAGCTTTATTTAAAAATATGCAAAGCGATGTTTAAATAATAAATAAAAAACCTTAACTAATACCTAACTATAACAAATATTTTTTTAAATTTGTGAACGATACCATTTGGGGAAAATATTATTACTATCTAAAAATAGTAAGTACAACATACTCTCAAAAGTCAAAATAATAATAACAATGATAATATTAAGAGTAAAAATAATTATGGTGCAATTATTGTAGAATGTAAAGTTGTGAGCTTAAGAAGTTATGAGCAATCCAGGACACTAATGTCCTAGATACACAATCAGCAACAGAATTAATAGTATCTTTAATGTAGTTGATTTCGATCGTCATTTATTAAAAATGGAAAATCAAATATATTGTATTATTTTAACCGCTTAGTACGTTCCTTTTTTTTTAAAGATTAGGTATCTAACAAATTATTTGTTTAAATTTTATATTAAACTAAAAACTGGATGCTTTGTAAATTTTTCCTCCTCTTCAAACTGTTTTTTTAAAAACATCAAGCGTGCCTCTATTGATTCATGGATATTCGTTTTTTATTTTTTTCTAATTAAAAAAGTGTTTATTGTTATATTTAGTTTTGAACGGCTTTTTGTACTTGGAACTCCTTTAGTTATAAATTTCAAAATTTCATATTCTTCTGAATGTTTATCACTTTATTCCTCAAAATCTCTTCTATAATTAACTTTTTGCTAAAATTTTGTATTCGTGAATAGTTTTGTTACTAAATACTATTTGTAACGAAATTGTAATTAAAAATCACCAAATACGGTACAATAATGTCCTGGATATATAATCAAAAACTAAATTAATCGCATATTTTTTGTAGTTGATTTACATTGTCAAAAAAATTAAAACTTATAGTTTGGGGAAAGTGTAATTTAGTTACTACATACTATTCTGGAATGAAATTGCAATAAAAAAATATTGAGAGTGGGGTGTTGTGAGCTTAAGACGTAACCAGCAATCCAGGACAATCATGCCTTGGATAGAATATTAGTAGTAGAATTCATGATACTTTTTATATTGTTAATTTAGATTGCCATTAATTTCGTTAAAATTTATAGGTTTTGCTTGAAAATGTTACAACCTTTTTATTAATTATTTTTAATTAATTAATTAATTTAATAATTATTTAATTTCTGTGCGATATTCACTTCGACTTACTATTATTTAACGATTTTCATCAGTTATCAAAGTTGGTAAACCTCAATCGATTTTATTAAATTTTTCAGACATTTTAAACGGCAATGTTGCCCAAAAACTTAATAGATAAAGACAACCGTGGCAGAGAGTGCCAAGAATAGGTCTGGAATATCCAATACGATTATTTTAGTAGTAAATCATAAAAAGAGAGTAGTAGCTACGACTTTTTGCTAAAATAATATTTTATATTAATAAGAAAAAATGTATTAATATTCTAGGGAAATTTGAGTCCGGAAAATCGGATATAAAAGTCAAGTTTCAACATAAAACAAAAGTTATGATAACGCAATAAAAATAAATCAATTATTATTATCGCTAGTCATATATAACCAGACCGAAAACGCAACTATCATAAAACAAGCGTATGTCTAGTATTAAAACGATTTTCTGATTTGCGGGAAGATATATTCGGGAGAAATATCTTTTAGTCGTTATAAAATATCTTAGATTATGACTTAATTATTGTACAAAAAGTTTCTTCCAGTGTAACATTTCATCGATATGAACCCAAATACAAAATCCTAGAAAAAGATACTTTCGAAATTCATACTCTACGACTTTATTCCGAACTAGCAACTAGGAATTTATTTATATATCCGTTCCATATTCACATATCATCGCGACAACACCAGAATAAAAAGGTTATATTCATTCAATCGTGTTTACTCGAGTCTCAAATAGAGGAATAAAGGTTATGTATTCAACGGTTATGGTATCAGTCAAGTACATAAAATCCTAGCACTGGAGCTAAACATAACTGTAACTTATCACTCCAACAACTCTACTTTCTTCATAACAAAATTTTAGATTTAAGTTCAACGTTTTGGACAAGATACTCGGATTGAGACGAATAATAAAGGTACAGTCTAAGATATACATGTGTAATCTCTAAAGTTGGGTTACTGACTTACTCCTAATAAACTAATATACATAAAATAGTATACGTTTTGAATCACTTCAAAGTTTGTGTAAATGTCAGCTTAATTAGTTCAAATTCCCTTCAATAAGAAATCTGTCACTTATGAAAACTGTGTAGAGATCTTTTTTCCAAAAGTGTAGGGTGGCCAGAATTTCTTAACTTCTTCATTAAATAAATTTTTGTTTAAATTAAAACTTTTTCTAGTACTAGAGGAAGTATAGTTTAGTTAGTATATACTATTCTATAACGATGTTGTAATGAAAATTCGTTGAGAAAAACGAATTCTGAGCTTAAAATGTCACGAACAATCCAGAACACTATAATCCTGGATAGACAATCAGCAACAGAATTAATCGTACCTTTTTTGTATTGATTTCCAAATTGTCATTTATTGAATGAAATTAAGACTTTCTACTACTATTCTAAAACGATACTGTGATAAAAATAATTTCAATAAAATTCAACAATGGAACACGTTTTTGGTAAAATGATTGCATGTTATGAAACTTTAGATTTTCTTCTCAAATCGGGATGTACACATTCTTCTAAATATTTGATTTGTTTGAAATATAATGAAAATAAGACAAGAATATTTCACCATTAAGCCACAAAAAAAGTTTATGATAACTTTGTAAAAATACTAATAAAAAACAGATCAAACTTACAACAAATCGATTATTTCATAAATAACATTGGGAGAGTTCCAATATCAATCGAGTTGTAAAATTTTTTTATTATAAATTTTTCATAAAAATTGAGATATTCCAGTAGTAAGAATCAGCTATAAAATCGAAACATTAACCGTATGAATTGAGAAAGAAATTGCTCAAGAAATAGCTATTAAAGTGGATTATTCGTGAGTTCTGCAACTTTGCGAATTGTTTCTTTTTCTAGGTCTCTACTATAAAATATAAATGGCACAAAAGTCTAGGATGAAATCTAAATAGTACCCAGAAAGCCTTAAATATAGAAAATGTATGCATTAATCGGCATCCAGAAACAATTTTCGTTGCAATGTAATCTAAAAATTTAACCATTTTATCCGGACTCGGCATTTTCTGGATATTATTGTAACATCGATGTATCAATATATAGATAACTTTAAACGAAGAAAAATTAGTTCTGGCAAGTAGTGCAGACAATTTCTGGCAAGCACTGGCACGTTTGCCCTTGGGACAACCTCAACCTTTCTAAAGGTAGCAATAATAAATTTGTTTTTCTCATACATTTACAAACAAAAAACTATCCAATTAAACGAATTAACCATCTGTTATGAGACATTCCAATTAAAGCCTAACGCGCAGTGACTTTAACAAGATAACATGAAGTCCGGATGGGAAACTTTTACTACATCGGAGATCGCATGGAAAACTTTGTGACAAACAAAAATATATGTATATCGACAAATTATAGGGCCATAATTTACTTACAGACAAGCCCTTGGGTTTCGGCAAACGTCCGGTGATGAAGAAAAACAAATAATAGATACAATAAAAGAAAAAAGATCGAGAGACCAGGATAAGTGCATTGGGCCGAATAAAAAAATAAATGTCGAACGTGGCCGTATTTCCTTTGGAAAGACGGACGGAAGCGAAGCATGTTTTGTCAGCAAAATTCAGAGCTACTTTTACATTTTCATTCATACGATGTTTCCTCATCTCTAATTTAACACATAATGGTTAAATTTACATGAAATCAAAAAGTTTTTTCTAAAAAGCTTGTAGAGTAGAACGAAATATTTCTATCGTATTCACCCCAATAAAATAGTAGTTTATTCGCACGTGTGGGACCCGCTTTACGGTTTCCATTGTAATTCGTTCAAAACAGAAATACAGTTCGACAACCCTTGTACGTTTTGATTAATGAATATTGTAGAAAACGAGAGTTGTGTGTCAATGGATGTTTTCTTTGTGAATCAAATCTAATATCCTTGCTAAATTGGATTTTTCGCACATCGATGGAGAAACATTGATTTTTTTATTAACTTGATGCTAATAGTATAATACAGTGTGTTTAACGCCAAAAATTTTGGTGAATAATACTTCGAAAATCAGCTGTTGCAAATCGAAGTAGCTACATATAATGAAAATAGTTTAGTTAGTACAAATTATTTTGTAATGAAATTTAAAAAATCATTGAGGATGTGAAGTTCTGAGCTTGAAACGGTACAAGCAATCCAGGACATAATTGTCTTGGATAAATAGCAACAGAACGAAATGGAACATTTTTGTAGCTGGTTTCCATGGTCATTTATTGAATGAAATTAAACTTTTAGTATGGACAAAGTGTAATTTAGGTACTACATACTATTCCAGAATGAAATAGTAATAAAAAAAATTATTGAGACTGCAAAGTTATGAGCTTGAGATGCCATGACAACAAAGTCCTGGATAAATAATCAGCAACAGAATTAATCTTGCTTTTAATGTAGTTGATTCTCATTTTCATTTATAAAATCAAATTAAAACTCTGTAATGGTAGGGAAAGTATAGTTTTGGTACTTCATACTATTTTGAAACGAAAGTTTAATAAAAATTCATTAAGATTGAGGAATTTTGAGTCTGAAGTGATAAAAGCAATCCAGAACACCAATATACTAGATGAACAATCGGCAACAGAATTAATTGTACCATTTATGTAGTTGATTTCTATTGCCATTTCATTAATATTATCGTTATAATTATATAGATTTTTCAAGTTAGTAGTCAGACAACGATCTAACTCAATCCAATTTCGTCGAAATGAATGACTGATATTTAAGTAACCTTAGGCCCAGCGACACTATTTATATTGGTAATATACTAGACACATCACCAAGAACGTCCCGAAAGGCCAACGGGATTATTAGTCACTGTCAAAATTAAGTAACGCAAGAGGAATCGATGGCAGTTTGGATATTTTGATGATATATTTCCACTAAGTTTATTAACAGTTATAAATATGTGTATTGTAATGGAATTAATACTTTATTAATGTAGTGTTATTTGTGTTGCCTATTTCTTATTTTAGTAATTTAGACTTTTTATTAAATAAAATAAAACTCCATTTTTAGATTATTTAGAATTAAAATTTCTTAAATTATTCAGTAAAATTAACTTCTAAGTAAAAAATAGTTCTCATAATTGAATTGTAATCATTAAGGGATTTAATTGAATAAGTTTTAGAAATTTTTAAATAATGTACTATTATAAATTGTCAATTTTCAATAGCACAAACAAACAATTTTTATATTTAAAAAAAATAATTTAATTGAAATTAATCTAATGAGTTTGCTATTGAATATTTTTGCCTCAATTAAGAATAGTTGATTTTGTTAATTATTTACTTTCAATGGTGAGTTTATGTTCTGGATATGATGATTTTCTTCCTTAAAAACCCGTTACTATTTGAATTTTCAAAGTCACATCACAAAAATCGATGGGATGGCTCTATTAAATAAGTTTACAGCACAAAATTAAGCTATAAATTGTTTAGGTGATGCTATAAAATGTTTATTAATGTCTTACACGTGGTTTTAGTAGCTTCAAATATTTGCACTTTTTTACGAAATGGGTAAGAAAATTTATAAGGGGGATATATTTTATTAACTAGTTTTAGTACTTTTACACCTTAGTTTTCTAATTATTTAATCTAGCAGAACAATTCATTCTGGGAAAATAATTAAGTCGGTTTATACAGCATTTCCTTTTAAAATATATTAACATAAAAAAAAGCCACATTGACGTTTGACGTTTCATTTGATAATTGACGTCATTTTACTTTCTCATTACCAATAAAATGGTTACAAATTGAAATTGATTTAACTTTTGTACGTAAATTTTCATTGTAAAAATCGAATTTATAATATAAACATCATCAATTTACGTACTCCGGAATAGTTTATCGAAATCAAAATGAATCCGCAATTTCGATATTATTATTATTAATACAGTTATGCACGAAAATATTTATATTTTACGTTGTTTTGCACCCGATAGATTAAATTTCACAATGGGATTTATTATTTTACACCACAATTATTTGGAATTCAATTCGATTATATCCCGAAGCAATGTTTATTATAATTGCGTATTGAATTTGTGGTCCGTTGTTGTAGCAATATAATTTCGACTTAATTAGGTTTTGAAAATTTGAGACAATAACCGAACAATGACTTTTATTTGTAATCGATAAATTCCAATTAAAAAAAATATATTTTTAGCATAAACCATCTTGTAATTGGGATTTAGTGGGAAGAACACAGCATTTTCTTATCAGTTCCCTTTCAGATTATTCGGCACCTCTTTCAAATCCACAACTCGCCTTTCTTTTATTACTTTTTTGTACCAAGACGCCGACTTTCTTGGACTTCTCTTTCTGTTAGAGTTCGAAAAGTCTACGTGGTATAATCCGAATTTTTCGCTGAAATATTACGGTTAATAACAAAAAAAATGGTTCGGTTTTATTTGATAAAAAAAATTACCTGTAACCTTCGGTCCATTCGAAATTGTCCAAGAAGCTTCGTATAGTGTAACCCTTGATATTAACTTTGTCTTGGTGTATGGACTCCAAAATGCTTTTCAAGTATTTCTGTGGAAAATTGAGTCAAAAATGAGGCGATTTAGATCCGAAATCAGTCCAAAAAGGAGACTAGTTAACCAAAACGTGTCAAAAATTAAAGGTAAATTGAAATGAATCAAACCGAACGGTGAGTAAAAACTCCGAAATAATTCTAAACCAAAATATGTGAAAAGTCGAGCTTAAAAAATAGTTTAGAGAACTTTGCTACAAAATCAACTTGGAATCGATTATTGAAATGTTGGAATTTAATTTAAACACTGTATAAATCGAAAAAAAAATGAACAAGAATTAGGAACGTTGTTGGTATTTTAAAAAAGGTGAGGTTAGGATTAAAAAATTGTTTAGAGAACTTTATTACAAAATCGACTTAGAATTAATTATTTAATGTGGAAATTCAATTTAATCATTTTTTATTATCAGAAAAAAATGTAAGTTACAAATAGAATTCTACGGTTTTATTTTGAAATCCGAAAAGGTAGTCACAAACATTGCGGTTTTAAAGGAAAATGGGGTTTGTTTCAAAAAAATTTTTAAAATGTTTTTCAGAGTCAACTTGGTGCTACTTAAACTGAGATGTAAAGTAAAAGAAACGGAGAAAAATCCATTTAGTTTTATTTTACCTTAATTGACTAATGATAATTTTTGAACGTTACTGTACTTCATTTTCTTTCTTACATTGACAATATTTTTTTGAAAGCTACCTTTAATTTCCATTAAAATCGCAATATTCGCAACTCTATTATTCCCAAATTTCAAAATAAATTTATAAAATTTTATCCGTAACTTACACATTTTCTCTATTAATACAAAGTGTTTATGAATTCGAGTATTCCAATAATCCCGAATTATCACATAAATATAATCACATTCTAGTAACAAAATTTAAGAAAATCCTCTCGAAAGTTGCACGTGTTACGTTAATGCCCCACTAAAATTTAATCGTTATCAAAAACAGAACTAGAATTTCCCGTTGTTGCGCTACTCTCTTTTTCCTATTATTTCACTAACTAAAGTAAGACCCATTTCTCTTGGAATTACTAATCCTTACCTGAAGATAGCGAATTCTATTCACATCATTTATATCCCCCTTGTCAGAGAAACCGTTTTCGGTAATGAAAATTTCCGGATCATCATATTTGTCCTTGACCCATTTCAGCACGTTTCTGGCGCCTTCTGGGGTTACCTAAACATGCATATACCGTCAATATTGCGTTTTATTGTCGCCTTTCCTGAATTTTAAATTGTTTAGAAATGAACGAAACGTGTAACATTCGGTACCAGAATGTTACGTAATCTTAATGTAAAGAGGAAATCATAGGGGGGATTGTTTTTTTCTTACTCTAAGCCAATCGGAACTGGACTTTTCCCATTCGACGTCTTGGTAGAACGTCACATTTGCATCGTTGGTTATTGATGTTTTGTTAACGGTTTCTTTATTTTCTTTGACTAAAACGGTCGTGTAAATATTTAATCCTGCAAAATCGTACGTTCCTTGAATATAATCGGATTCTTGGGGTATTAAAATTGGTAATCTTGATTGGAGGTAACCTTCTTCTTTACTGACGTTATCAACCCGTTTTCTTACAATATTTGGGTAGTTTCCGTCTGTGTGGAATATGGGGTTCATTACAGACCCAATCTAAAATAATATATCGATTATTGTTTAAGAAATTTATCTTAAATGATAATTTACCATAAATTCCCGAGCTCTTTCAGCTGCGGCAATATTCTCGGGAGAAAAGCTACCAGGCTCATACCAAGTAGCATTCACAGCTATTCCAATTTTTCCTGTAAGAGTGACAAGAACACCAAGTAATTTAAATTTGATTTATATTTACACAAAAATTTGCAACACTTCACACTTTCAATAAAAATATGTGTCCTGTAACCAAGGACTTTTTACCTGATGAATAAAAAATTGCGTTAGTTTGCAGAAGGTTCAGATCGTTTAATCGATTTAATTTTATCGTTTGGTAAATTAGTTTCAATAATTCAGTGAAAAATGATAATTCCAAATTCCAAATATTGTTGGAAATTACCTTTCTGGATAATCCTAAATTCCGCGTCATACAGATGGTACACCTTGGCATGTGCCAGCAGCAACACGTGTTGGCAAAGATAATCTGCTATTCCTGGTTCGTTCAAAAACGGCGGAAAACTATCATCCCCATATCCAGATGTATCCATATCCAGAGTTATCCAATATTTCACTCTATCTCCGAAATAACTGAACAACACTCGAGCATAATCTTCGAAATAATAGGCCATATACGGATTAACCCAACCTCCAAGTCGTTGGAGATTCATCGGTAGATCTCTTTTGTACATCGTTACCATTGGTTGGATGTCTAGAAGAAATGCGCCACCCTGTAGACTATGAGAGTATATTTCCGCTTCACTCACCGTTTTTAATTAACTCGTTAATTAGATCGTTGTAATATCTCAAACCGTCTCCGTTGATTTTGTTTGAAAATCCATTGGGAAGGATTCTACTCCACGATATCGAAAATCGAAAGAAGTTTACTCCGAGTTCTTTCAACAGTTTCACATCCGATCTCCATTTATGATAAAAGTCACAAGCTATGTTACCGTTGCTGTTGTTCAAAAATTTATTCGGGCTGGTTTTAGTGTAATAATCGTAAATATTTTCACCTTTTCCTAAAATATTAATTACGTACTAGATATGGTAGAGGCTAGAGTTTATACAGGATGTTTATTGTTTAGTTAAAAAAAATTACCGTCAACGTTATAACCTCCTTCTATTTGATAAGCGCTGGAAGAGACCCCAAATAAAAAATCGTCAGGAAAATTATATTTCTGATCAATTATATCCTCGCTAAAAACGATATCAAATTTAATTAAAGATAATAAGAAATATTTTTGTTTTACCTCGAAATGACACTCGCTACTAAAATTATAATCAAACATACACTCTTAATGACACCCATTTTATTCTTCTATTTATTAAAACTCTTATCGTTTTTAATTGAGGTTACAATAAACAAAAATTTATCTGAATATTGTGTCATACGTAAATAAGAAATGGCATATTTTCTAAGAATGTTATACAGTGAGTAATAAAATAGAAAAATCAAAGTGGTATTTTTTGGTAAAAGTTCTTTGAATGGAGAAGTTTTTTTTTTAGAAGACATATATAAAACGCTATGGGACACTTATAAAACCAAACTTTGTATTTATGTAATCAGCATCTTATCACTCATATATCAATCAATGTAAAAAATAATTCCTGATTTTAACGAATTTGATTGGATTTCGGTAAAAAAAAACAAATTCACACTAAATAAATGGAAAAGAAAAACAAAATGAAAATAATAATAATAATAATAAACTATCAATTACAATGTGTGTCAAAAGTTATAAATAAAAAACAGCAAAATTAAACTATGCGTAAAGAAAAAAAATATAAACTTTATTTCACTACTGAATATTATAATAATGCTAATGCTCTAACTAAATAGAATTCTCTTTAATTTCCCATATAACTTTTCCATAATTTTTACTTTACTCACTAAAATATTTTCTATAAATATGACTTCTACCAATGAAATGTGTTTTACAACATTTTTTTTAGGCACCTTAATTTTATTTGAATAAAGTTATAACTACCTTTAAAATATGATTTTATTCAACATGTAATTTCCACTCTTGCTAAATTTCTAACATACATAAAATTTTTTTAATATTTTTTAATTATGAACCTAGCTCTATATTTTTTTGACTCTGTCCAATAACCTTTCTTTTATCCCTCATACATTTATTAGAAAAAGCTGGACGATCTTCAGTATTTTTCTGTTTGTTTCTCTCAAGTACTTTTCATTATCCGCCTGTTTAGCTCTTTCGGCCTCTTCTTTCTTCTTAATTATTAATTATGACCTTTGGTATTTTTTGGATATCATCATTTTCTTCATTGGAGATGGCTCATTTAGCAGCAAATGTGTTTTGTCGCTCTATTTCCCTTAAGTGACAGTACAACAAGAAAGTGTACCAGTTCGCCCAGTAGTTCTCCCATACCCTGAAGAAGGACGTATTGCCACATCTGCTTTATATGCAGCCATTTTAATGTATTTTTCTTACATCGTCGAGTACTGTACTTCTCTTTGCGATCAGTCGAATTTTTATCCGGAGCTTCTTAGAATTATTACTAAAGTTTTCTTAATTTTCTTCTAATACCAATTCTAGTTTGTGCTCTTCTTGCTTTTGATCTTAGCTTCAAACTAGGATGAATTGTATATTTAATGAACTTTTCTGCTTCTTACTATTTTGTTATAAAGAGTCTTTCATAAGATCCTAACACCGATCTTTGGGAAATTCTCGCTGTCACTTTAAGTGATGTCTCGTTTATTTCGTTTTCTTCGCTCTCTATTACTTTCTCGTGATGATTAGAATAATCTTTTTCTCCACAGCTCTTCCATAATAAGATCCCATTCTTCTACCAATTTCTTTTTTAGATATTTAAGTGCGTGAAAGGTCATTTTGTAATTGCCTAGGAAATACTAGTGATGCCGGTCCTAAACTAGTTAGATCTAAATATCCCAAAAAATGTTTCTTTTTTGTTTTAGGTATATTTTCTCTTTTTCCTTATGCGATGAGTCGAATTTCTTTCAGGAGCTCGTTAGAATGATTGCTAACGTTTTCTTAGGAGCTAATCCCAGTTCTAGTGTGCTCTATTTGCTTCTGATCATCACCTCTAACTAATATGGACTGCACAACCGATGGACTTGGTTTCTGTGTCTTCTAATATTTTCTGTTTCACCGACTCTGGAGAATCCCCACCGTTATTTTAAGTGCTTGTCTATGCCATTTTTTTCGTACTCATATAACTTCTCAGAACAGTTAGAATATTCGTCTTCTCCACATCTCTTCCTTAACGAGATCCCATCCTTCTACCACTTCCTTTCTTACCCCTTCGAGTGTCAGCAAGATATGTTACCCGTTTTCTAGACGATACCGGAGTAACTACTCCTAAACTCACCAAATTTATATCCATTACTTACTATTTTGGTATTGATATATCCCAGAAAAAGATTTCTTGTTTCACTCGTATATGTACATCGCCCCAGTAAATAATCCCCATTACACATACATTATTAGTTCCAAGGTTTATAGCGTTCTAGACATTGCGCTGATAAATCAGTTATAGTGCATTAAGTAAATGAATGACCACAAATCACTCCCAACGTTCCCTCTAAAGCAACCTAGATAGTATTTCCACTCTTTGATCCCATAAACAGGAACTTGGAGTTAATGGTCTTTATAAAATAATATGACGTGTACCAATAAAACTTAGCTAGAGCCAAAAAAATTTTGTGAGAACATCCAGAAGTATAAATGTGTAATAATATCAAGTACGCGCTTCTAATTAGTCAGTTAATTAATATTAATTTATCGGTGTTACAGGTCCGAGGGTCAATCAAAATCGACTGTTGGAATTCCGGGCCACTATTCAGGAATCCAATCAAGTAGGGCAGGAATTCCAGGTGAGAACCGCTACGTTGTGGCTGAAGGCCGACGTCCAGTCCCAGCACCATCACACCGGCCAAAGCAAATGTCGGAATACTGATATTTTCGTCTTCAAAGTCATATCGAAAGCGTTGCCGGAATCAGTCACTCTCAGTTCGAGGGTAATTATAATTGTTTTAATCAAATTTTAGTTTCAAATTAATATTAATTAGCTACTAGATTTCTATAGAGCTCTGATAATCCGCTTTATAAGGAGGATTGGTACTTATTTTTCTTTATTTTTGCTGTTATAACATTTGATGTGTTTTTGTCTGTTAAGCAATTTTCCTCTATTCTTTCCTGTTTGTTATTTTCTTTTTCCGTTGTTTCAATTACAATATAATTATGTTATTTTTCACTTGTTCTCTCCATCTGTTTTTTGATCGTCCTCTTGATCATGCTGCTTGGCTCCCAATTTGTGATCGCTCATAAAATAGAGTTTTTTTTCTTGGATGTATATACATATGTCCGTACCATCATCGTATTCTTATGGATTTAATAAATTTGACTACATTTGCCTTTGCCGATATTTTGTCTATTTCATTGTTCGTTAAAGGTCTGTATTTATGTTTACATTTATTTCCTTGCTTCCTGTTATCGTTCTTATGATTTTCCTTTGCAGCATTTTTAGCTTCTCTTCGTCATTTGTATTGAGTCTCATCATTTTTATGGCATATATTATTATCGGTCATATTAATGTTTTGTAAATTCTTATTTTGATGATATACTCAATTTTTCGTTTCTTTAATATTTGCTTATTACTCTAGAGTACCTTTGTGTACTCTTTGCTTTATCTCTTGAATTTAATTTATTTATTAATACTCTCAAATAGTTAAAAGTTTCCATTTTCTCAAATTTATCATTCCCATATAATATTTAGTTATTGGTCTGCCATCTCCGTTACAGAACATGTAATTCGTTTTATCCTGATTATTTTTTTGTCCTCTCTTGTATGTTTCATTAGTTTTATCTTCTATTCTGCTGTTTAAGTTCTTCTTACTTCTATATCATTTGCGTAAGCTATCGTTTGTGTTATGTTCTAATTAATTGTTCAAATTCCTTCAGTTTTCTTTTCCTCCTTTCTTTTCTTTTTTAACTTGTATTTGTTCTGTACCTTAGAATCTTCCATTGTGGTTTTTATTATTCGTCTGATCTTCTTCGGTATTTGTATATCTTTTAAATCATTCATTAATGCGTTTCTGCTCATTCCGTCAAAAGCCTGTTTAAAATCAATAAAATTGCACATCTATATTCGTGCATTTTTGTATTTCCATATGTATTGAATGGACTGTTAAGCTTCTTTTCCTGACACCATTTTGAATATTTTTTTCCGTATGATTTTTTAATCTATCTTTTAGTTATCATTAATACTTTATACATGTGACACATTTAGGAGTGTACATATAAGTTTTGTAGTCATTTATACCTCCTTTTTTTGTATTGGAGTTATTAAGCCTATTATCCACTCAATCGGCATTCTCTCTTCATTCCATATTTTTGTTATTAAATTCAATATGTAACTCTTCTCCTTCTTTTGTAATCAATTCTGCACAAATATTGTCACATCCAGTTGCTATATTTTTCTTTAAGTGTCTTATTTCTTTTTTTCTTTCTTCGTAAATAGGTTTTTCTATAGATCCTCAATTTCTTCTTTTGTTTTATCTTGTTTTTCTTCGATTTCTATAACATCGCCTTCATCTTCATAAGCATATACTTTTGCAAAGTGTTTCTTTCAATTTTCCTCTTTAAAATTTAGGCTTGCTTTTTACCATTTAGACTTCCTCATGTATTTGAACAATATGCTGGTTTAGTTTGAAATGCTTGTTTTTGATAAATGATTTGATAGTTGTTTGGATTGGATTTAGGTCAATGAAAACAGCGTTGAAGATAAAAACGTTTCTACCTAAATTAGGTCATCCTTGGGGCAATCCAAGTTATCTCTTCAGGGTTATGGGTGTTTTTATTGTGACATCGAGAGACCTGGACGTTTATCCAACCTAAAGAACTATCAAATAATAAATAATTCTGACAAATGTTGTTGTCGCAGCAATTCGACCGGCTGACCACGGACCCAATTTCCATCAGCTTAGAGGAGTCCCACAGCGGTTGGCAAAAGATCGACCTCACGCAGACCGTTAGACAATGGTTGGCGGAAACCGACAACGAGAAACTTCGCCTGTTCGTCGACTGCAGTTGCTGCTCCAACTGGCACATCCACCTGTTCAACACCGGAAAGAGCAGAAGAACGAACGTCAACAGGCCATTTCTCGTCATCCATACTGATCCGAGCACGGCGAAAAGAGTGCGACGACGAGCGATCGATTGTTCCGAAGATTCGGGGAATCAGTGTTGCAAGCAAAGATTTTACGTTAGTTTTAAGGCGCTGGGTTGGGACGACTGGGTGATAGCACCGCAAGGGTAAGTCTTCTTCCGATTCTAGACTGCTGCTCCGACGGAGTAGATTGGTGGCGATTGCATGAAGGTTGTTTTGCAGGTACTACGCGAACTACTGTCGAGGCGATTGCAGCCATCACAGGACGCCGGACACGTACGTGACGTACCACACGCACGTGATCGAAGAAGTGCGCAAGACGCAGCATCTGTCAGGTATGACGCCGTGTTGCGCACCTCTCAAATTTTCCAGCATGAGTTTGATCTATTACGGACCTGACTCGACCATTATCAAAAGGGACTTGCCTAAAATGGTCGTGGACGAGTGCGGGTGTCCCTAAACTACCACTTTATTTATGGTTTCCCACAACTGGTTAAAAGAATTTATTGTTCCTCAAGAAGGATTGGCAGTTAAAGAGCAAAAAAAAACAATGTTGAACCGAGTTTCAGTGGTTTGGAGGATTAAAAATGGCGGTACTGGTACCAATTTTTGACCCAAGTAAGGATTTTACTCTTTCCAGGCCATACTCCATACAACTCTTATTTTTTTGGAAAAATTATTTAATATTTTTTCTGCTGTCTTCCTTAATGAAGTCTGCAATTAGCTTCAATTAAATATACAACAAACCAATTAATTACAAGTAGTTTTATACTAGTTGATCAACTTATACTATGAAATTCTGCTTCAAAAAGTTTAAGTTGATCAACTTGAATATAGGTCAATTATAATATTTCACATTTGTTCAATTCTTATTAAAAATTAAATTACCATTTAGTAATTTTACAATTTTATTTTCATTACATTTATTTACCAATTAATTTTTTTTCTGATTAACTGCCATAAAACTTTCAAGCCTGTATCTATAAATAATTAAAAGGAATATAGTTAAGTAAAATTATGAAATAGAATTGTCTATTGAATTTTTGAAACATTGTGGTGATGTTTAGTTTCGTTCTTGTTGTATTACCCTATTTTTTGCTGACGAGGTAAGCAAAGAGGACTGAACATAACTATCTATTAAAAAGAAAATTATTGTTGAAATTGTATTTGTGCTAGCGGTGAAGAACGAAGAATGATGAATATATTCGGAAAAAATGTGTTCAAGAAAAATTGTACTGTCCAATTTTAAATCAAAATCATAGCTTGGGCGCTGGGTTTTATATATTTAACGAAAAATTAAAAAAAAAAGAAAAAAAAATCTTAAAACACTGTTTTTTTACTGGAAACAATTAGAAAGTTTAAAGACTAATATTTTTTAATTTGTTTGAGCCATTTTTTTTTTAATTTGCAAAAAAATATCAAATAATATTTGATAGGATTTTTATTTAGCTATTTATATTCATTTTAATTTTTTATACATTTAATTTTTATATAAATTAACAGAATTAAACCCAATGATCAAGACATATATTTTTAAATTTGATTTTATTTATTTTTTATTGAAAAAATAATTAAAAAATTTGAAGAAATATTTTTCTTTATTGTTAAGTTACTATTTTTCATTCAAATTTATGTTCTATAGATTTTATTTATTTATCATATTTAAATCTGATTGTATTTATTTAAAAAAAATAAGAAATAATATTTGATAGAATGTTTAGACCTCTAGGGACTTAATTTTAATTTCGATTTTTTTTTTATATAAAATTTTTATATCAGTCAACCGAATTAAAAGCAATTATATTTTTTCATTAAAATTTTAATCTGAATTTATTCATTTTTTATTGAAAATAATCAAAAATTAAAACAATTGAAGGGAAATAATTTTTTTATCGTTGAGTCAGTCGTTTTTTAAAATCTATCTCGGAATTTAAGAGTTTATATTTTTGAAATGCTGGATACGACTTTTATTTTGAATTGATATGCAAAAAAAAATAAGTAATATTTGACAAGATTTCTAGATCTGGAAATTTAATTTTTATTTTTGGTATTGAAATAAAATAAATGAAGAAATTTAAAACAATAAAAATGTGTTGTTTCTGTAAAATTTTAATCTAATGTTTTTTATTTATTTTTTTTATTAAAAAATTGGGATTCAAATTCAAATTCAATTTTATTATTAATTTAAGGGTTTTGAGCTATAGCCTAGAGGGTGAGAAATTAGGGTTGTTTTGTAACTACATTTAAATATATATGAAAATAATTTATAAAAATATGTTTATTCCGTTATAAGGCCTGGGTCTGAGCTACTGTTAAAAAAAATATTCATCATTTTTGGATGTAATCTAGGAAATGAATTATTTTTATATTTCCCCTTTTAGATAAAATGTGTATGTAGCCTGAATATTTCAGGGAAATCGGTATTTTCCACTAAACATAATTTTAACTTTATTTTAATTTAAGCATTTGAATGTCTGAATATTAAATAAAAAAAAAATTAAGTATTAGATTTAGACTGTAAAGCAGTATCTCTGATATTTTTACGTGGAACTAAAAAAATTTTGAAGCTGTTGTAAGCTTTATATTACAGTTAATACATTATAAATAGCAAGTATCAAAGCTTTCTCGAGGTATTATAAAAATATCTTGAAAATAATAATTCCTATTTAATGATTCTTTTATGGGTGAGGCAGCTTCACGTTTTCGAACAAAAATATTTGGACCTCCCCCCGTAGCCTCGAAATAGTTGACCGTATCTCATCTTGTGCAATAGGAAAAACGAATTGTTCCTTTTGAGTCGTCCTTGGACCATCCATTTCCAAATTTAATCCTTGCCTCTACCGAACATTAAAATATCGTTGGGAACGTGCCAAACGTTCTGCAAGCCAAGGTAGGAAAAGTTTTTGGTCCACCCACATTTTAAAATAAATCATTAATCATTTTGCTCACAATTCCATTACATTTTATTATTATTAATATTTAAAATAATGAGGAGAGGGGCGAAAGTTGTCATTATTTCCGCTTGGGCTTCAAGAGTGGGGGAAACTACACGGGGGCGGATTTAGGGAAAATGTTTGTTTAAAAAGCAAATTATTTGCTATGAGTAAATATTTTTTTAACTTCACTAAATAATGGAAGACAACTACGGTTTGGTTTTTGGTCTAATGGCGTAATGAAAAAAAAATGATAAAAATCGCAGCAATGTCTTATACACTGTTTCTATAGTTTTTAAAAAAGTAACTAAAAAATATCTTTTTTAATTATTACCTATTTTTGTTCGAAAAAATGTAAGTAGTATTTTTGCTGTCTCACCAAAAATTATTACAATAAAACTATACATGTATTAAAAGCAAATTCATATCGTTTTAGATTGTAATGACTGCATTAAAATATGAACTGCAAAATAGGATAGTAAGAACATTTTTAAAAATCAGACACAATTTTCATAAAAAAATGAAAAAAAAAATACCCGGCCCTTCGATAGAATCAAATTTTGCATTAAAAAATTAAAAATCTTTCTTCATTACAAAAACAATAACTAACGACAATTAAAACATTTTTTTTAATTAGAACATCAGTCCAATATTTGCAAAAAATATTTTAATTCAGTCCTTGAAGAACGACTAAATGAAAATATTCTTTGAACGTCCTACTCTGATTTTTTTATTTGAATTTATTGTGATGTTCGAACAATATTTGAAATAAAACAATAATTTACACATTCCTAAATACATTGTACTTACATTTATGCTGAAGTTACACTTGCGTTCTGAATACATAGAATAAAAATTTGGACGCTTCAGAGTGCGATTGGAACGCAAATGTGACCGCAGCTTTAGTAATTTAATTTTTTTATTTATCAGTGATGAGTATTTTGTAGCGATTTAAGATATTTTTACCAATTTCTGTGATTTTACAATGATCTAGTGTACATAATTTAGTTAATTTGTTGATTAAAACAAAATTTTGTTTATTTTCACTGCCTGATTTTGTAAAAAAAATATTTAATGACAATAATAAGTTACAAAAAAAAATATTACAAAAGAGCTCCCTATGGTAGCATAAAAATGTTTTCTGTATTCAAAGTGTATTAAAAAGATTTTAATTGTTATTTAAATTACACTCCTTAAATCATTTGTTGTTTAAAAAAGTTTTTTGAAATGTATTTTATTTAATAACACTTTGGATTTTGAAAAATTTTTCGGCTAAATGTTTATTTATTGCAAAAAAATTACTGTTGTACCAGTTTTTAAAAATTTTCAAATATAACTTTCGGGATTATTTATAGAGGGTGGTTCAACGAAAAGCACTTACTTTTTTGAAATCCCCTTTAGTATTAGTAAAACAAATTCATTCATATAAATATATTTTTTATTAAAATTATCAGCAATACAGGGTGATTCCAAATGCGCATGTAATTAGCACTAATATTTTAAACATTTTTTATAAATTCCAAATTACCAAGTATTTTTAACTTTTTTAAATCGTATACTGGGTATGTTAGATTTTATTGCCAAATCAGTATTTGACTTATACAAAATTAAAAAAAATATCTTCATGAGTTTAATAAATGAAAATAATCTTTTTGAAAAAATTTAATTAGGCAAAAATAGCGACAATTTGGAAACACTCAATGTAAGAATTAACAAAATGAAACAAATAATTTATTTAATTAAATTAAACAAATAGTCAAGATGTTTTTTAATATATATGTACTCTTTTTTTATTAATGTTTATAGGGTGTTCGTTTTTTGGAGCGCCATTTTTTTAGTTTAGAGGTTTTTTACAGGAAAAACATTACACTGTATGGAGGTTGAATTTACCGGTTTGAAACTATTAATATTTAAAAATAACGCCTGTATTTATTGGTTGAATTTGGCAGAAATTAAGTTGAAATGGTTTTTAAAAAGCTCAATTAGAATCTTATCGTATAATTTTAGAAAATAATTTTATAAGGGGGTTATTTTTAATTATTACCCACGTTATATGAAATTATATTTTTAATGATATTCCTGCACATACATCTGTACGCATCTGTATCTATTCCGCCTCGAGTTGTAATTCTAAAAAATCGCAATATTATATGGTTAAAAATTTGACATTTTTATGATATTGAACAAAATTTTAAAATCTAGTGTAAATAAAAAAAAATTACCACACGGCTAGACTATTCTGAAAGTTGACAAACCCTTGTTTGTATAAAAAAAATTGTATCGAACTATTTTTCCTAGTTAACTATCAGCATAGACTCTAATAAAATAAATTCAGTTTTTAATCTATTTGAAATATATAATTATAATAAATATCTGGTTACAATCAGTGTTTATAAAAAAAGGCATCAATACCTTATACATTGGTTCTTTGAGATTTGAAAATTGCAATAATGTACAATAAACGAACTAGCTTTTGCAATATAAAAAATATAAATCATTTGATAATAAATAATAGCTCATTAGGTATAGAAAACTTGCAATTTTTATTAAAAGAAACAAACAAAATGTTCCTGATAAATTGTAAAAATAATGCAATTAATAAAAAAACATGGAAAACTCAGCGATTTTATTATTTCTCAATATCTCAAGCCAAGACTAAAACCAGTATAAGTCATTGAAGGTAAGTTTATTAATCTGATATTTTACTATATTTATATATCGCCCTATATATCAAGAAGTAAGCGTTTAAGATAAGTAAGTACTAACATAATAACTAGTTTAATTGTATCTCAAAAGAATAAGGTTATACTATATACAGTGCATCCCAGAATAAAGAAAAAATATTTAAAAGGAGAAAACTCAGGGGTAGCAAATTTATATCATCAAAAGCCATTTGTACTTGTTTACAAAAACGTTAAATAAAAGAAAGCTTAAATTTGTGCCTTGAGGGATAATTCAATGGGGGTATCTACCTAGATCAAGTGTTTGGTCAAATCCATTCTTTTTATACACCATTGTTGATTATGTAAGACTATTTATTATAAAATACCGCAAAGGATGAGGTTGTATAATTCAGAAATATTATCTTTGTTACGAATAACTACTAAATGTGGAGACATAGATCTAAGTACTTCCTCTTTAGAGAGTATCGAATGGTTTATAGTACGTTTGCTGCAACAAATGGGTAATTTTAAATGTGACAGTAACAAATTAAATGAATTTGGCCATTTTTAATTTCAAACTATAGGATAGAACAGACGGAACTAGTTCAAGTACGTTTGTTGACCTCGGTCCAGGTCTCCTGCCTTCTAATGTACTTATGTAAAAGTTGGGGAATCACATCAGATGGATCTCAACCATACTAGACAGCTTCCAAGCACCCCAGACAGCTTTCAACTGCCGCAGGTAGCTCCCAATCACCCTAAATAGGTCCCAACCACTACATAATGTTTCTAATCACCCACAGCTAGCTTTCAAATATCCTAGATAGCTTCCAAACACCCTAGATAGCTTTCAAGCACTACAGATAACTTTCAACCACCGCAGGTTGCTCTCAATCAACCTAAATAGCTCCCAACCACCACATATAGCTTCTAAGCACCGAAAGCAAGCCTCCAAGCATCCTAGAAAACTTCCAAGCTCCCCAAATAGCTCCCAACCACTCCAAGTAGCTCCTAAGAACCTCAGAGAACTTCCAAGCACCCTCAGAAAACCTTAAAGCATCCCAAAGATTTCTAGTACGCCAGATAGCCTTTAAGCGTTCCAGATAGCTCTCAATTATCCCAAATAACTCCCAACCACCATATAGTGTTTCTAATCACCCACAGCTAGCTTTCAAGCATCCTAGAAAGCTTCCAAGCACCCTAGAAAGCTTCCAAGCACCCCAGATAGCTCCCAACCACTCTATCTCCTAAGAATCACAGAGAGCTTCCAAGCACCCTTAGAAAGCCTCCAAGCATCCTAAAGAAATATCCAGTACCCCAGACAGCCTTTAAGCGTCCCAGATAGCTCCCAATCATTAGGTAGCTTCCAACGATCTTAGATAGCTCCCAACTATTCCAAAGAGCTTCCAAGCACCTCCAAGAGAGCTTCCAAGCATCTCAGAGGGCTTCCAAGCATTTCAAATAGCTTCCCACCTGTCTTTAGTCAGTCTATTTACGTAACCTAATTCTTCCTATTATAGCGCTGTTTATTCTAGTAGTTATTTGGTTTGGTATTCATTATTTCTAATATTGAAGTGGCTTCTAGTTCCGCTTTTTATTAAATTTAGTGTTGAGCGCTTTTACTAATTACAAGCGTTAAAATAAATGTTATAATCAAAGACTATAGAAGTAAGAGAGAACGCCATGTAACAAAAAAAAAAGTTTGAAAACTGAAATTATATTGGTTTTAGCTGGAATTTTAATTATAAATTATTGAGGAATTTGTAGTTTCACATTTTATACGGTAAAGAATGTATATTTTTATCGACATACTTCATATTGAAATTAAAAAAAAAGAAACGCAAACGAGATATTTTAAATTAAGATCAAGTTTTGAAAGTGTTGTTTTAAAAAGGCTCGAGCTAGAGCCAAAAAAAAAGTAAAAGTTGTGGAAAAATGAAAAATGTACCAGTTTTTGTTCTGAATCACACGAACGACTTCCCACGATTTTTTTGCGCTGACTCCCTCCCGAAATTTTTTCATTCTTATTTTTCGATTTTCTCCTTTTATTTTATTTATTTTTTAAACATCCATTCGAAAAAAACTTGGGCTCAACTTCTTTTAAACTGCCTCGTGTAGGTCTCTTTTTTTTATTTCTATTTCAATGCAAGGTGTGTAGATAATATTATTCATTCTTTATTTTATTAAATGTATTTAGTTAGTTTTAAAACTTTTATTTTCGTATTTTCTCTATTACTGTATTAATCTTTTTTGACATAAAAAAATTTTATAACTCATCGCCCCATTATTTTTTCTTATTTCAATAAAACTGATTTCCACTGTCAATAGTTTTTTTTATTTATGTCACTCAGATTTTAAGAGTTTCTGTTTGTTAGTTTTAAAATTCTGAAAAAGATGTTTAACGTGATCTGATTTAAAAAAAATATATTTGACAGCATTTCTAGATCTATTCATTTAATTTCCGTTTTTATTATTTACATTTAAAATAAATAAAAGAATTAAAAACAATGAAATAATATTTTTCCCTAGAAATACCTTCATCTAATTTTCCCTTGCCAAATTGTTCCCTTTTTTATTTTTTAGTTTCGGTTTTGTCTCCCTGTTTATTTTAGTTTTTTCCCAAATATCTTCTGGAAACTAAAGCACTTTTGCTTACTATTAAATTTGATTTATAAAATTTTTATTTTAGTATAGGAGACATTTTTTCTTAGTACAATAATCTTTATTAGTTAAATAAAAACAAAAAATGTTACAACTCAGCACCCCAATTTTCCTTAATTTTCCAATGATACTAATTTCTACTCTTTAACCATCTTTCTTATTCCTTGAATTACTCTGTTATACAAAATCAATAAAAATGGTAAATTTGCAACATTTGTTATCATCTAGTTTATTTTTCAACGATAGAATCGTAGGCACGCCACTGTAGTCGAACCCTAGTGTCTCCCTCCCCGCCAGTTTGCTTGGGAGCGACAAACTACAGTAACTATTGTAAGTTCTTTATATAAAAGATTTTTAACCGATAATTTATGCTCCCGGCTGACCCGCTTTTGGCAACATACCAGCACTCTAAGATAGATATTGTGCAAAAATGGATATGAGGAAAATACCAGGGCACTAAATGAGTTTGTCTCAGTGATTTTTCCAGACAGCGTTTTAGCCCTTTTTTTCACTACGGACTTTCGTTACATCAGAGTTTAGCTTCGCGAAATTTTTTACAAAATTGTTTGTCTTTTATCCCTGATGAGGGTTCCGGCACTGACCTATTTTTATATTTTTTTAATTTGTGTACTAGTTTTCTTTACGATGCATTTCTAAAGAAAATGAAAGAACGACTTTTAGTAATAATAATAAAATATTAGGAAGGTCAATGCTGAAAAAGTGATATAAACTCTGGATAACTTATTGAACTCTGTGGAAAACTGTAATTATTCTTCCTAGTTACTAAATCACTTGGATTTGATCGATGTAGTTGGCAAATTGTACGAATTTATGAGGGCAAGACACGATAATCTATTTACTACATCAGATTTAAATTCAATTGATATGTTCACTCAGTATATATGAATTTGGTATTAAAAAAATAAAATGTGAAAGTATTTGTTTGTTTTATTTTGTAGACTCATGCTTTACAATTATTGTAAATATTCATAAGGAATCATTTGCTTTAAGTTGAAATAAAATTTAAACAGAAAAATGTTTTCGTTCCATAAAATTCCATTCTATTTCTGGTTTATTAAAATTATTGGTAATATTACTAATCACAATGACAAAAACATTCGTTCCTTTTTTTTTTTTGAGTATTTCTTCCTTTGATTTTTTCTGGGCATCTGTAAGCCTTAGTTTTTTTTCAGTAGATAATACATTTATTTTAACTTCTTTCCTGTCCAATTTATATCCTTTTTTTTTTTTTTTTTTTTTTTTTTTTTTTTTTTTTTTTTTTTATTTTTTTTTTATTATTAATTATTTTTAGCAATCAGAATATACAGTGCATTCTATAGGCTAAAATGCTGACGAGTGTTAGGTACTCTAACAACTAAATGACCTGATCAGGTAAACACCCAGTGGTGTAACCTGTAGATAATTAGACTACTGTCTTTTAGTTTAACATTAAACCTTACTTATTTTAATTCTACTTATATCCTAACTTATATTTATACTTTTAACACTTTTAACACTTTTAACACTCAAACTAAGTCAATTGGCCATTTTCTTTTAAGTCTTTTGTTGTGTCTTGGTTCTAGTAGCGGTTCTAGTAGTGGGTTAGGGTGGCCTCTTATCGTATTGTTGTGTTTGGTGGCCCTTTCTTGGATAACTTCCTGTATCGTTTTAACTTGGAGATCTGTGTGCAGCATGTGGTTTGTTACGTACCAGGGAGCATCAACTATTTGTCGAAGTATTTTTGATTGGCATCTTTGTAGGATTGTGGTATTGGATTTAGAAGCACAGCCCCATATTTCTACTCCATATAGCCAGATTGGCTTTATAACAGTTGTATATATCAGTCTTTTGTTTTCAGGTGTTATCTGTGATTTTCTGCCTATCAACCAATTTAATTCTCTTACTTTTATGTCTATTTGTTTCTTCTTTTTTGTGATATGTTGTTTCCATGTCAGCCTGCGGTCTAGGTGGAGTCCTAAGTACTTTGCTGTGTCTGTTTGGGGGATCTGTATGTTATTTATTTGAACTGGTGGACATGTTTGTTGACGAAGGGTGAATGTTACATGTGCTGATTTGCTTTCATTAACTTTGATTTTCCACTTTTTTGTCCATTGCTGAAAGTGATTTAGATGCGTTTGTAGTCGTATTGATGCTATGTGAGGATGATCATGGCTAGATAGAATTGCAGTGTCATCGGCAAATGTTCCTGTGCTTGTGTAATCTGACATTGGTAGGTCAGAGGTATATAGAACATAGAGTAAAGGCCCCAGTACACTGCCTTGTGGGACTCCTGATTTAATTGGCATAATATCTGATTTTTCTTCATTTATTTTTGTCTGGAATGTTCTTTCACTTAAGTAAGATTTAAGTAATTTGAAGTAAGCATGTGGTAAAGTGTTTTTTATTTTGTATATTAACCCTGGATGCCAAACTTTGTCAAACGCTTGGCTTATGTCAAGGAAGACAGCCGAACAATACTCTTTATTTTCTAATGCCTTATTTATGACTTCTGTGATACGGTGTACTTGCTGTACTGTAGAGTGCTCTGCTCTAAATCCGAATTGGTGGTTAGGGATCCAATTTTCAGGAGGGAGGTCCTCATTTAGTTTACGAAGTATTAGCTTTTCTAACAGTTTGGAAATTATTGGGAGGAGGCTTATCGGACGATATGATGTTACCTCTGTTGGTTCTTTTCCTGGTTTACCAATCATTATGATTTGCGCTATTTTCAGGCATTTTGGCCAGTAGCCTAGTCTTAATATGGCATTGAAAATATAAGTCATCAACACTAGTCCCTTCCTTGGAATTTCTTGTAACATCTTAGCTGTTATTAGGTCGATTCCTGGAGCCTTTTTGGTGTTTAACCATTTTATTTCTTGTGCAATCTCTTTCGGAGTCAATAATTTGATTGGTCTGTGTGGTTCTAATTCTGTAGCTATGTTATGTTCTATTTCTTGGTCAGGGTCATTGTTGATTGGTTGGAAAACTGTAACTAGGTGTTCTGCAAATAGGTTGGTTTTTTCTAGGTCACTTTTAGCCCATGGATCGTTCCTACTTTTCCTTATTGATGGTGCTGCGGTCTTCGGTTTTTTGGAGTTTTTTATTGGTTTCCAAATCGAGTGGTCCGTTCTTGTTAGATTGGATAAGTATTGTTCGAATTGATCGTTTCGCATTTGTTTTAGTTTTGTTTTCAATCTGTTAGTTAATTGATTATAATGTTGTTTATCTGCAGGGGAGTGAGTTCGTTGCCATTTAGCTTTGGCACGTCGTTTTTCTACAATTAATTGTCTTATTTCCAGAGGTATGTCTCCTTTTGATTTTTTGTGTTGGTATTCAGGGGTCGCTTGTTTAACGGCTTGTTGTAGTTTAGTTAGAAATTGTTGAGTGGTTATTTCTATTTCTTGGGGTTCTTTCAGTCGAATATTTAAGTCTACGCTTTCCGTCAATATGTTACGATAAGTTTCCCAGTTTGTCATTCTATTGTGTAAACTTGGTGTAGGTTTTTTGACTACAATAGATGCGCCAATAGTTGCGATAATAGGCGAGTGATCTGAAGATAAGTCGAAATTGGCTATAATATCTGTGTATACCGGGTTTATTCCATTTATGACAAAAAAGTCCAGTAAATCAGGAATTTTATTTACGTCTGTAGGCCAGTATGTTGGGGAACCTGTTGAAATAAATGAGTATCTTTTATCATCTATTGTTTTGAGAAGCTCTCTACCCTTAGTCGTACTCAGTCTAGATCCCCATCTAGTATGCTTGCTATTATAATCTCCTCCGGCTATGAAGATTGTTCCCAATGTGGCGAAATATTCATCGAAGTCATTTTTTTTAATATTATGTCTTGGTGGGCAATAAGCTGCTGATATAGTCAGTTCGTATGGTAAAGTTTGTACTTTTATTGTTGTAGCCTGTATCATGTCTTGTTGATATTTTAACATCTCGTAATGTTTGATTGTACTTTTAACTATAACAGCAGTGCCACCGTGAGCATTGCCACTAGGGTGATTTGTATGGTATGTATCGTATGCTGGTATTTTGAAGTATGTTTTTTCGGTAAAATGTGTCTCACTTACTAATATATCCTTTTGAAACTCAATAAGTTGTTACTGACAAAACATGAATCTCTCAATTTTCTTATAAAAATCGTCGATAAATTGTGTTGAACAAATTATCTGTAGTGAATTTAAGAAAATAATAGCAACAAAACCAACAAATAACGACAGAACAATGAATAGTGAATTCTAATCTTCGTTTTTCTTAGATTTTTCGAAAGTTCCAGATAATTTTAGACATCTAAGAGAATATTCTTGACGTTTATGATAATATTTGAATTAAGTTTCTGGATTTCAATATTTTTCTTCCAATTTCTTAAAATTTTCCTTAGTAAATGCAATTCAAAAATTCAATTTTCTTTTTGTAACAGCTCTGAAAATTATCTTTCATAAAATTTTGCTCTAATTCTACTTTGCTAAAATCTTCGATAACTTAAATTTTTTTTCGTGTTTCCTTATTGATCTTATTTTTTATTTTCCTTGACTGTTATTTTCTTTTCAGTAGATAATAAAATTAATTTTTTTCTCTTTATAACCTTTCTGAAACTTTTCCTAAATAATTAAATAAGAAAATCAGTTTAAAACCTTAAAAATTTTCTATAAGTACAAAATTTTAATAAATTTACAGATATTACAACAACAAAATACGCTTTAAAAGGAAGATATTCCAATTTTAACCATTTATTTTTGTTTAGAAATTCTTTCATCAGTCAGTCTTCATCCAAATTTATACTAAAATATTTTTATGGATAATTTGGAACAACAAATTTTTGATTCAAATACGTATCTCCAAGAATGTATTGTTTTGGTAAAAACATATTGATGATGTTTTGGCTGGATTTACAGGTAGTGATAGTCGATTGGATACTTTGTTTAATTTTATTAACAATTTACATCCAAAAATAAAGTTTACCATTGAAATCTGTCAATCTTATGTCAAAATGCGATTTAGCGAAACCTAGTTATAGAAAAATATGGAAAAAAGTAGCTTTGAAATACTGTCGAAATTCAAGATAACTATTATTTATCTTTCATATTTATTATGGATAAATTCCACAAAGTAAAGGTTGAATCAGTTAATCCAATCTACATATTGATACGATAGTATGTACAGGGATTTAGTTAAATATCGCCCTGTACAAAAAACTTATTTTTTATTTTCCAAATTATAATATTTGAGCGTGAATTATGGGACAAGGACGCCAATGAATGTTAAATAAATATTTTTAGTAGAGTCATGAAAATTAATTAAACAATAGGGTCTTGGTGGGTAAAATAAAAGAAGATCGAGAGTCAAGTTTGGATTCTCGGATGATCGAGAGGTTGATAGTGCCTATCCCTGCTATTAAGTGTGTAAGTTGTCCTCATAATTTAGTTGTTTCCATTAGATAAATAAATTACTATTGTTTTTACTCAGCCTCTTTAATTTCCAATTACCATGTTACGTAATGGGTGAAACCCCCTTAAGTTAACATTTAGATTCTTTAATATATTTATTATCCGAAAAAAACAACCCAATACCTAACAATATTTAATTTGCCATATCAAAAAATGCGTCGTTATTTTCGGAAAAAATTTTAACCACATAATATTTTAGTGGGGCCGCAACATTTTCTATGGGATTTAAATCAGGATAATAAGGGGACTGCCTTAAAACTTGTAAGCCATTTTCAGCAAACTATTTATTCTTGGGAAATATCAACTGAATTCTCAATTAACTATTTTCTCCAGTTCGTTTTAAGACTATTGAATATTTTTTTAAATAAACTAATATTATAAAAAAAATCGTTTTTTAAATACCAATCATTTCGAAATTTATCAACATAAAAAACCTTGATCTAATTACTGATTAATTAATACTCACTTTATGTTTCTCGTATTAATTAGGGCGCACGGGTAAAGATCCGCTAAAAAATATAATCATTACATTTAACACGTACGTTTATTGATGGATTTTTAGTTAAATTGTATTTGCATGTGCGTTCGTGACTTAACAATTAAGGTCATTCTTGCATTCGTTTATGTGATCAAAATATTGAGAAGCAATCTCATTAAAAGAGATTAATTCAAGAAAGATACTATTTAAGCTTTTTAATCGTAAAAATCTAAAAATATCGCTATTAAAAAAATCTTACTTATCCAATGAACCAGTGCGGAAAAGTATGAATTTATCGGGACATCCATAGGCGTACACAATTTAAATTAAAATATAATTATAGAGAAGTAATAAAAAAATTGAATAAAAAACAAGTTATTTTTATTAGTTAAGTATACATGGCGTAAAAAAATGAAAAAGGCGTAGTTTGTAGGAAAAATATTTCATTTAGTAAAATATAAGTATTTTAACTTGAATATTAGACAAGTTATAGGCAGTTAAATTTATTATTATTATTGATAGATATTGTAATGGTAATTTTAATTTAAAAAGATTAACTCTTTTGAATACTTACAGATTTGTGTTTCTTTTTTCATTACCTTTAAAATAAGGTGAAGCTCGACAGGGGTTGTAATTTAAAAATTTTGGGGTTATCACCCCCTAGAAAAAAAAGTGTAAAATTTCTAAATCAAATTAAAAGGTTAAAAATTAATTAAGAGCTCATACGATATGTCAATTTTCGGTATATAATAAAAATTTAGTCAATAATGTTGAATAAAATATAAAAGTAGCATTAGTATAGTGACACATGATTATTAAATTTCATATTATGTATTTTTTTATTTTGGTACCAAGAATCTTTTGGAAATCAGTTTATTACTCTAAAATTATTATTTTTTTGTATTAAAATTTATAGTCAAATATATTAAAATTAAAGAAAATGATAACAAAAGTAATAGAATATATTTTTACATAATTAAGAAAAATTTTAATAACTTAGATTATGTAGAAAAATTATTTATTGCAGATTAAAGAAGAAAGTCCGAATTTTCATAATATACATAGTCTTTTAAATTAATGCAAAAAATTTAGAAGATTCCTCACTCTTAAAAAAATTCTCAGTTCAACCCCAAAATGAAGAAATTAAAATTGAATTTTTAATTTTTTTCTCAATTTTCAGTTAATATGGAAACTTGAAAAGATTTTTTAAATTCAAATATAATTTTAAAACTATTAAAGTTATAATTTATTCACTAGACGTCTTAAATAACATAATTTTTTAAATCCATTAAAAGAAATAACTCATGATATTTTTTTGAAATTTTCTAAACAATTGGTGTCTTGTTTCTTATTTCTTCTACTTTAAAATACAGTGAAGCTGCGGCTTTAAATACCTTAGTTCAAATATTATTCGATATATAAAGTGGCTAAAATATCTTGGGCCACCCTCAATTTGTATTATTTTGGTTGTTTCTCTCAAAAGAGTTAATAAAATCCCAACCTTATCCTCTTTTTAGATTTCTTAAAATAATCATTTAAAAATTTTTCCGTCTGTCATAAATGAAGGTGAGATGTTTACAGTAACTCAACTACTAAACATAATAAAAAAAAACAGATCTGATTGAAATTATGATTTTCCAAATTTTGGAATTAAACTTCGACTTTTATGTAACTTTTAGTTAGAATTTTGGCTCTTTTTAATGATTTAATCATCACTCACTTTGGTTGATGAATAACCTTGCAAAAAAGCAAAAAAGTACGAATTTAATGAAGTTATCGTGAGAACTATTTATCGTTTTTTCTATATTTCAATATTATCAGGCACTCAATTTATTTTTTTTCTTTTACTTAATGTATTATAATTACTTTCCCAATAAAACAATCGTAATTGGCTCCACCAGATTAGAGCTCTTTAAAATCCTAAAAATATTATTTTTACAATTGGCCCTCACTAAAACGCTAAAATGTCAAATTTAGATTATTTTAATTCACTTAAACAAACTATATGGTCCGTGTTTGCGTTGTTCGGGGTACGACCCTGGGCCAATATATCGCCCCGGCGTTTTTACTCCCATAACAGTTTTGTCGACGATCGAAATCGCCAAAAACCATTCAGAGCAAATTTATTTCATGTCTCCGAAGAAGGATCCAGAACAAGACCCAAGCACTGTCTTGAAAATATTGACTGGTTCGTACAAGTTTGGAGTTTTTGCAGTTAAATACTAGCGAGTTATAATACACCCCATACAAATCTTGGCGTATAAACTGTTCCACAACATTTAATCAATTTTGGAATGAGGATCGCATGCAGCGTACTTAAAGCCTTGTTTTTTTTTGGGCGAATAACTTTCATCCCCGATGAAGACTCGGCTTCCGGAAACGCATTCGAACAAATCAAAAAAGCCTTTCATGGAATTAGCCTCTAACAAAAATTATTCCGTTTAATTTGAGATTCAGTTAACTTTATCGTTTCATACAGTAAGAACTAATTCGGACTTCTTTTCAGAGAAAATAGATACTTGAAACTACCAAAATAGTATAAAAATATTATGTAAAGGAATATGGTTAAATGGAAAGAAAGCCTTTCTTACTTCTTTTCAATCAAGTTATTAAAAACTCAGTTTACCATTTATTTCAATTAATTACTCATTTTTTTTTGGATTATTTTTCCACTTTTTTTCTACGGAGCGATTCTAAACTGATGTAATTAGTGAAATGAACGGAAGGGCAGATAAAGACTAGAATTGTGCATAGGAAAAATGAAAAATAAACAATAAATAAGAATGGGGGAATGTTTAATAAACTTTTGTTTAGGAAAGCAGTTAAAAATTGGGAAAACACATTTCACAAAAAAGGAAATACATAAAATAATAAAGCGAGCAATAGGTGGAACTGAAAAATCTATACGCGATTATTTTCTAATAAGTAAGCAAATATGAAAAGGAGTAAAAGATAAAAAGAATAGAAGAGGAAAGAAATCGGAAGTGACTAGTAACAATGTTTTAAACAGAGACTAAAAAACACAGAAAAGAAAAATCGTAAATAATAAAATCACAGTACATATTTAAAAAAAAATAGAGAACTAGCCAAGGATATATGGAAATGAATAATAAGATTGTGTTAGTATGCAGAAAATTCGGATCCCTTAATCGTTTTAAGTTACCGTTTGGTTGTTTCAATAATTCATAAAATAAAATATTAAATTTCATCACATAACAAGCTCACCCTGTATATATAATACCAATAATTTAAATAAAGTACTTCAATTGTTTTTTTTTCTATTGTTAGAGAAACGCTTCGCGATGTACAAAAACTAATTTGAATATGGTTTGCAGCGCTATTTTTCACTTTTTAGTCCAACAACATTTTACTTTTATAGCTTTTTCGACACAAAACGCAGAAGAAAAAATGTTTTCCGAAAAATAACTAAAGAAATAAATATGAGTTATTAACACTATATTTTTTATACTATATATTATAATTCTTTTAGTGGATTTTTATCCATGGGTAATAAATAAGATGCATTGGAAAATCGAAAATATTTGCTCAAAACAAAAAAAAAAGAGACATTGGTTCGCTTATTCTATAATTACATTTTTTTAAATTTTAAATATTTACCGAGATATTTGTATTAAAATTTATTTAAACTCATTTAAACTTAAATTACGAGTAAAAATATATCCTAAAAAATAAACAAAAAATTTAATTCATGTAAAAAATTGATAAACGATTTACTTTCTTGAAATTTATTGAAAAATTTAAGTTTCGATTATTAATTAAAAAAAGATACAATTTTATTAAAATTACAATATCTTAGCAAAATATTTGTTTTTTTAAAATTCAATAAAAACTTTTTTTTGGGAGTCTAATGAAAATTTGGTAAAAAAAAACTAAAATTTAATTTAAAATTATATAAAAAACATAAATAATTAAAATGACCAACAATTTATTTCCTTTAAATTTAAAGAAGATATTTTCTATTTAATAATTTTATATATTCCAATTTGACATAAACTCTAGAAACAGGCAACTAAAGCTCGAAAGAACATCAAAAAAGTTCAAAATAACATAAAGAAATCCTAAACAAAAAAAATATGTTTTTTTCTTCAATTTTTCAATAAAAAGTGAGTGAAAAGTTAAAATTTCTAAAAGTACGTTTTAGTTTTTCAAAAGAAAAAGAAAAAAAATTTCCATTAAAAAGTTTAAATGTTTATGAATTTCAAGAAAAAAGTTTAATTCTTAAATTTCGACCAAAAATAGTTGATTTTTCTTTTAAATTTCTACAGAAAATGTTGAAATTTCTACAAATTTCTTCAATTATCAGTCAAAAAGTTAAATTTTTCTGTGAATTTCCTTTAAAAGTCGATCTAAAAAAGTTTAAGATCATTTTATTTTCTATCAAAAACTTCTATTAATTTCAATAAAAAAAGTAGATTTTTTTATCAATTTTCTAATAAAAAGACATTTTTTCAAATTTTGTTTAAAAAGTTAAATTTTTTTAAAGTTTTGCTAAAGTAAAGTTTTAAAATTTCGTCAAATTTCAACCCAAATATTGAAAGTTTCTTCAAAAAGTTGAATTTTTTAAAATTTTGATCCAATTAGAGAATTTTTTTTTTAATTTCTATCCAAAAGGTTAAATATCTTTTAATAACTAAAATTAAGACCCAAAGAGTAAAATTTGTTTAAATTTCGGCCAAAAAGTTGGAATTTCTTCAAATTTTTCCAAATTTTGGTTTTCAAGTAGAGATTTTTATTGATATCCTTTAAATTTAATTCTAGTTTACGTTATAAAATTTTAATATTAATTTCAAATCTGAATACATTTTTTCTCATTACAAAACATCTTTCCTCATTACAGGTATATTTGCTATTCTTGATTAGGGAATAATTAGATTTGGTGGTAGATTAAAAGTTCGACGATAAATCTCCAATAAATCTCATAAATATAATTGACAAACCAGAAATCCTATTATAATTCCAGCTTGTTGATAAATATCATTTCAATAACAGTCCGCCGTCCAATTTCCCGAATGTCTCGTGTAACAGGAAACTTTTAAACGCTTTTTAATAGCCAATAGCAATTAGTTCACATATTTTCGTTCTTCTACGACCCTAAAAATCCAAAGTTTCACATACACAACCATTCGAAAAGTAAATCTAATCGCGATATTAAAAAGTTGACGTTACGACTTTGCATTCGTATTCGGCCCATAAAAAAAGAACAGAGAAGAATCGTATAATAGACTGAAAAGCTATAGTATTTGTAGTACTAATGTAATGATCCATATTTAATGTATATAAAGGTCTATGGTAGTGAGTGATAGTGATGTGGCTGCGAGACGCCAGCGTGACGTCACAAGACGTCGGCGACGCTCAGTCCGGACGAGGCCCCTTCTCCAGACGCAAGACTCTCCGATCCCGACAGCAAGACACGCTTCGAGCACTGTGCCAAATGCCGCGATCTACACCATTTTGAGCTGCGATCAGCTGCCAATTAATACCGATAAGCTTTAATCCTCCATTTTTTCTATTCCTGCTGAAATTGCCCTGTATTTTTCCAACTTCAATGGTGTTAAGTTCCCACCTTTAGCAATATTGAAGAATACTTTTCCAATTAATTTCGATAAAGATTAACATTAACAAAATGGTTTTTCCTGCTGAAAATTCGCTGTATATTCCTGCCTTAATTATGTAAATTTCGTAAAGTTTCAAGCTGCATGCATTTTTCTCAATTAACGAAGATATAAGAATTAATTTAGAATTTTTCATATTTTAATCGTCACAAACATTCTTTCCTGCTGGAATTGCCCTATATTTTTCCAACTTCAATGGTGTTAAGTTCCCACCTTTAGCAATATTGAAGAATACTTTTCCAATTAATTTCGATAAAGATTAACATTAACAAAATGGTTTTTCCTGCTGAAAATTCGCTGTATATTCCTGCCTTAATTATGTAAATTTCGTAAAGTTTTAAGCTGCATGCATTTTTCTCAATTAACGAAGATATAAGAATTAATTTAGAATTTTTCATATTTTAATCGTCACAAACATTCTTTCCTGCTGGAATTGCCCTGTATTTTTCCAACTTCAATGGTGTTAAGTTCCCACCTTTAGCAATATTGAAGAATACTTTTCCAATTAATTTCGATAAAGATTAACATTAACAAAATGGTTTTTCCTGCTGAAAATTCGCTGTATATTCCTGCCTTAATTGTATAAATTTTGAAAAGTTTCAAGCTGCATGCATTTTTTCCCAATTAACGTCGATATAAAAATTAATTTAGGATTTTTCATATTTCAATCGTCAAAAACATTATTTCCTGCTGTAATTTTCCTACATTTCTTTTCTACTTCAATGGTGTTAATTTAGAAAAAATCCAAACTTATCAATACTGATAGATCCTTTCTCAATTTTTAAAGATAAGGACTAATTCTTTGGAATTTCAAAAACGTCCCTTCCTGCTGAAAATTCGCTGTATTTTCCTGCTTTAATTGTGTAAATTTATAAAAGTTCCTAGATTATGAATAGTTATAGATCCTTTAACACCGACAAAGATTAATCCTTAGTTTTTTGGCATTTCAAATGTTAAAAACATTCTTTCCTGCCGAAATTTTAACATTTTTTCCTGCCGAAATTTTCTTCTATTTTTCCTACTTCAATGGTTATTTTCCAGTTATTACTGGTCAGAATTAATACTGGATTTTTCCTTATTTCAAACTTTAAAAACGACTTCTACGCTGAAAATTCACGTATTTTCCTACTTAAATGGTGTTAATTCCAACAAATTAAAATCTTATCAATACTGATGGATTATTTCCCAATTAATACCGATCAGAACTAATTCTGGATATTTCACATTTGTTGCTGAAATTTTCTTCTATTTTTCCTGATTCAATAGTGTTAATTCTGAAAACTTCAAGCTTATCAATATTGATAACTCCTTTTCCTATTAATACCAATGAGGATTAATCCTGGATTTTTCACATTTGAAACTTTAAAAACATCCTTTCTTGTTGAAATTTTCCTCTATTTTTCCTACTTCAGTGGTATCAATTTTCAAAAGTCCAACCTTATTAATACTGACATACTATTTCCCAATTACCACCAATGAGGATTAATCCTGGATTTTTCACATTTGAAACTTTAAAAACATCCTTTCTTGTTGAAATTTTCCTCTATTTTTCCTACTTCAGTGGTATCAATTTTCAAAAGTCCAACCTTATTAATACTGACATACTATTTCCCAATTACCACCAATGAGGATTAATCCTGGATTTTTCACATTTGAAACTTTAAAAACATCCTTTCTTGTTGAAATTTTCCTCTATTTTTCCTACTTCAATGGTATTCATTTCAAAAAGTTCCAAGCTGATCAATATTGATGATTGGATAACCTTAAAAATTTTTTCCCTAGAAAATCATATATTTTTGACAATTTTTTATATTTTTTAGTTTAGTATGCAGGACTTCGATTTCAATAAGTATAGAAAGTATACCAATGAAAATTTATCTAATAACTACTTAATGTATTGATGATTTACGTTCTTTTCTGGATGATTGGTATTAAAGAATCTTGCCGTAGCCTTAGCACACTCATCAATGCTGCAGTATTTTTTATTATTTTTTATTTTTTCTTCTTATTATTAAGTTGTATTCGAAAAGTTATTAATTTGCCAATTAAGAAGTTTTTTTCGTTAAAAACTAATTCATAACAAAAAGTATCAGTTCAACAAAAAACATGGGCGTGACGAGAACAATTTACAAGTAGATTGTATTACTGGTTATTTTGAAAAATACGTTCGTTAATAGTCATTTTTTTGTGATTATTGTCATTCCCAAAGCAATACTACAATTTATAATATTTGCAAAGTTATTTCATAAATTAAAAACATATATAGGATTGTACAGACAAAAATATAAGATTTGCTAAATTAAAAAAATCAGGGGTTGCTGCGGTGCTCCAGGGGGTTTAATTCCCAGGTCTCAATTGTATTCGACATTTCGTCCCTTTGCCGAAAAGAGTTGCTGTTTTTTTATTAAATTTTGATTAACTTCCGTGGTTTTAAATGTCTGGAAGTCAAGATTTCGTTGGTACACCCTATAGAATATATCATTTTCTTACTTATTTTTATTTAATTTATAATTTGCTTATAAATTTTTTTCTTCCACATATTTTTTTTAATAATAGCGATTTAAGTATAATTTTTAATGTGTGGTCTTTTTAATTCTATTTATTTTCTTTTTATTATTTTTCTATCGAACATCTAAATTTTACTGTTTTAAGATGAACCATTAGAGCTCCTATTTATTTTTATTTTTTGTAAATGGATTTATTAGGAATACTAATTAATATTTATGTAATATACCGAATTATAGAGTAATATTACTATTTCACCATTTTTCCCAAAGATTTGTTTTTAATTTTTTAGTTTTATTTTTGTTATTCCTTTACCTAAAGAATTATTATAATACAAAATTGTTTATAATTAAGATGTCACTGTTAAGAAAGCACACCAATAAAAAAAATTAAAGTTTGCTCCTGTTTATTCCTTTTCAAAAAAAATTTAAAATAAATAAAATAAAAATCTCAAGGTGAATTCAAATTTCCCTGCAATAATAAATGTTATATTATTTTTGTTCGCAAATTTTAATGATATGTTTAATCCTGAGGTTTTTATAAAATTGAGCAAATAAATCACTTTTGGTTTAATTAAATGTATGTAAGTTTATTAAATATTGTATGTAATCACAAATAATTATTTTTGGCTATTTGGCAGCTCGTCAATATTTTAGTTCTAATAATAATAAGATACCAAATTATCTAAATTATTTTTATTTTACCAATTCTGTCATGTTGAAGAAGAGTGTATGGCCGCAATAAATAATTAAATAATAATAAATGAAAAACTTCCGTCTTTATATAAATTGTCTTATTAAATCAAAATAAAAGGCTTTTTTATAATTATTCAGAAATAATATAATGCGCATCTTACACTGAAAATTTTGATATTAAATTTAAAGATTGTCCTGATCCACAAAAATTTTTTTGTCAGGATTTTTGGAAAATATCCGAAAACATGTACTTTTTAGCACTACAAATTTTTAAAAAAATATATTTTTGTGATTGTTTAGAAATAGTATAATTAATCTTACATCGAAAATGTTGACCTTATATTTACTAAACCCAAAAAAATATCTTCAAATTGAAATTTGTATGGCAGTTCCTGCAGGAATTTATACAAATCTAGGTGGTTTTTTTATGGTAATTTTTTTCATGATAAGTTTTATTTTGATAATTGCAAATTTAAAGTGAAGCAATTAAATTAAAACGAGGCTGGCTTCAACGTATTCATTAGCATTTTATAGATTTACAACGCCAGTTGGATTTGTAAATATTTTATTCTTAAACTCAAACGAATACATTTTGTGCAACAATTGGAACAACAGTACAAAGAGTCGATTTAAGTACATTCAAAAGATAAATAAATAAATGTTTAAATGCTCGGGTGAACTAAGTTCAGTAGGAAAAAAATTATGCGTACAACTAAGTTTATGTATCAATTTGCAATTTCTATCTAACATTTTTTTAAGGTATAGAAGTGTGGCAAAGATGTACCATTCTTTTTTGGAGAAAAAAAATAACTTCTCCCTTTAAATTATTATTTAATTAACAATAATAATACTAAGAATTCTGTTTAAATATTTAGTAGTAACTAATTATTATTTTATTCATTTTTTTTTAATTATTTTATTGACTTCATCCTCATTCTTTGGCTACATAAGTTTTATTTTTATTTAAAAGCAGGTTTCGATATTTCGACCCGTCTTTTCGCACCCTGTATCTTAAAACCCTTAAAAATATTTTATTTTAGTTAAACAAATAAAAATCCGAAAAATGTGCGATATTTCATAACAAAACATCTAAAATACGTTGAAAATGGATGTTTTACATGAAAAATACTTGTATAACATTACAGGGTGATTCAGAATCAGAAATAATAGAATATATAAAAAAATTAATGGATTCAGCGGGTTTTATTTTATAGGGTGATAAAAAACTTCAAAAATAGGACAGAATTAGTTATTCATAGTATTAATAAGAAAATGTTTATTACTCAATAAAACTTCAACACTTTATTTATAAAATTCTTGGCAACGCCAGAGAATATCAATGACAATTTCCGACAAAAAACATTTATTTAAAGATTGGATTACAAAGTAGGTCGTACTACCATTTTTGATTTATTTAAAAGTGCATTAATGAGTTTATTATTTTTGGAAGTATTAAAATAACAATTAAACTGATTAAAATAACCAACTAAATAAGTTAAATGAAGAGTAACAAAAGTTACTAAATAAGTGCTAAGTGAAAAAAAATATGAAAATAATCATAACTCAATTTCTTCTTTCAAATATTTTTATCTTTCTGTATAATGAAAAATGTTGCATTTAGAAAAGAAGATATTTGACTTTTTTGAATATTTCGTTAATATCCGTTCTTCCCAAAGTTCCGGTACTTATTTCTGAATCACCCTTTTTTTAAATTATTGTGTAAGAGATTAATCACAGAAATGACTTTCGTCTTCTTGACACAACTACAGAATGTAAGAATGTACTATTAGAACGGGGAAATACAATACATTTTAAAAAGAACAATAACATTTTTCTAGAAATATATATAAGCAATAATATTTGCTAATTAGCCCAATCAATGGCCTCGTTAATAATTTTATTCTGAAAATCTCTCTTCTACAAAACAATTTTTTGGAGGATATAATTACACGTTTTTATTAATAGTAATTTTATTAATATATTCTGGAACTTTTGAGTAGCATTTCGTACATCGAGATGACCATAGACTGGGCCGTAACACAAAACAATTTGAAATGTTTTAGCTTCGAAATCTATTTGTTATTCTAGTTGTTTCCATTCAGGCATTTGTTGATAAAGTTGTAGACTGTCTTCACATAACTATCCCTATTTTCTGCAAGATGTTTAACATGCAAACTCTTCTCGTAACACACCGTTGTGACATCGATCCCCAATTTTTTTCTGTAGCCCGCAAAATACTCAATATCCTACAAAATAAATAAATAAATGTAATAATCAAACAGAAGGTTATCCACAACACTAAAATGTGGTACAAAAGTTATATTCCAATAAAATACAAAATCAAACCACATACAATTTTATTAAACGACCACTTAGGGTCATCTGAGAAGGATATAAAAAAACACATCACAATTTTTTTTATGTAAATGAAATAATAAACTTACCAGGTAAAACAACAGTAAAAAACAACAATGTTAAAATGCAAAGTAAAAAAAGACTATCACAATCTCTCCCAAAATGAACCAGAATTATACAACTTAACTAAATTAACATAATGCATGTGATATAAATTAAAATAACAGTTATGGAACATATTTAGATATATGTAACGTTTGAAAATTATTATAACAATAAACCTGGCAAAGACCGGCAAATACCCTCATGAGACGAAAATTAAATCATTAGATCAATAGTGAGTTAATTTTAAATTTTAAATTCAAATTAATGAACACAATTCCTAGGAACAAATCATTCTTTATTCCCTAAAAATGATAATAATAATAATAATAATAATAATAATAACATTTGGCCACGGAACCGTTTTTTGCATCTCAATATGTTTTGTTTCCAACTTTTTACTCATTGTGATTTGAAATTGCAAATTGTAAACAAACTAAGAAAATAAAAAAAATGGGTTAAAATATTTTTTTTTTGAAATTTTGATATCAATTGAGAATGATCCTCCTTTTTTGGAGTATTATTACTGGTATTGTTTGAATACGGACTCTAAGCACCAAAAAAAAATAAGCAAATGGGAAAATTCAATTCATGTTGATTTATAAAGTTTTGGCCAAACAGTTAATCAACACTTTTATAGACAAGTTCTTGATATACTTCATGCACATGAGATCAGATATCAAGATAAATTGTATGACCATGATCTTCTCCAAATAGCAACTCCAACAAAACTATTTTTGGAAAATAAAATATTCCTGTGGTTACTCAGCCTTCTTATTCGCCTAAATTAAGTCCGTGTGACTATTTTCTCTGCCCCTGATAGAAAAATCACTTTAAGCGATATCACTTTGGGACTAGAAAACATTGAAAATGCCACAATTGAATACCTGAGGGTTTCTTGAGGAAGTTATTTTAAAATAGACAATAATGAATTGTAATTCTAGTCGAATTTTTTTTTAAATTCGTCTTATTATTTATTTCATACACCTCGTAATTTCGAAGGACCTGCACAAGCGACCAAATTCGTTTATAACTTCTAAATTACTTACTTGAAAAGGAATTAAATCATCGTTTTTGGAATAAATAAAGCACTGAGGCCATGTACCTTTCTCGTTTTTCAAATTTTCCAAGGGATTCGATTGATAACTGGCCCTTGGATAAATTGTGTTACTAAGAACCTAAAAATATTAAAATCACATGTGAAGTTCAATAATTTTTTAATTAAAATATTAGTTTTTCAGTTATGTTGAAAAATAATGATTGTATATCATTTTGTTTCTATTGCGGGTAAAAAATCTGCAAATCAATCAAATGAGACATTCTGTATACAATTTTAATAAATTTTTGTAATTAATTAAAAAACAATTCATGGTTTAAATAAATAATATTTATATAGTTTTTTCTGTTTTAAAAAAGAGTGCTACTTAGTACAAACATACATTGTTGTAATAAAATTTGTCTTATGAAACAAGATAAAATGTTTTTTTGTAATCATTAAGAAATATTGTAATGGTGACCTTACATTGAAAATTTTGATATTATATTAAAAAATCGTCCAAACAAAAATATTTTCTTATTGGAATTTTTGAAAAATAGCTGACGGATCAACTTGATTGATATCAAAATTATTGAACTACAATTGCCAGACAATTTTACATCAAAAAAAATATTTAATTTATATATCATCGGTATAAAAAATGTATTTTGCTCTTTCTAATTTCATTTCAAACCGAACTTAAACAAACACCTTAAAATACCTAATTTTTTTTTCAAAAACATATTTTGAAAATTCTTACTTCGTATAACCAAATCATGGATAAAAACATGGTCATTAGTAATGACACTGAAAAGTTATAAAAAATATTTCCTCCTAATATCGCAGATATGGCCCTAAATAGGCTCAAAACTCTTCTTCGTCCTGGTGCAGAGTCAAAAATAACTCCTTTAATCTAAAAAAAAAATTAAATAAAAATTATTAATCAACTAAATTTCCAATATTTTTTAAAATTGAAAAAATTTATGACTATTGTACTTTAATCAATGTTATCATTATTTTTACTTTTAAAACAGTACACTGTAACGTAGGTTGCCTAGTATTTAGGATGAATTTAAAAATTCGATAGCCTCTCTTTCTAATTAATATAATTTGGATTAATCTTGATCAATTTAATTGAACTAATTAGTATTTTATTTAATAAAAAAAATTATACGGTAGTAATTATTAGTAAAATTAGTCTAAAAAGCGACACATAATAATTTCCTAATGGTTAATAAACCAAAAATAACTGTCCTCTTCCATTTCCCAGGTTTAAACATCTTCGATTTTTCTTTTTATTGATTGTAAAAAAATATTTTTTGATTAGTAAAATTATAAATTACATGACGCAGATATTTGGTTGGAATTTATAATTGGCTCACTATGTACATCAAGTTTCTTGATCTTATTTTCAATAAATCGGAGTGCGAATTTAATTGAATTGATTAGTTTTATATTTAATTTGTAAATATACTCATTTCAAATAATTTTAACAAATTAGTAGTAACATATTAGTCTAAAATGCAGAAAATAATAGTTTCTTAACGATTAACAGTCCAAAAATAATGGTATTTTTTTGTAAACCTACCGGTAATCGTTTGGGGCACTGATCATGTGCCAATGAAAAATTCTGATACAGAAAAGCTCCGCCATTCGAAAAACAATGGACAATTATTGGATGACTGTCGAAATTCAAATCGTACAACAGCTTCACTAACTTTTCCCCTATAGAAATCATCTGGTACCTTCTTAGAAACATGCATTTTATTGGTGCTGTATATCTTAAGGTAATTAACCTAAAAGCAAATAATTAAAATCCTGAATGTCTATATATAAATTAAACATTTTTAACAATAGAGTTAGGAACTGTCTAATAATATGAATTGATCTCCGGAAGAAAATTGTAATTTCAAGGTCATCATCAACATAAAATATCCATGAATTCATCCAGTTAAGAGTGACATTAAAAAATCAATAATTGATTTAATCGTAGCAATTTCGAAAACACCCAAAAATACAATTTTCTCGCAGGGTTCCCGTTTTTTTTTTGGTTAACCGGCCGGTTTTTCAAAATCCAAATGGCACTTACCCTTTCTCCTCGTAGATTTGCGAATATTTCGCCAAATATTTATCCTGGCATCCCGCCCAGCCGAATAAAAGAATCACAGGAATTTTCTCCTCGTTTATCACAAACACGAAATCGTGGTCCCCGTTTTGGTTGTAATTGAAATTCGGATTTGGAAATTTTATGTAATATTCCAGGTTATCCGGATCCGCCATCGTGGTCTTTCTGGACGCATGAGCGTACTTTATTGATCCGGGAAAATGTCAGAAGCGTTAGATTGCCGGGAAAATTAAAAGAGCACGTTGGAAAAATAGAAAAAATAGAAGAAATTAGGAAAATAAAATACTTGAAAGAAGAAGAAGAAGAAGAAGAAGAAGAAGAAAGAGACGAAGAAATAGCTTTAAAAACTATCAAAATTAAAAAAGAAATTAATAGTGATACTTTAATGAATTTGTTTTGCACATTTGAGTATTTTTCTCTCTCTATGGCATTTTTTTATTTCTTTTTTTTTCACTCTGTACTTTTCTTATTTATTTATTTATTTATTTTAAACCCGCAAAGTCTTCGGTCCCAACCCACATTTTACCAATACAAAATCCGCCGACCATAACAACTTAACGAACGGTCATCAAAGCAAAAAATGTCATTAAATTGCATAACTTTTCCTCTTTTCGATATGTCATTGCTTCCAAAAATTGTATGTTATTATGTCTACATGCAGAAAAGTGACACAATCAATTACTCAAAGCGTTTTTCTTATTTAATTATCGTTAAAACTCTATTGGTCGACAGTATTTTCAGTATTTTGTTTCCTTCGGTCAAAAAATTATAATTTTTTGTCTATGTCAATAATTGAATTATTAAAGAGACAGTTGTGACCTAATCGTTGGAGTGCTTAGACATGCATCGGAAAAAATATTTACTGATTATATTTTTGGGACTGAAAGTGTGTGCGGGGCTTCCCATGGACACGTTAACGAAAAATGTTGCAGAAAGTAATAGTTTTGATGTAGGTACAGTTTCATCTATAATTATACCCAATTTTTGTCTCCATTATAATAATAAAAATTCACATTAAATTTTTTCTTAAAAACGATTTTATTTACTTTGTTTTCTAATTTACAATAAAATTTAATTGCATATAAAGTACTTTTATAATTTCCAATTAATGTCATAGAGGATTAATTCTGAATTTTTTAAACTGCTTTTTTGCGATTAAAAATTTAAAAACAGCTTTTCGGTTGAAATTTTATATTTGATGTTAGTCGAATGGGTCATTCTGTATATATTTTTTAACAGTTTATGTCAAACTGCTTATTTGGTACTATTTTTCCAAATATATGAATTGTTATTGAATTAAAATTTTAATATTTTTCATATATTTTTTTACTTTTTAAAAATCGTAAATGGTTATCAAATTTCATTACTATGCAGTAAAATTAGTGAAAATTTAACAGCTTTTTATAGTTTTCCTCAACACTAAAAAAAATGATAAAAAATAGTTTCAATGTACCCAGTCTCAACATTTGTAAGAAAACAGTTAAATTTTTCTTTTAAAAATTAAAACAAAATCATAAAATAAAATAAAATAAAGAAAAGAAATGCATAATAAAAAATTTAAACCAGCCAAGACTTTTAAAACAAATTTTAAAATTCGATATTTTTTGATAATTTTCATTTTAAACTAGAACAAGTAGCGAAAAATTATTGAAACCTACTATTTTCCAAAATTAAATAAAAATAGCCCTAATGTAATATTTCCCTAAAATTATCATTTTAAAAATAAAAAAATTGTACAAAAAATAGATTTAAAGATAAAATTGGAGAATAAAAAAATTAAATCAAGCCAAAATATTCTTCTAAAAACTAGAAAAAATAATAAAAGTCGTTCAAATTTACCCACTTTCAACTTTTTTAAGAAAATATTTATATTGTAATATTTTATTGTCTTATAGTTTTTCTTTTAAAAATAAAAAAAAATATTAAAAAATAGTTTAAACACAAAAAAATGGGTAATAAGAAAATTAAACCTAAGGCAAAATATTTAAAAAATTGATAAAGCCCGATATTTCTTGATAATTTTCCTTTCAACTATTGAAGATTTGAACCACTTTGCAACTGCTATTTCCCAAAATGTTTAATACATTTTTAATTATGTAACTATTCATTTTTTTTTGTTTAACTAAAAAAAGAAATGATAAAAAATATTTCAAATGAATCATTTCTCAACATACAAAAAAAAACAGTTAAAAAATTTAAATAGAGTTTTCCTATTAACAATAAAAAAATAGAAAAAGGACAGAAAAATTAAGCAACAAAATAAAAAAAAAATAAAATGCCTTGATAATTCTTGTTTCAATTATTGAATATTCAAATTACTTTGTATTCAAATGTGCAATTTCCCAGAATTTTTCAAAAAAAAAAATAGTAATAATGCAATGAATCCTTTAAAAAAATATTAAAAAGTATTTCAAATAAACCATTTCATAAAATCTTAAAAAAAAAGTTAGAATGTAACATTTTTAAATAATTTTCCTTTTAATAACTAGAGAAAATTGAAAGAAAAAATGACGGTAACAAGAAAATTAAAATCAAGCCAAATATTTAAAAAAAAATTAATATGTGATCTTGATAATTTTTATTATCCAACATTTGAAGCAATTTTCATTCACATTCTTATAATTATTGATATTAGAACAATAATAATTATACTAAAAATATTGACTTTTTACTTACAGATTGTCTTAACCCATAAATGTATATATTGAAATTTTTGGAAAATATCTCATTAAATTTTGCCAAAAAAAATTTCTTCTTCCTCAATTCCTACAGATATAATTAATAATGACAGTTTTAATTTAAATATTTTGCTAAAAATTAAAATATTCACTAGAAAACCCATTTTATTTTACAGAATTTCGACAACTACATTCCCAGATATGACGATTTACCAAATTACAACCACCCCCCACTACAACACTTCAAAAACGAAACTCACAGCCATTCTTTTAACACTCCTGCCCAACAAGACGATCCAGAAATCGATATAAATACTTCAGGAGACATTGTAGTCGACAACATCACTACAGAAGTTACTCTCACGATTACAAACGAAGTCCAATCAATCACAGATGCTATGAATAATGCAGACTTTGGTATAAGTGATATAAACATCCCAATAGTTGTTACAGATGCTATAAGCGGTACCAAAGAAAGTATGCCTGTTGATACAGATGCCGTAAGTAGTACTACAGAAAGTGTGACAGCTGATCTAGATGCTATTAAAAGCACTACAGATGTCATAAAGGCCGCTACAGAAGATGATGATGAGAGTAATGAAAATTTTAGTGATTCCGCAGATGACAAAGTTACTGATACCAAAGATCCTGCTAATAACGTCATACGAGTTTATGTTGATGATGCAAATGATAATGAAAAAATTAATACTACTTCAGATGAACCTAAAAACACTACTGATGATATTAAAAAAACGACTGTTCCAAATTCGTCAGTATCACCAGCGACAGAATTTAACAATACTTTCAATATTAACGATTTCGATGGTGCTGTAAGTGAATCGACAAGAAATCCAAGAGAAGAAGCAGAAGATAAAGATAAATCTTCCCAAGAAGGTGGAAGTTCCAGTGAGGAAAGTGAAGAAGAAGAGGAGGAGGAGGAAGATATGAATATGGTCACTGGTCTACTTTCTGCACTACTTGGGGGTCTTAGTAAAGTAAGAAATTAAATTTGTTTTATGATTATGATTTATTTAGCATATTTATTGTATTGCAGCCTGATGGAGGTATCGACTTAGAAGCAATTGTTGGACTTATTGGGAGCTTGAGTACTGTAAGTAAAACTTTTCTACTTTATTAGCATTATTATTATGAATTTTATATTTTTGCAGCAAAATGATGATGGTACTTATGATTTCCAAGGATTGACGGAATTACTGAAAGGATTTTTTGGGGTAAGTTATGTTGATGTCTCATTTTTGTATATTTGTTTTATTTCTTAGGGCGGAAATGGTGGAGGAGGTTCTGATATTGGAGCTTTCACAGGAGGTCTTCTTGGGGCTGTTATTAAAGGAATTGCAAATCCACCAGGAGGGGTAAGTGATATACTCTTGATAAAAAAAGGGAACCAATTTATTTGATTTGTATTTCAGAAAGGAGTTGGTATATTAACAGCTAAAATATTAGGAGGTATTTTGCCAGCTTTAAGTGTACAGGTGAGCTGTAATTAATTTTATTTATGGGAAAAAATTATTTATGATTATTTTTGTAGCCTCCTGAAAATGGAAAACCATCGTTAGTCAAACCAGGAGGATTAGATATTGGAGGATTTTTGGGAGGATTCGTAAAGACTTTATTTGGAGCCAGCAAGGTAACATACTGATTAATTTGGTGAACATTTTGTGTTCATTCCAAAATTTTATTTTTTATGTGCTTTTAAAGTTTGGTACTGTTACATTTTGTTATTTTTTTTTTCAGGGTGTCAATCCAATACAATTTGTCTTATCCACAATAACTTCTTTGTCGAATTCGAAACCCAAACAACCACCACCAAATAAAGATTAATGCCATTAAAAAATACATTTTTTATGCTATTTATAATAAAACTTTTAATAATTATTTCAGTAGTTTGTTACTAGTGATAAAAAAATTATTATTTATCTTAGAGTAATGAGATTTTCTATAGATATTTTTAAACTGGTTAAAAAAAATTACTTATTCGTTTAAATTCTAATATGTCGTTCTTCGATTAAATTAATAAATAGAGTGGATGATCAACATTAGCGTTTAAGTAAAAATGTGTAATTTCTTTAGTTTTTAAAAATAATTTATGGCCCATAAATTGTAAAAAATTACATTGTTATACAGTCTATCCTATTGAATTAAAATAAAATATTTCAAATGATCGATTTACATCTAAATTTAAGAAATTAAAAAAAAAACACCTCCTAGATGCTCGATAATAATACTTGGGCATTATATTGCAATAGAATTGATTATGGGGTTATGTAATTGAGAAATAAAATTCAAATTTAAAGTCTACATCAATTTTATTAGTATAAAAGAACCAAAAATTAATGTTAAATATTCAAAACTCTGATCTAATTTGAGGGAATTTTTTTTTTCTTATAGGACAATTCTGCTCTTTCCTGAAGGTGAAGAGAAAGGTTCCAAATTATTCAAAAACAAAATCTAAAAGTAAACACACTTTGCTTTTTTATATCAAAATGTAAATGAACTTTAAGAAGTCTAAAATGGAAGAGAATCGTTTGTTTATATTAATTTTGGATTTAATGATAAAAAAGTCATTAAAAAATTGTGTAGGGCTTTCAATATAGTGTCTTCTCTTCGTAATTTTTTGTTTGACGAACAATTTATAATAAATAAAGAAACCAAACAATACTTATAAATTGTAATTTTAGCATAAAATACTATATTTAACAATTTTTCAAAATAAGTTAGGTCCAAGAGGACAATCTGTTTTATTTTACATTCAAAACAAATCTAAAAGTTCAATATTGAGACAATTTGTATTATTTCTTAACGTTTTATATAAGAATCTTACAGTATATTAAAAAAAATTCAAATTTAATTTTTTTCTAAAGTAACTTTTAGAAATGTGGCTTTAAAGTGCACATTATATTATCTTAAATTTAAATTAAAAAATCAAAAATAACTATATTGTTTTAGGGTATATTTACAAATGATATATAAATTATTTTTTTGTAGAGAATAATATATATTACAAAAAAATATACTCTTTACAAAACCCTTAAGCTTCATTTAATATATATTCCAGAAAATTTATAAATTCGTATATTTAATTTTAGTAAATTATGACAACCCGTGCAATTTCTTAAATTTCTTTATTAAAGGATTCCATACATCACTAAATTTAAAAAAATCATCAACTAATACAATGTTTACGAATTATTTTCATTTTTAATGATAAAAAAATATCGACGCTACTTCTCATATTACTGGGAGTTGTTGTTAATAAAATGATTATGAACTTTCTCCTGATTACCACACGGCCAATGCAATTGGAAAATTGACACGCGATGCAATTTTTACCGGTAATCTAGGTAAACGTCTTTAAATATACGACTCTTCGCTTGTATTTCTTAACTGGTAACGCACTTTCTTATTAATGCACGTTGAATGTCGTTAAATATTTGGCCAGATAGCCTAATTGCACTTATTCGGTTTACCTAATAGGAAACGTTTAACAAAATTATACTTTTATAACACTGATATACACAATTAATTATGTAATGTTGGTAATATCGATAACACTATGAATGGGACATTCAGTATATTTTGGTATTTTCTTTTTCGAAAATTTTTTGTTGATTTTTTTCATCATTAAATATAAAATTAGTATTGTAAAGCACAACCAATTCCTAAAAAATCGTATTTTTTCAGTAAAAAAAAATTAAATTTAGAGTTTAAAGATTAGACATAGCGTCATATGAGGTTATTAATTTTCATACTCCATGTTAACCTTAGAGTAAATACTGTTTTAGAAATTGATTTGATATTGAATATGTAAATGATTCTAATACCAATTTAAATATATTTTTTATAAAATTTTGTGAAAAATCTCCATTAAATTCAAAAAAGAAACATTCATTAATTTTATATTATAAATGAAAATGATAAATTTCAGATTAAAGAAAAAAGAAAAGTTTCCTATACTTATATATATATATATATATATAACAATTCAGTGGGAAATATATTTTATAAAAAAATGTATTGGACCATTTGGAATTTCAGCTTCAGAGAAACAGAAAACGTGTCTTAAGTGTTCATTTAAAAAAAAAACGTTTCGATACTAATTAGAATAAATAATTTTTTATTGTTTTATTTCAAATTTATATTTCCTTATTATTCATTTTAATTTGTGCTCAGTTTTATTTCTAATTTTATTAATGAACTTGTACTTGACATAACCGATTCTGTCAATATTATAATTATTGTATTTATAAATACTAATTAATAAATGCATGTGACATGTTAATTTTTGGCATATTTTTGTAATTAATTAAACATAGCTCTTTAGATATTGAATTTAGCATTATGTGAGGATATTAATTTTTTTGTAAAGGATGTTTTCGAAACTAAATTTATATTGAAAAGGTAAGATTTATTAAATTATATATTCAAAATATCAATTTAATTATAATTTATAACTAATTTTATAAAAATAAAAAATTCTTAATTATTAACTTAAAATATGAATTAAAGTTGTACTCCATAGATAAAAAAGATTTTAGGGGTTCATCTTATGTACACAGATAAGTAAAGTGTTTTATTAAAAAATCCAATGTGCTTGAAATTGAACTATGTATGAAAATAAAGTTTAAAAAATGTTAAATCATCTCAAGTTAGTTTTACAAAAAAAGATACACTCTCTTCCATTTCATACAGCATATAGTCCACATAGTGTAAATATTTAAAATCCATAACCTGCCGGAACTAAAACGATTTAATCAAAAAATAACTTGATATATGATGTAAAAAAGTACAATTAAGGCGTTTTCCATAACTCAAAAAAAAATTATTTCAAATTTAGTGCGATTTTCCGTAACAAAACCAATAAAACAACCGATTGTTCAATATCGGCTGGAGGGAGACTTGAACGGTCGGTTAGACGGCCAACTCTCACGACGAAACAGTTCAGTGGAAGACCGTGAGCAAATACATTTCAAAAGACGAATTAACCAGTGAATAAGTGCCCGGTGTTACAAATAACGACACAGGTAATGCATATTTGGCAACAATTATTAGCAAAAACTTGAGAAATTGATAGAAAATAATTCAGCGTTAAGAAATATGTAGGATAACCGGTTTTTTTAAAAGCAGTTGTAATGGCTTTGCGGTACGAAGAGGTCAATGAAACTGTTTCAAATTCAATCTTGAAGTATCAATGGAATAATTGTAGTAATATAATTGGATTTATCGTTTTTTTATTGTTTAGTTAATTATTCTGGGAAATTTTATAGAAAAAAAATATGTTATTATAACGGTTTACAATGTTTATTAACATATTTTCTTTAATAGTGTTAATACTATTCGCTATTTACATAATCTAATACATTTTGTAATCATTGCAATTAATAATAAATGAATGCAAATGGCGTGTTTAGTTAAATAGAATACTTCTGATCATGGTTTGTATTAAAATTTAAAAAAATATTTTTTTATTAAAATGAAAAACACATTTTTCCTATGTTTTTCTCTCCTCGATTCACTTGATTGGTTACAATGAATTGATAAATCTGACATAAATCTGACGGGGTTTCTCTGTTTTTTACTGATTACCTGGTTGACATTTTACTAGAAAATCTCACTTTGTGCTAAGTCATGCTCGAATTGGAACCATAAAAGAAAATGGTGGGTTTACAAATGTGTTGATAAAATTGAATGCTTCCAGTTGTAGGTTGTAATAAGATTTTAAAAAATATTTCTAAACTCACTTTAGTCAAAATAAAAACCAATTTTTTCTTATGCTTTTTTTCCCTTGGTTCACGTGATTGTTTTTAATAAATTATTAAATCTTACACGTATAGATCTCCAAGTACTCGTACTTTACTGTAAATTTTATCTTTACAGTACTTTCCGATATTTTCCTGTTTTTCTTTGATTGGTATTTTGCTTAAAAACTCTCTTCGTGATAAATCCGACTCAAACTGGAACCTTGAACTCAAATAGTGAAATTGCAAAGTCTCTATCTTTAGAAAATTCACCATTTATTTTGAAATCATTGAATATGACTATCTTTTGAACATCCTCAGAGTTATATGTAATTTAACAAGGTTTTGATTATTCATTTGTTCCGTCTTAATTTTAGGTTTTTCTTGTCTTAAATTCACCTTTTTTCTTCTTAACGCGTTCTTTCTATCTTAACGTAAATGTTATACCACGATATTTACCTTTGTCTTCATAAGGAACTATTAATGTTTTTATTATCAAAAATGGAGGATTGTTCATTTTTTTGCTGCTAGACTTAATGTGTATCGATTTGGTTTCATTAAGTTTGATTTTCTATTTTTTTCTCCATTTCATCATTTTTTTGCAGTCATTTTAATATTAAATTGATCGATAAATTAATTGAATCAAAGCCTAGTGCTTTTTTAAAACCAAAATGAGACTTGATTTCTCCTGCAATTTCTTTTTGTGTAACAGGAGAGAGATTACTTCGGAGACTGTACTTTCAATATAATCAAAATTATTATTATTCTCTATTAAATTGGTCGTAAAAACTTCAGTTTCTTCATCATTTGTTAAATTAGTTGAATGATTTCATAAATTCATTTTTTAGTTTATTTTTTTCTTTCGCTTAATAAAATTAAGACATATAATTTACACGTTTTACTAATAATCATGCCTTAATGTATATTTTTTTGATGAATTTATGGAGAAGTTGAATAGAGAATATGTTTTTTTAATTGAGAAGAGAAAGTTTTTTCTGCCAACAATTTGCGTTTCGTTAATACGTTAATAAAGTGGAACTGCTAATAAATTTTATTGAATAATAATAATTGTTCTGTTTAAAATTTTAAATATTAATATATTTTTACAATTCTCTTATAGGAGAAGTACCGAGACGTCAATATAAATACATATAACTATTTGCTAAAATCTTTTGAATCGATAGATTTTGTTGACAATTTTAAAATTTCAAATATTATCTAATTTTTATAATAATTTTATAATTAATTAAATGAAATAACTTACAGAACAGAGTTTTAATAAAAAATTCTTGAATTAAAATATTAAATTAAATTTAAATTAAAATCTCTTCATTTCAGCTTAGTCGATTCTATTGCGTGACGTTTATATTATGTGTATTGTTTAAAATTATAACTACGTATTAAATAAACATTATAGAGTGGTAGCGTAATAGCAGAATGACAACAATTATGACGATTTTATATATCAACACTTCAATAAATTTATTATATATTTTAACAGGATTTATGATAGAAAGTAAAAAAAATTTAAAGAAATGTACTCTCAGTATTCCAAATATTAAATCAACAAATACGTTTAATTTATGCAACACTTTTTACAAACTTTTGAGGTGAACTCTATGACGTCTAAAATGGAAGAGAGATTATCAAAATTTTGACATCCTTTTCGGAATTTTTTGAAATCAAAACCAATTAAAAGATATAATTTTTGATTTGACATTTCTTAAACAATATTTTTATATAGAATTAAGGTTAAAATATTTTTTTCTAAAAAAATTTCTACACTAAATAATTACCTAAATAGGAAGAAACTATATACTTTATTTTTTAATCTGGAATGCATAATTTTTTTCATAATTTGAATTAATTAGGAGTTTTTAAATTTTATGTTGACATGATTTTTATTATTTATAATAAAATTAACAATAATTAATTAATATAAATTAATTAGATTGTCTTTTTATTATTATAAATTTTGTTGTAAAAACATTATTAACAATAAATGTTCAATTTTAAATTAATAACATCATAAGATCCTAGACACAATATCACATAATTTCATGGATTAAATTAAAAGAAATGTTACAAAATGCCCAAACACTTGATTCAATTAATTTACAAAAAAGTAATGAAATATTAAGATTTAATATTCCAATTTTAATGTATTTTTTAATGAAAACAATATTAAATGTTACACACATAATTCACACTTCTAAATTATATCATGACAAATAACTTTCTAATATTACAGAGTACAAAATAAAATATCGTTTAAGGAAAATAAACTCGAAGCATTGTATACTTTGAACCATGAAATGTTTTTTGTAACGTCGCTATTCTTTGAGTTAATGATTAATTATCATTTCCATCTTTAGCTAATTGAAAAAACATCGAGTTAGAAAGTTTAGTGAATATGTAGGTTGTCGCTTATTGTTTTGAATAATTATTGACACCAATTATAATAAAAAAATATTGAATTTCTTGCCAGGATATTCGTAGAAACGGAAATGGAAGAGGAATAAATGCAATTCGGAAAAATCATATAGTAGGGTCATACTAAGTCTTTTTATTATAATTTTAAGCAGTCATAGCTAAAAATATTTCATTTAAGTAACTTTGCCTTTATTTTTTCAGACATGATCAGGTTTCTAGCTTTGCTATGTTTGTTAGTAGTCTCCGTAGCAGCTTTTCCTGCAAGCAACGAGCAATTGGACAAGGTAAGTACTTTAAACTAGTCAAATAATATTCTAAACTGAACAAAATCCTAAAATGTAACAGTTATTTTAACGTCACCCTTCCTGCAATACTTAAGTGAAAATTTACTCCTAGCAAGTGAAAAAAGCCAATACATTTTTAGTTAATTAATGATGATTTGATTACTTTTTTCAATTTGTCACATCTCTCACATCAATTAATTTAACAACTCAGCAGTAATTTTACAAAAAACCTATGCAAATTATGTGTGTAAGCAGTGATGAAATTTACACGACTGAAAAATATCAACGAAAGGATTTTTATTTTTTTTTCTTATAAGCAAAGACGGAAAGTTATTGTATCAATCGAAAAAATGTACAAATTGATGATTAACTGAAAATAATTTTTTTCGTCCTTATCATGTAACTTAATAAATTTTATATTACATGTTTCCTCATCCATTCCTGTGTGCGACAAAAAACTTGAATATATTTTTTATTAGGGTCGTAATTTTACTTTTGTCTAAAAAATGTTATTAAATTTTATTGATCTTGTCATTTGAAGTGGCATGTATTTTTTTGCTATTAAAGTGGTGGGATAAATTAATTTTAAATGAATTTAAGTTATTAATACTCAGTATACCATTTTTTTAACGGCAGAAATTAAGTGTTGGTGAATAAAAGGAAGCCCAAATATTTTTACGCGGTACAGTTCAATTTTCCGTAATTAATAAAACAAATATATTTTTGTCATATAACGTGTTTACATTTATTTTATATACATTTTTTTATTAACTAATATTAAAACTACTTCTAACTTGTTACAACGTGATGAGATGAGTCGGTTTTGAACTATTCGAAATTTGAAACTAATTTTTCCTTTCTTAGGCTACTCTTGATCTAAAAAAAATGTTGGGTAACCAATATTTATAACATTTTTTTAGTCGCGTAGGAAACAAACGAGTAATCGGTAATAAAAATTTGTAAATCGAGGAAGAAAATCCGGAAAAGATATTTCAGGGTATTATTACATTCATTTCTAATAACTACTGACATTCCGTGCAGCGTTCCGAAACGAATCATCGCTATTAAAAAAAATGTAATGATATTAATAGTTTTTTCTTTGTCAAAATAAAAAATAACAAATATAGTAGTTGTTAATTAAAATGCGACAATTTATTGAAATAATATCAATTATATGTTATTATTTATATTTATTTGTGCCAAAGTATATATAATACGAACGAAGTGTACTAATTTTTAAATTGACTTTCATTAAACTTTATGCAATGTTTCAGAAAATCGGGGGATCATATTTTAATGCTGATAAGGAACTATTTCGACAATACAAAAAATTGGGATATTATTTAGACAAGGTACATAATGTTAAAAAAAATTAGTTCCAAATTTACATATTTTAGATATAGATATTAATAATCATTTCCAATTGCATTCGTAAAACATTCATAATTCGATTTTTAAAAAAGTTTCTTCCCCTTATCTTCGTTATTAACTCAATGTATTACTTTAGTTATGAGTTTGAGTAATTACGAATATTTTTTTACATTGTTTATGATCTTTTTTTAGCTGAACGTTAAATTAATACACAGGTTGTCTCAAATACTTTTTACTATTTTGTTTCAGGCGACCATAAACGACGTGGCCATAAATACAGTATCAGAAGAGAAAAAGGTAGAACAAAAGGCCCAAGTTCAATCTGTGGCAGCGCAACCATCAAGTTCATCGATTCAAATTTCTGGACTTTCGACAGGAGCTGGTTTGCCTCAATCCGTCGCTCCAGTTGAAAATACCCCCTTCAAACCGCCCAGAGCAGGCTCAATGTTTGCCCGATTGATCGACGACATATTCCAAGTGAGCAAAACAATTTAAGCACTTTATTGTTTCAATGTATTGTAATTGGGTGAAAAATTCCGCGAGGGTGTTTTCTTTCCCTTTATTGTAATTGGATAAAAAATTCTGCGACCGTGTTTTGTTTCCCTTTATTGTAACTGCGTGAAAAATTTCTAGTATACCGTTTTGTTTTCAAAGCCTAGAAAATATTATTTTCTTAATTTTTTAAAAAATCATTGATACACTATTTCACTATACAATATGACACAAAAATGGCCAAACATTTCACATACAGCAAGATATATTCTCTTTCTTGTGGCCACATATAAAAGGAACAATAACATATTTTCAAAGTTATTTATTTGTTTGTTTTATATTGTTTTCTATTTTCAGATTCCAATAACTGTTCTTCAAAACGTTGCTCGACTGATAACGAACCCATTCCAAAGAAAACCTGAGGTGGTGGCCACAGTATCGTAGAAAAAACAAATAGAACAACAGCATTAGATGAGAATAATTATTTAAATGTAGCCAATAGACAGACGAAGAAGAAACGTGCAATACGCATCCGATTTTATTTTAAGTTTTTTACTACCCTCTAATTTTCATAGAGTAGTAAATTCTCCATTCACAGACTGTTATATTTTTTGACTATGATGTTCCAAAATTTATTGTTTATTAAATAATTTATAATTGTTGATTAGTAGTTCTCTTCTAATAGTTAAATTTTATTAATTATGTATACAGGGTGTCCAGAAACATTCTTCAAAGGAAAAAACTGCACATTTTATCCAAAATGTTTTTCTAATAGAGCTAGAGTTCTTTAAAGATGAAATTTTCACATTAATTTAATTCAAATAACTTAAAAACAAATTCTTATTAAATATTTTATACATTTATTTCTCGAAATGTAAATAATCAAATTGCATGAATAAGATTTTCTAGTTCTAAACATAAGCGGCTCGCTTGGGTGTGGTTTTTATTAATACCTTTTAATAAAACAATGAGCTTTTTCTCTTTAAAAAATGTTTCTGAACATCCTGTATAAAAATTGTCTTATCCAACAAGATTAAAATATTTTTTTACTCGACTACCTTTCGATAATGAGAGATTGGTTTAATTAGAAAAACGCTGCAGTGCTAACGAGCTTAATCGGTTTCCAGTAAATTAAAAAACCTTTTGCCAAACAAATCCAAAACATTTTTAATAATAAACAGATACTGATCTAGATGATTTATATAACAAAGTTTTGTTTCCTAAGGGTTTTAATTTGCAAAAAGGTTAAGCGGCTTTATTCTTCGTCTACTCATTAGCGTTGTTTATATAATCAGAAAATTAAGACAATTGAATTCAAATGACCAAATTCAAGAATTTTTATATTACAAAATAATAATACTACTACTACTACTAATAATAGTAATAATAATATTTATTACTGAAATATCTACAAGTGTTAAGAACCATAAAAATTAAAAAAAAAAATGATATTAGAATAAAATCTGTGTATATCACTGAAATATTTAAAGCTTGGTCTTTTATCAAATATGATTTAACTTAAACATGGTATAATAAATTTATTTAATATTCAGGAAAATATATTTTTTTATGTATGTTAGTTCTTTATCTACAAAAGAAATCGTAAAACTTTTCCTGAATCAAATAAAGAAAATTATCTTCCTCAAGTGAATATTAAATTGGACTTTATATTTTACTTAAAAATGTTACAAAGCATTTAACAGAGAAAAAGATAAATCTGTTCCTTTGGGAAATGTTATTTCTCAGTCTCTAAAATGCATTTTAAATTTCTTTTAATATTCTGTTTGGGACTAATTACTGGTTGAGAATGGCAGTATATATAAAAAAGAGAACGAAATAAATTTACTTGTAGGTTTTCTCATTATTCTTTTATCTTTTGTAGTAGACTTCTCCATAGTTCACGATTTTATAAGGATTTTATTTCATTATCTTACAATCTAATTCCACTTGTTAATATCTTCAATAACTGAATCTATGCATTTCTTTTTAGGACGCCCTCTTTATCTTTTCTTTCCTCTTCCTTCCATAATAGTATTTTCGCATTTCTATTTTTCGACACTTTTTCTACATGTCCTATCCAACGTGCTCTTTGATCTTTGATAAATCCTAATATTTTATGTTCTTTAATTCCAGGTTTGCTCTTCTTCTCCAGATTCCTCAGCCAACATTTTTTTCTTTTCTGTCAAAACTCATGTTTCCTCTCATATATTACAGTTGACCGAAATATAGTTCTGTAAATTCTATTTTTGGCTAGATAAAATTTTTGATTATAATCTTATTCAAAGTTTCCACCGCTTTATTCACCTTCGTTAACCTTTTTTTCATTTCCGCTTCCTCTACTTTTTTCATAAAAACTTTAGAGTATGTAGCCTATTTTTAGATGTATTCGAAATAATTTTGAAGTGTGCTACTATATTTTGATTTTATTTTTAATGCATTTGGAAAAGCTAAATTGATCTTTGTATACTAACCATTGAAAAATTATATGGAGTGTTTTGTTAGACTTTGTTGAAAAATTCTGAAACAATATCTTGTTCGCCTTTATTGCAGTTCGCTGAAAAAATCTGCAAGAATGTTTTGTTTGCCTTTTTTGTAGTTGATTGAAAAATTGAAGACAAGAAATATTTGGAAACTGCTAGCTCAATAACAAAAAAACGATTAAACCAAATATAATTAGTTAACGTATATATATTTAACTTTGAATCGCCGTGTATTTATATATAAAATCAATTTTACTGATTGCTAGGCTATTATAAAAAGGAATAAAACTACTTTTCTCAACTCGAATCGAATATTATCATGATAAAAAATTCTTATTAAACATTCTTCATTTGTTCCATCCGAATAAAAATACAGAAATTCAGCGCATTATTTTTGTTGAGATTCTGTTTAAAGGGTTTAAAGAACTTACTTTAAACATGCCTTTTATGATCGAAGATTCCAACTTTGCGTAGGATCCCGAGTCGATAACAGAACAAACACGATAAAGTGATGAGTATCTCAGAATCTCTGAAAGGATTTCTCTTTTTAAGATGGTTATCGAACAAGAGTTCTATTCTAAAAAGAAGAGTCCTTTCGATTCCTAGAAGACTCGAAAACTTTTCTAATGTCAAATGTTTGCAACTTCCGATCCGATCCAATTAGCGTACCAGAAAAATAACTCATTATAAGGATTTTAGATAGTCTGAGCGCTTACATACAAAAATTATTTCTTTAATACCCTCGATATTAATACTATTATTATATGTATATATAAGACAGCACTGCAGAAATTTCAGGGCATTTTTAGCCCAAAAAGTTTTCTTAGTTTTTTAATTTTCGATATCTCTAATTTACTATCTTTTTTTTTTTTGTTAAACCCATGTTTTGCTCCTGTATGTTACAGATAATGTAGATAAGTCTTTTGACTCGTTAGTCTTTAATTTTTTACGTTTCTCCTCATTATTCTTTGTCAACATTACCTTTAAGCTTTTTTTTCTTTTTTTCTTATTCTATTTACTATCATCTCCTCATTAAAATTCTTAAAAATTCTGAAAATACTCTGCCCATATTCTCGTTTCTCCTCATTTTCTCACATATAGGGTGATTGATATTTTTTGAGCTGTTCCCTCGCTTTCTGGGTCTCAACTCATTGTTTACTTAACGCTCCTCAGTTTCCTGTATTTTATTCTGCAGGTGTTTTCTCTTTTTCTATCTCAGTAATTCCCCTATCTAGTGACTCATTTCACTGCGATTACAGACACTAATAATGAACATATCAATGTATATCAGTGATCATAGAATAACCCAGTTTGTATTTTACGCGATTATAGCACTAACTAAATCAACAAGTAATTAAAATCTTTTAAAATAGTGAAGAATATGTGAATAGAGCGACAAATTATTTTTATTACTATTATGTGGAGAGTGAAGATTTTTGTGAAAAAACTTAATTTAGGTGCGTGACTGCTTTTAGTAACGAAAAACAAAGTTGTTTGTAATTGACAAATTAGGAAAAATTTATTAGTATTTTTATTGAAATTTACAACTTAGCTCACCTAAAACCAGGATCGGACCTGCACATTCTGGTACTTACCTAAAAATAAAAAAAAAATTACATTTTAATATAACACATTTAACATCGGCATCTGTCAACCAGGATTTTTAAAATATTTATTAATAATTTATACTAAAGCGCTCAATTCTTTTTTATATGGGAAATGAAATACGAAAGTAATCTCATTATTATCAATAAACTATTTATGGTATTTTTTTTCTTGAACTGTGTGGTTATTGAGTTTATTATACTTTATTTTATTTTGCTTTTTTGGAAGAGTTGGACGGTGTTTATGGCCAACAAGTGGCTAAAAACGTGCGGCATGCGTAGAGCTTGCAGATGAAATTGAAACCGAATATATAAAAGCGGTCTTATGTCAAAGCCCTTTCAGTTTTCGTGCGCGTTCTCGTTAGGATGCACTTAGATCGGGTGAAAATTATCTCCAAATGTTCGTACATTTAAAGTGGGTTTAGTTAAAGAAGACGATATGTTATTTTTCGTTTGTGTGAAATGGATTATATGAAGCAAAACAGTAAGTTTTTTGTTTATCCAATTTTTTTTTTATAAATTAAGGGTTCAATGTTAACAAAAAAACAAACTTTTAGGAAAAATACCAAGTTTAAAATGGAAAAGACTTTATAAAATTAAATGAAAAATGTTTATTTTTTTTATTCAAAATAATCCAACTTGGAAGTAATTTTTTTATTAAAAAATATATATCAAATTTATATTTCTTAAAAATATATATATAAATGAAAATTTTATGTTTGTATTTAAAACATATTTTTCATTTAAATAACAAACAAATTTCTATTTTTTCAAATTCAATATGTTGACTGAAATTTTGAAAATTATTTATTTTCGAAGTGTTGTTTTTAGGGTGGAAGAGAATTTTGGTGTGCCAAAATGATGTATATTTTTTTTCCTTTTTTGCTCTAACGTGAAATTTTTATAAGGAACTATCGTTAAATTTTAGTTCAATAAAAATCAAGCTAAAATCTATAACCCCAACATCTTGGTAACGAGACTAATAAAATAACGAATGAAGGTAGTAAATTTTACGTTCTGAATTTTAGCAATTAGGTTTGATTTAATTGATGCTAATATTTACACAATGGACCAAAATTCTAGTTAAAATTTGGGAGCTTCGTTAATATTGAAGTCAGCTCCGTTCCTTTATTTTATTAACAGAACTGGAAAATTCTCCTAAAATAAGAAGAATAGTTATAATGAAAGAATATTATTTAAAAAACTACGAACTAAAATAAAACGATCATTTATTAATCATTTTATGATGGTAAATAAAATGGTCTTAACATTTTCCCTGAATATTATTATTAAAGACAAAAAAACAGTTATTTGAAGGTAATAAAATGTATTAGAATTAAATAAATTTTAAATGTAAATAGGTTCAACTAATAAACTTATTTGCTTTGTAATTTTCCCGGAATTTAAGTTTAAAGTTATTTAATTCGAATAAGTATCTTATTTATAAATGATTTTTGGTATATAAATAAATATTTTACTATAATTATTTTTATATAAAATTTAAAAAGGTAATAGTCCATTCTTTATAAAACAAATAGAAAAAATTTATCAAAATATTTGAGAGAAATAAAAATTATTAAATGACATGCAATGATTTACTAACTAAATGAAAATAATTCAGGGAAATTTCATTCTTTTTGAATAAAATAAAATTTTATTTGTACCAAATAAATTTGCTATTTGAATAAGTTCAATTAATCATCTTATTTTTTTTTATTACTGAAATAAGTGATTTCCTTTATTTTAATGAATATTTAGTTTTATACTATATAAAAAAAAATAAGTAATAGTTAAACTTAAATTTCATGCGTTGTATTATTTTTGTACTGTTATTTGTGTTACTTGTATTTTAGTTCATACTTTCAATTAAACGTTAATAGTTCCAGTTCGAACTCGCAATGTTTTTTTGAAAATTTCATTGTGAATTTTGTCAAAATTATTAAATTTCTTATTATGTATATTATAAATTACTAAAGAAATATTTTCAGATTATTATCATTCATGTTATTTTAGGCATGAAACTGGTCGATCCAAAAATAAATGTAATACAAATGATAAAATTCCTGTTTTTAGTTGTTCAACATTATTGGACTTTTTCATAAAAAAAATATTAGTTTTAATGTAAAAATATGTTTTTTATTTATTAACAAATAATATGGATCATAGGATAACCATTTTAATAAAAGACCATATTTCAGGAAGTGCGTAGAAAAATCTGAAAAAACTTTCATAAATTTCTAGTCAGGATTTTTTATTAAGAAAATTGATCAAGAAAACTGGATGGATATACTTTTTTTGTTCCAGTTATAACAAGATTATTTTTTAAAAATCGATCAAGAAGAATTATAAAGTATTATAGTTGTGAAAAAATACTAGTTGAATTGTAAAAATTTGTATTGGAGCTGCGTGGGAAAGTTAATAAGAAACATTTCTAAAAATATTTTCATACAAAACCGCTGTAGCAGTATTTTTTTTTAAGAGAACTGATTAAGAAAAATTGCTGGATATACTTTTTTGGTTCTCAACTTCGCAGGATTTTTTAAGAAAACTATTTAAAATCATTGTACATTTTTATAAAAAATACTAGTTCTAATGAAATAATTTGTATTCTTTTATTTAATAATATAACACTATCGTTAAAATTAAATCAATCTTAATAAAAGGCAAATTGCATAAAGTATGCAGGATTTTTTTTTAATTAAAGCGATTAATAAAATCTGCTGGAAATACTTTTTTTTGTTTCTAGTACAGCAGGTTTTTTTTTGAAAAAGGTAATTAAGAAAAAATATTAAATTCCTAAAATTCTTACTATTAACTATTCAAAATTATTTATTGAACGTTTGCATTAAAGAAAATACTAGTTCGAAAAATGTAAGTAATTTACGTAATAAAACAAACTTTACAATCCAGAAATCAAGAAATGTTACTTTTTATTAAAATTATAAAAATATTTCTGATAATTTCATATACGGTGAAGTTAAATAATTCTGTATTTTGATAAATTATAAAATTTCTTTGAAAACAAATATATTATTCTATTATTTTCAGTCTCTACATATTTTATTACATTTAAGCATAATACAAAATTTTTTTCCGATTACGGAGTAAACCACAAAATTATCAAATTTATCTAATTCCATCTACTTCTAAATTACAATTATCACGTTTATCAAGACGATAATTTCCCGTATATTAAAGCTATCGTGGTGACATTCAAGGTTCATTACTGCGAGTAGATAATCAACCAATTTTCATTGCAAGTATGCTTCCACTTCATTATGAATAATTATTATTAACGTTGCATTAATTATTTTGTACCGATTTAGCCACAGTTTGCTTTGTTATGCTGAAAAATGTAGGTTTTTTTTCATTTTGTCGAGTTTAAAGTGTGATTGAAAAGTTGAAATTGTGAATGAGTTGTCAAAATTTCTAACGGATAATAATATTTTCCGAGTATTGTTTAGTGGGTATTTTTAATAGGGGTTTAATATTAGGGGGGTAAAAATAAGAGTTTAATATAGAAATGGCCTAAAGTTTTTTGCCCCTGATATTCTAAATTGTGACATTCGCAAAACGTTTTGTCATTTTGCAGTTTCTTAAATTCACTTTACGGTCTTTTAATACTATGTAATTTGCGAAAGTTTTCTATTTGAACAAACATATTCTTTTATTAATATTAGGTTTATATTGTATTTAATTGAAATCTAGTGTATGGTTACCTTTAGATAAAAGTCACACCTTATGCAGGTTGTCATCTTTTAGTGAGATATTTCATTATTTTTTGAAAAATTACTATAAGACCGTTTTTGTAAATAAAAGTAAAATTTGTGTTTGGATTTGAATATGAGGAGTTCCAATAATATAATTATTAAAAGAAAATTTGGTGGATATATTTTTTCGGTTTTGGTTTTTAAGTATAGAAGAATTTTTTAAGAAAAGTGTTCAACGAAAACTGGTGAATATACTTTTTTGGTTTTAATTAGAGTAGGAAAAAAATGATCGAGAAAAACTAGAAAATTGTTGAAATTATAGCAATTAACTATTGTACATTTTCAAAAGAAAAATACTGTAAAATTTGTACTGGACCTGCGTAAGAAAATTAATAAGAAAATTTCTAACAATACTTTCGTAAATTTCTAGTTCAGCAGGAAAAATTGCTGGATATATTTTTTAATTTCAATTATAGCAGGATTTCTTCAGAAAAGTTATAAAATTCCTAAAATCATTACTCTTAGATATTAAAAACTAATTGTACATTTTCATAAAAAAAACTAGTTAAAGTGTAGAAATCTGTGTTGAAAACGCGCAGAGAAGTTATCAAACAAAAATTATGACAAGACTTTTTTAAGTATAGCAGGATTTTTTTAAAGAAAACTAAATAAAAACAATTGCTAGATATACTTTTTTGGTTTCAAGTACAGCAGGATTTCTTTTATGAAAAGTGATTAAGAATAGTTCCTGGAATTAGCTATTAAAAAATTATTATACATTTCCTTTAAAAAAAAAACTAGTTCTAATGTAAAAATCTGTGTTAGAAAGTAATCAAAAAAAAGTAACGTAAGTTTCTAGTAGAGCAGGAATTTTTTAAGAAAACAGATTAAAAAATATTGCTGGATATGTTTTTTCAGTTTCAACTATATTATAAAATTCCTAATTTTTTTTACGTAAATACTAGTTGTATTTTAAAAATTTGTATTGAAACTGCGTAGGAAAGTTAAAAAACATTTTTGATAATATTTTCGTAAGTTTCTAGTATTGTGCGATTTTTTTTTAAACTTATCAAGAAAAGTTGCTGGGTATTCTTTTTTAAGTATAGCAGGATTATTTGTCACATTTTAAAGAGTGATCAGTACTAATTGCAATATTACTATGAGACGTTTTTTGCTAATTAAAATAAAATTTTTGTTTGAATTTGAATATGAGCAGTTTCGAATTTATAAATAAAAAAATATTATGAAATTATTTTTTTACAAAGAAAAACAACATTTTTCTTCCATATTCCGTCTTTTACTTACTAATAAATTTAATTTCGCAAATCTCTCCAAATCGTTTAATTTTTTCATATTAAATCCAGATTTTAATAATGAAACCGCAACCGAACTGAAAAATAATTTCACGAATTTTTTCCAATTTTTATTCCCCATTAAAATATTTTTAGCCCTAGAAATTGGATCATTAATTTTCCATCTGAATAAAAATCAATCAAGAGAAACCTGTATCAAGGTTTTCATTAAAACTCGATTTTAATATGCACGATGGCACTCTAAAATCTCTAAGAATTATTTATATATATTTTTTTATTTAATTCAGTATTTATTGTAACTTCTAGTACTATTTTTTCTATTTAAAATACGAGATATTCACAAACATCCATGCCAATGTCAGGATTCGAACCTGGGACCTCGGGACCGAATATCGGCACTCAGCGCACTCGACTACCGAGGTCGGTCTTTTAGTACTACTACTTATTATTGATTATAAAGTAAACATATTAGACTCGCTATTTCTGATGACGAATTGAGTTTTGTTTAAGGAGTTACAGGGTGATCGCAGTGGTGGCCGAATGACAGAAACCGTAGATATCGTAGTGAGTGCAAACAGGAGTCTCAGTCATGAGAGGAACGATGAACTTTTGATGTCAATTGAAGGTTACGTAGCTGCAGCTGTCGCCTTGTTCTTCATCGGGTTCTTCGGGTTCTTCCTCAATCTTGGTGTCATCATTCTTATGTGGAAAGACAAAAAGGTAAAATCATCACTACAAATAGTTTTTTAGACATTTAATACACTTAATGCTGCACCGGTTCTGGGACCGAATCGTTCATTTCCCATGTAAATCTCCATAAAAAAAATCCACGGTCCAAAAAGTGTAAAAATGGCTCTTTTCCTGGTGGGGTAAATCCGGCGAGCGCGCGGGCCTCGCCCACCACTAGCGAATGTTGCAACAACTTTACGCGTTCACTTTCACGTTTTTTTTTGACGTTTACTTTTTCATGTTAAATCTTATATTAAAATTGTTTTACAATGTCTGTTATAAGCGAGCGGTGTGCATGGCCTGTGCTGTCTCCCGATTTACCTCCACCAGAAAAAGAACGACTTTTGCACTTTTTGGACCTAAGATTTTCTTATGGAGATTTACATGGGAAAATGAGTGATTCGGTCCCAGAGCCGGTGCAGCCTACATACTTTTATATTAACGATTTTCATATTGGTCGAAGATGTAGGTATAAAAATTTAATTGATTTTGTATTTCTTTTTTTTTCAGTTATGGACACCTCTAAACATAATTCTCTTCAATTTAATCTGCAGCGATTTTTCCGTTTCGATATTAGGCAATCCATGGACTTTAGCATCAGCCGTGTCATACAAATGGATATTCGGGACAGTCATGTGTGAAATGTATGGATTTTTCATGTCGCTTTTAGGTAAGTCCTAGTTTTTAACTATTAAAATTGAAATTCCATTTATATTTACATATGTACGAGGATGTATCAGAAAATAACGAGACTGGTGCTGTAACTTCTTCACAGGTAGAATTTTATGACACAAAAAATAGTGATCACAGATCAGCGATTTATCAACGAACAATTCAAGAATTAGGGGTAGAAATTATGGTTCACTCTCTCTACTCTCCAGACCTTGCTCCATGTGACTTCAATTTATTTCCTGATGTCAAAAAAGAATTGAGAGGTCGAAGATTTGAGTCGGATTTAGAGGTCAACAACGCTGTAATGGGTATACCAAACAGACTACCAAAACATTGTTTCTCAGAAGTTTATGACAAGTGGATAAAGGGATGGGATAAGTGTATTGAACAGAATGGAGAGTACTAAATAAATGTTTCATTGTTATACTATAGCACCAGAATGAAAAGACCGCTCGCATTTAATCAACATTTATTAATATCCGGTCGATTTTTCGTATATTTTTCTCTTATTTCAACAAGAGCATTGACTATCTAAAACTAAATATAATTAAAATTATCAAATTCCTGCTATTTCTTTATTCAAAATTGTTGTATGTTTTCATACAAAAAATACTATTTCTAATGTAAAATAAGTGTTTTTTATTCAATAATAATGGCACTCTTGATAAAAAATAAGTCGACCTTCCTGAAATTCCTGTTATTAATTATGCAAAATAATTGTACATTTTCATAAAAAAATGATAAAAACCAATAGTTGTATTGTAAAAATTTATATTGGAACTGCATAGGAAAGTTATTATGGAAAACTATTGAAAAGATTTTTCCAAGAAAGATAATTAAACACAATTGCTTGATATACTTTTTTGGATTCAATTATAGCAAGAAATTTTCTTAAGAGAACTGTATTCAGAATTATTGTATATATATAAAAAAAATAGTAATTGTATTTTAAAAATTTGTATTGAAAAAATGTTTTAGTGTAGCAGGATTTTTTATAAAGAAAACTGATCAAGAAAAATTGCTGGATATACTATTTTGGATTCAATTACAGCAAAATTCTGAGGAAAGCAACTTTTCTTCGTTTTTAACTCGCGGGGCAAAAAAAAACCACTCGCAATTAATTCAAATGCACGCCGAAATAAAAAGAATCAATATCTATCGATATTCGATCAATCCTTCCTACTTTGTTCTTTTTCCAACAAGAATGTTGAATTTCACACAATCTACTAATAAACATTTAAGATATCTTTCTTATTTTTTCAGCTATTCGCAGATTTTTGCCTATAACAGCGAGGCCAAGTTTTTTTTCTTGTGAAAAGTGGTGGTAGTTTACGCAATATCTGTAAAAAAATGCAAATTCTTGATTTAAATTCATTCCTTTCAGTGCGTAAAGACGTTTCGGCAAAAATTTTGCAAAAAATTTTACGAGTTATCAAACAGTAACTGCTTGTAATTAAAACAAAAAAAACGCAAAAATTAAACAAAGAAAATTAAACATTAACATCTTATCAATTCACCTACAACAGAAAAATGGAAATCCATTCCTTTGGAAATTATTTTCTGTTTCTAAAATGAATTTTTCAATTTTTCTAGTAAAATTTATACAAATTTTTATACATGAATGTCTGATTTAAAGAATAAAATGAGAAATAATAAAGAAGAAATTAGAAAAGTTACGAACAAAAACAGAGATGTTGATGAAACGAACAAGAATATTAAAAGATTAGAAAACAAAATCGTAACTGAAAAAGAAAAAAGAAATAATATGATGGAAATTAAATCAAGTAGAAGAAAAAATTAAAAATATAATTAAAGGAATAAACTAATTTAGAAAAGCAAGTAATAGATAACATAATAAAAATTACAAAATACAAGTTAAAATAGAAGAAGCAAACAGAATTAAGAATAAAAACTAAAGATATGGATAATGAGAACAAGTCAAGTGAAAAAGAAAATAATGTTAAATAGAAAAGTGAAGAATATAAATGAAATTAAAAATATGACAAAGTTATTGATATTGGCAAAAGTACAAAATTTAAGACATAAGAAATAAGTAAAAAATATTGTAATTGTATATATAGTACAAGGAAAAGAGAATTTGTGCACATTTTTATAAAAAAAATTATTAGTTCTGATATAAAAATCTGTACTGGAACGCATAAGAAAAAATTCTAAAAATACTTTCGTAAGTTTTTAGTAGAGGGGGACTTTCTTTTAAGAAGAGTGATCATAAATAATTGTAGAAAATGCTTTTTTAGTGTCTAGTACTCTAAGATTTTTTTTTATTGCAGGAATGTGCATGACTTTTTTGAAGCGATCAATAAAAATTGTTGAAAATACTTTTTTAATTTCTGGTACAGCAGGATAACATCTGATTTTAAAAAATAGTCAGCGAAACACAAAGTTGACAGAATCAGAAGATTTATAAATAAATTCTGTATCATAACCATAAACTCAGAATAAATGCATTTTTTTAATCTCTATAACTTTGCCAGAATTATATTTCGATAAATATACTTTTTTATCATTATTTTGTTGAAATTTAGTGTATGGCCAGCCTTAAATAAACGTAAGACCATATACAGGTTGTCACATCAAAGTAACCTTTCCCATATCGTTTAAAAAATCGTAAAAGTTTGCGGAAAACAAGCAAAGAACTCTGAATACATTTTCCGGAATATTAGATTGGACGTTATGTTTTACTAAACAATATATCATTCCGTCTAGCGCAGAAAAGTGGAAATCTGTTCCTTTGGGAAATCGAGTGGGAGTTTCATTTTATAGGATATAAAATATTCTACTACTGCTCTATTCCAGGGTTGTCTCAAATATGTTATGGCTGAGGTAGACAAATAGATTTGATGACAGTTCTAGCTACCATCACTTTTATTTTATGCATTTTCACATATATTTCCCATTAATACGTAATAAAGCTGGGAATGTTGATGTTATTATAAATTTTATAACACCTCTTTTAATATCCACAAAAAACCATTTTATTATGTTTAAAAGTGGGTTTTATTAAAAAAATGCTCATTATGTATCGTAAATGAATTTTAGTTTGGGTTTTGGGTTTTAAATGTCCAACATTGGGGGCCAATTTTATTAGCTTAGGTATTTTGTATTTTTAATATATAAAAAATTTGGCATTAGGTTTAAAAAAATACAAAGTGATCTTGGTTATTAGATCAATTTATTACGATTATTATTATAATTATATTTTTTTCTAATTTGTATAAGTTAAGGTCAATTTAAGAAAAAAATTCAAACTATAAACAAAACCATTTCGAAATCAATTGCTTATTTATACAGATATAAATACATAGTAAGTCTTGTAATAATTTAATGTTAAAATATCAACAATGTTGTTTTGTTGCTTTGTTGTTTCTAGAGCGTTGTCTCTCGCTTATTTCCTTTTTGCGGAAACTCCAAACTCTTGGTTGTTTTCAATAAAGTTGAAGAAACAAACTAAACAAATTCCGGAAGTAAACAAACTTTATTAATCACGTTGTTTATTTTTATTTAAGTGAGGTTAGGTTTTTATATGGAACAAAAGCTAATGGAGTTATAATTTATTTATTAAATGAGTCGCGATTTTTTATTATTTTAACGATATAACGAGGCACTTTGTTATTATAAATTTTTCACTATATCAAATATTAAACTTGCCGACGTGAACTGTATGACGTCTTATAATGGAAGAAAGATTTGTCAAATTTTGACATAGCATTTATAATAAATATTTGAATGACAATTAATAAATGTGTTTTTCAATGAATATTAAATTTAAATTATAGAGCAAGTTCCAAATCAAACAGTTAAACAGGGTATTTCTGAATTTCATGTGAAAAACTTCAGTAGGAGGTTATTCGTTAAAAATTATGTGTCTTTCCTATATTTATAAAAATTCTTTATCTTTTTTATTTGTTGCAGGTATAAACTCCATAACAACTTTAACAGTTCTAGCGTTCGAAAGGTACCTCATCGTATCGAGGCCTCTCAGAAACAGCGTCCTGAGCAAACAAAGCGCCAGATACCTCGTCCTCGGAATTTGGATATACTCTCTTACCCTCACAGTTCCGCCCCTGATTGGATGGGGCAAATTCGTGGCAGAAGCTGCCAACATAAGGTTAGTTTTTCTATTTATTAATTCTTTGGTATTTTTTAATTATTGAAATCGAAGGAAACTCAAAATCTTGCCACAAACATTATTTAATTAACTGACAACTAGTTTCGACCTATCACGGTCATCATCAGGTAACAAATTCATTTAAATTAAAAATGTACTGCTTTAGAACGTAGTTTGTCACTAATTTTAGACATTTAGAAAAAGAAATTAGATCCAGGGCTTCTATATTAAGTGTAAAAATTTGATGGTTTTTCAAATTATCGTTGATTTGTATTCAACACTGGTTGTTCATAGATTTTTAGCAATTAAAGTTAAAACAGTAAATCCGGCATTAAAATTCACTAATGATTTATTACACAAATAAAAGTCATCAGAGTTCAAAGTTAAAAAAAATCAAAGATCGATAATTCAATAATCAATAAAGATGCAGATTTTTTTCTTCAAAAAATTTCGTTTCTAATTTACAAAGCTTGTTTTTAAATCTTGTTGCTATTTTAAACTATTTAGAATAAATTTTTTTTATAAGTTTCGAATCAAAGCTGATGAGAAAATGATATTTTTAAAAGATATTTTTCTATGTTAATGTTTCGAGAGTTCTAATATTTCAACGTAACTTGAAGATTTTTTAAAATTTCTAACGAATCACAACTTCAGAAGAGCGAACGGGCAGGTGTATTTTAGGAAAATTATGGTTTAATACAAAAGTAAAATAAATAAAAAACTTTATAAACTGACATTTACTTACAAAAATCGCTGTATATTCTGTTTAGAATTTACCGAAATTTGAACATCATTTTTGTCAATAATTTTTTCAAACTTTTTCTTTGCTATTTATTTATGAAATTATTATGCTTGTTAATATTGGTGAAGTTCTGATAAATTGAGGATAATAAAATTTAAGTAATTGTTATGTACAATATTACATATTGATTTCATAATATACCGCTTTGATGGAAGCTTTTCAAATGAAAATGTATTCGTGAATAATAATATTCTGCTATGAATAGAGTTGATGAAATTAGGTCAAATAAAATGATTGCTATTTTCGGGCCTAAATTTTTGTTACTAAAATGAAACACTTTGATATCATATTTGAAATATACATTCTACAGAGTGTTTCGAAAAAATTAAATACATGTGCGATTGGCTATAAATCGTTTATATCGTGAAGAAACTATTTTTTTAATAATTGTAAGGATAATAAAGAATATTTGGTAGTTCAATTATGAATTAGACGATTCGTTATTTCATATTTTTTAAAATAAGCTCTAAAATATAATAAATCCATATTTTCTTAAAAAATAAAAATCAAGTTTAATACATACATACTTAAAAAGGAGTAATTTTGTTAAAAAAATATACAAAAATAAAAAGTAGCTACACAAAGCAACAACTCAAACATGGTTTTCATATTTTCAAAAACTTTAAATAATAAGTTTGAAGGATTTCTTTTATAATACGGTGCATTAAATATCCCTACAAAGATTTTATCAAAGCATAAATTTCCATTTTAAATCAGGTGTTGTTAAAATCTTGCACAAAGACATATCTTTTACCCTCGGGGAGTTCGCGTTGCATAAAAGCTTTGATATCGTAAACTTTCAACATTAAAACGTTGTTCTCTCATTACCACTCCGTTGAAAATACTTGGAAAAACTTAAAAAAAAAATACATTATTCTAAGGGAGAATATTACATTTCTGCACATTTATAATTTAGATATGCTCGTTGTGTATTACGCATTATTCATTCGTTATACAACTCCACAATAAAATAAAACACCTCTAATTTTTTTCTTATTTTTCTAATTATAATAAGTACTACTTCTCCTCTTATTGATTAGTTTATTTCAGAAAAATTAGAAAAACGTTTAGAAAGTTGACTTTTTTGCAGTGAAATATTTTTTTAAATGCGAAAATGCATTACGTGACAGGATTCTAAAAAATCATTTGTTTTAAAAATTGACCTGTCCAAGTATTTTGTTCATTTTTCTAAAAGACACTAATTAATAAACCGGTATCGCTTTTCTCGAGAACGCTATATAAGAAAATAAAAATATTTTCTAACTTCCTGAAAGAAGCGCAATTATTTCAAAGTATCTCTTTTTGTTTCAGTTGTTCCGTGAACTGGGAGGAAAATTCCTACAACGCTATGACTTATATTATTTATTTGTTCGCTTTTGGCTTGTTGGTGCCCTTAGGAGTGATAGTCTTCAGTTACATTCACATAATCCGTCAGATGAAAAAGGTAATTTCATATTTACACCGTCAGCAATCCCGTTATTATTAGGAAGATCGTTTGGAAATGTGCCAGCCGGAAAATTGGCTAAAATGTTAGTTTCATTTTCCACTTTTAAACGCTGAGGTACACTTAAATTATAGAGTAAAATAAAAAGTAATGGAAATATTGTAATTGAATTTAATGAAAAGTGTCGGTGGATTTTGACGTAGCGTTGTAATGAAATCTAGCGGAAAAATCGGTCTACTTGGTTACTGTTTTGCGATAAAAAGACATGGATATTGTTTTACGGAATTAAATAGATAAAGAAATGCGGTTTCTGGTTTCTCACTTTTAACACTTTATGAGAAATAATAAAAAAACTTGTTGAAATAAAAAAGTTGGTGAAAGATAAAAGGTCAGCGCGATGGCGATGGCTACAAACTCGTTCACTAATTTAACTAACAGAAACTGATTGTTCGTTATGGAAAGCCACAAAACGTATTAAAATTTCGATTATGTCAACTTCTCCAACAAAGCGATTGATTTTCTCCAGAATTATGTTTTCCTATCAGTTAAATTAGCTTTCCAAACCTTTGCTTTTCAGCTTTACGATGCTTTTAAACAGGATTAGCAGTGAACATGTAAACTCTTTGTGTTATATTAGTTTCTTGATATTTAACTAGATTGAACATTTTCGACAAGTATATTTAATGATCTCAATTTACTAGTTGGTAATTACCTTCAAGCAGGATTACAAAATAAAGGGTAATGGGAGATTTTAAATTTCAAAAAAACGATGCGTGATTATTCGGTTATAATCACGTGTAATCGATTTTCAATGTCGTTATATATTTCACCTATAATAAAAACCGTTTTAAAAATTTATTATGACGTTTGTTCCTGTTTTGGTTTGGGGCGGTCACTGAATGATTTAATACGCGGTTTAAACGATTAAACATTTTTGATTTTTTAATTAAAGAAAAATGAACTGTTACAGAAGAAAAGATGGAAAAAATGTTGATTTCTTGTCGAAATAAAATGGTTTTATTCCATTTTATTTTATAGTAACCAACTGATCGATTGCGTTTAATACTATTGTTATTGAGAAAATCAAATAATAGGATATTTTTTATAAGATTGTTTTTATACCAAGCAAACTTTTTAAATTTATCAAATTTAGCAGTTTTTGCATTACCACAAAACATTGAAATAAATCCAAAAGATATTTGTTTTATTTATTAAATAATAATAATATTTTTATATATAACTATGTTTGATTGCTATTTGTTGGATCAATTTGTACCTGAAAAAAATTGTAATCTATTTTGCAAATTTAAAGTTTTTGTTTCTTTTTATAATCCTAAATATTTTAAAAAAACTCTTTACATTATCTGGTTTATCAAAAGGTAATTACATTCCTCTAGATTTTGCTTATTAAACGATAAAAGCGAAACAAGTTGTGAATTCTGTTTTTTCAAAAGTTGCAAAGCTTTGTAGAATTGTTAACTTTATTTTTTAGGCACGAAAAAATTGTAGCAGATTTCGAATTATTAATCCATAACGCAATAAATTTACAAATACGAAAAATTTGAGCTGTTTATTCCATTTGAGCCAAATTTGGTACCGTAAAATCCCAAAATTAGGTTTAGCTCAACAATACAATACAAATACAGGAGTAGGAAAATAGCTGCGTGATTATTTTGGAATTTTATTTTTAAATCGTAGAGCTTTTTATTTAATTTTTTTTTAATAAAAGGACCAACTTTATGCCGATGTATAAAATACTTACATTTTCTTACATATGTTTCTGAAGAACGTTATTGTTTCATTATCACATAAAATTCATAAGTAAAAAAATGTTAAAACAGATTATGTTTCTGTCGGCATCCTATATTAAAAAAACACCAAAAACTTGTGGTGGTACGACGAAGTTTAAATTTTATAAAATTATAAATAATTATGTGTTATTAAAATATTTATGAACTCTGAAGACTGTAAGAGATGCAATTTAAAAAGCTTCCATAAGAAATTCATCCAAAGTTTTGGTTAACTATCTAATATTATTTAAGTAGTTAAAATCAGTTAGTTGAAAGCTTTGGTAGTATTCAAAGTTCATAAATATTTCAATAACACTCTTTTACCCACGAGATCGATCTATGTTACTTTTCTGTTATCTATTAATATTTTATTTTCTATTATTAACTTTCGATTTTCGATGTAATAACGTTTGATGAGAACCAAGCACAATATTTAGAATAAAACTAATTAAATATCGATCATTTCTGTCTTTGTCTAGTGTCAGCAAACTGCACTCAGTCTACAACCATTTATTAATTAGTAATTCCATTTTCCAGAATCATCTTTCCACAGGCCAAACCAGTAGAGCCGAAAGAAGGGTGACGTTTATGATCTCCTTAATGATAGTAGCGTACCTTGTAGCATGGTCTCCATACGCCGTTTGCTCCCTGATAGTACAATTCGGAGACCCCAAGTTAATCTCGCCCTCAGTTGGAGTAGTGCCCGCACTTCTAGCCAAAAGTAGTATTTGCTACAACCCCATTATCTACGTTGGACTCAACAGCCAGGTTGGTTAAAAAAACTCACCCGATACTTATCAATCAAACTGTAGGATTTTTGTTTCAGTTTCGCCAGGTTATGAAGAGGCTCTTGGGCTTCAAAGAACCAGATCATTGTAGCAACTGCGAGACCTACGCCATGGGAGTTTCGAAGTTGGTGTCCAACAGCTTCAACGATAATACAAACGTTAAATTTCCCCGATTAACCCCAATGAAAGTAGTCAGGGAGCAAATTTTTGTTTTCAAGTCGGTTAATTGTGAGACTGCATTTACCGAAGAAAATTGAAGAGGATTTGTAGGTGGGAATCGATAATTTACATGATTTTTTAATATAGAAAATTTATAAGAGACAGGAGTATTATTTCAGGAAGTATCAATTTTTGTGTTAAACGAAAAGGTTTTAAAATGTACAAAATGTACTAAATTCGAAGAAAGCATATAATGGAATAGATCACTAAATTGGTATGTACAGTTTCAATATAATTGTAATAGAAAAATAATTTTTCCAACCTCTCCTATAGTGTAATATGTAATAGCTTTATGTGTTGCATAAAATTTTAATATATTTTAAAAGTAATACGTGTTTTAGTTAACCCTAAAATCATTATAATTAAAATTGAATTTAATAATTGGTGTTTAATGTAACTGTCAATTTAAATGATAATTCTCAGTACATATATTTATAACTGAAAATTATTCAGACGAAATTAAATAGTAAAATCTAGAAATTTATCCAACATAATTATTTAATGTGGAAACAAGTTAGAGAAGTATCGTGGGCATTTAAAATATAATTTTAATTGAATTTAACAAATATCAAATCATATAAAATTGTTATAAATTTAGGATTTCAAAAAATAATCAATTTTGATTCTCTCTTTCTCTTCCATGTAAGACGTCGCATGTTTATTCTTGTTCTCTTACATTGATTTAAAAATAAATGTTATTGTCTTGGGTTACTTAACTTTAAATTCGTCAACTAGTGAAAATGTTATCTTTGTGAACTTTTTAATTACAACATTTCATCGATGCAATTTGGATTTTTTTTTAATTTTTGACTTCCTTTTCCAATCCAAATATCTTATATTGTAAGTGAATATCTATTTTAAAAATATTTGTACTAAGTAATTAAGGCAATAGGCTAGCACACATTAAATTATCAACCTAGTCAGTTTTGAAAATTTTGAAAAATGTTTAAACAGACAATTTATTTTAAACTTTGTATTTATGGAAAATTTTTCTATCTGAATTGGTATGATATTTAGTGAGAGTTAAGAGTTAAAGTCATAAATTTAATTGTGGTAATTTTAAATTTTAAATTAGTTACTTCTAACAGATTTAAAAATAATTATTTATAATCAGATTTAGCATTTGTGAAAATTAAATTTTAATTTTGATTTAATACATAAACTCAATCTTAGCTTTACTTAGTATTAATTTATTATTTATTTACATCTATTTTTTTTGTTTATAAATTTTAAAAGACATAAAATCATAAACTATGGAGAAGAATAAAATCGATAGAAGAACAATAAGAAACGAAAGTAATTAACTTTAAAGACCTGCAGTACTATCTTATGTGTATAATTATAATAATGGTAATAATAATAATAATATTAAAGAAATAATTTTTGTATGTAAGCGCTCAGACTATCAAAAATCTTTGTAATGAGTTATTTTTCTGGTACGCTAATTGGATGGGATCGGAAGTTGCAAACATTTGACATTAGAAAAGTTGAAAAGTTTTTGAGTCTTCCGGAAAAAGAAAGAACTCTTCTTTTTAGAAAAGAACTCTTGTTCCATAACCATCTTAGAAAGAAAAGTCCTTTCAGAGATTCTGAGGTATTCATCACTTTATCGTGTTTGTTCTGTTATCGACTCGAGATTCTACGCAAAGTTCGAATTTTCGATCATGAAAGGCATGTTTAAAGTAAGTTCTTTAAATCCTTTGAAAAGAAATTCAACAAAAATGATGCCCGGATTTTCTCTGAAGTTGCATTTTTGTTCGGATAGAACAAATGAAAAATGTTTAATAAGAAACTGATGAATTTTTTCAACGTGAAGTCCAATATTCGCTTCAAGTTGGGAAAAGTAGTTTTATTCCTTTTTATAATAGTTTAGAATTCAGTAAAATTGATATTATATTCAAATACAGGGCTATTCAAATCTAAATGTACATACGTTATTTCATCATATGTGCATTAATCGCTTTTTTGTTATTGAACTAGCAAATTCCAAATACTTTTGGTTTATTATTTTGAACAATTTTCTTTAATTTTTCGCACCTAATTCACTCTTTTAGGCAACTACAAAAAAAGTAAATAAAACACTTTCAGAATTTTTCAGCCAACTACAACAAAGGCAAACAAAACACTCAGTATAATTTTTCATTGTTTAGTATATAAAAATTAAATGACTAATAATAAATATTCTGTAGGTATATTATTTTCATTCTTAAAAATTAATTTAGTCATCATATTTTCACTTATGTTACAATTTCCTGAACTGCGTAGGAATATAAACAAGAAATAGTCTCGAGTATGGCCCTTTTAAGATAAACGATTCATTGTTATTTTGTAAGATGAGACTTAATTTAAATATATGTAATTTAATTTTGAAATATAATTTATTTAAAAGTGTCTGAAGAAGTGATTTATCAAAGTCTATAAAAGTACAACTACAAAGACGATGTTAACGTTAACGTTAACGTATGTACATTTAATCTTAAATCGCCCTGTATAAATTAAGAGAAAAGATTAATAACCGTTAACAATTGATTTGAATGAAATTGTTTGATCGATTAATCAAAGAGAAGCAATTAATATATAGTTAACTAACAAATAATAAATTTAGGAAATTATTATGAAAATCGTCCCATAGGATCCTCAAATAATAGAAGCTATTATCATTATATGGTCATTAAACAGATATCATCATAATGTTATATTTTGTTCGTTAAAAAAACAAATGACAATGAATCATTTTCGAAAATTAGTTTTTCATTCTAAAATTCTCGTTTAGAGTGACCAGAATTTCGACAAATTTCTGCGGTAAGTAAAACTGTATTTTTAGTTCTTATCCTGTATAACATAAAAACTAATCATTCAACTTTTGCAAAAAATATTGATATTTCCCACCATGTACCGATCATAAGTTTAACTTGGGTCCATTCGATATTTCCATTGTCTTAAGAAATCTTAAGAAATATAAAAATTGAGCAGCGAGCGAAATTAACTATTTTCAAATTATTTTAAGATACATAGGGTGTTTTATAAGGTCAAACCTTAACAAAAATTTTGAACGGAATAATAACTATTACCATAAATTTCAAATCTAATGAAAATTTCGTGAAATATATAATATTTTTCGAAAATTTAAGATATTTTATGAACCGACAGAAAAATTCTAATTTGAATTAAGATCAATGATTTAATACGTTGCAAAGTTCGATAAACAAAACCGTGCCACATTTTAGAACAACGTGCGTTTTTAATTTGATTAATTCCTAACACGACTTTCATTTTCAACCGGTTATTGAGGTTAGCATTCTAAAAAAACCGAAAGTTATTGATTATTTTACATAAGATCGAGGCTTGACACAGAGGCGCCAAATAAAAAAAAACGTAATTATGTTATCAGGCTATAAAAAAGGTCGAAAAAGTGTTACTCGGTCCTAATTGAAATGATACGAATATTTAAATAACTAAAATAAATATTGAATATTATCCAGTTGATTAGTATGGCAATTATTAGAAAATAAAAAGTATACTTTCCCCTGCAGGTAATTAATTTAAAAATAATGTATTGAAAAAATAATAATACTTTCAAATAGAGAATCTACTTTTTGTTTATTATTGATTGCTTTAAATGTGACAATTACATTTAATAAAATTAGTGTCAAATGCATTTTAAAATGCCTAAACTAAACCAATTCCGGTTTTGTATATAAAAAAATACAAACAAAAAATATAAAAATTTATGATCTTGATAATTTTGAATATAAGGTTTCCATTTTAATTGAACCTGTTGCATTCAGTAATCTACATAAAGAATAGAAGTGGTACATTCCAATTAGCATTTTGATATAATTAAATTTAATTTCTAAAAATAATGGAATCATAAGAACGGTCTAATAATGTGAAATTAACGTTAATCAAACAAAATCTAAATTTGTTTTGTTACGTCTTAAATTTGGAGAAGACTTTCGTGTGCAGTTTGACTTTCACTTTCTGCTAAATTATATATTCAGGAATTATTACACTATTTAAAAAAATAGAAGAATTTCAATATAAGGAAAAATGAAACGAGCAATTTTATACAGCAACTATATTTACATATATACAGCGTTTCATTAATAATGGACTACTGAACGTTTAACCTATTAGCACACGTTACAGTTCTTTTATGGCCCGTTATTAAGGAAATATCCTTTGTATAAAACATATTTAATTATACTAAATATGGAGCAAAATTAATTAAACTTTAATAAATAATCTCCCATTCTTGACAACAAATGATGGTGTTCAATTAAAACAGAGGTAGATAAAACACTCTCGCCGAATTTTTCGACCAACTAAAACAGACAAACAAAAATATTTTTCAAAATTTTTTAGTTAACTGCAATAAAGGAAATCAAGACATTCTCGTAAAATTTTTTAGCCAAATATAAGAAAGGTAGAGAAAACAATCTCGCAGTTTTTCACTTAACTACAATAAAGGCAACCAAAACACCCTTGCAAATTTTTTCAAACAACTACAACACAGGCAAACAAAACAATTTTGCAGAATTTTTCACCCAACTACAATAAAGGAAACAAAACACTCTCGCCGATTTTTTTCTTCTGGAACTTGCTTGATTATAGTTGGAAATTTCTAGAAGAAACGTTTCGCAAGAGATTCGATCTTTTAGTGATTCAAGGATCGTTGTCACCTGCTGGTTTCATTGGAATTCACGCAAAATGGAAAAACGATACGATTTCCCAATTAAAACATGTATTTGGGCCAAATTGCGATTGATTGATTTCGATGTAATTCTATATTATTGTACTTATTTAATAATGTATCGGAACGCATTATTATTTTAATTAATACAGAGTGGATTCATAGCTTATAATTTTTGTTTGTTATAAAAAAGGGTTGTTTTTTAATCAATCGAAAAAGTGTCGTCAATTTTTTACTAATAACTTCATATTTATATTGTTTATAATTTTATATTTTCTCTATAAAGCTACCGTAATTATGCAAGTAAATAATTTATAAATGTATTAAAATATATATTTTTTCCTTACGCCAGACTTCACAAAAGGAATATTAAAAAAATATAAGGACGTAAATCGCAGGTTCTAATTTATATGCCTATTATTTAGTTTGCAAAAATAAATCAATTATAATTAAGTTAAGTCTAATATTATCAAGTTTTATTACATAATCCGGGGGTACAAAATTGTTTAAACAAAAATGCACTTTATTAGTATTAAGTATTTATGTCTCACATTAGTCTAAATTTTTTTATATGCTTATGTTTTTTCTGTTTTAATTTTTTTTAATAAAAAAATTAAGACTAGTCTGGATACGAATCAAAGTTTTTATTTTATTAAATATTACTTTTAAATATTTAACTTCTTTATTGTGTTTCAATAGAATTTATAATTAAAGAAAATCATAAAAATGTAAACGAACCTTCACTATACAGGGTGATTCATCAATATTTTACAAAAATTTTGTGAGAGATTTTTCCTGTCAAAAAATAAAAAAAGTTTCCTTAAACATACATTTATTTTCTAGATAAGTAAAAGGGTATTGAAAATAATTTTTTATTAATATCTAAAAATCCTTCTGTCGATTTTATTGACCGTTTTATAATATATTAATTACATTTAAATTTTTGATGAAGAAAAAAGATAGAAAGAGCATATAAGAAAGAGACTGTAAAATAAAAAAAACCAGTAAAAAAATCATGATTCGAGTAATTGGGTACGAGAATCTTTATAAGAAAATACAAAAAATACTGCGAAACAAAATTATTGCATAAATGTTGAAAATAAAATGCAAATAACAAACGGGCACAAAATTTAAAAATATATGTAGATTAAAAAAATATAGTCCAGAAAAAGTTAAAAAATTTTGTATAGTATCAAGTTATATTGTAAAAAATCAAATTTTGGTATAACTTCTGATATCAGGAAAAAAAACTTGACCAATTGAATAGTAAAAAAATTAGGCAAGAAATAAAATCATGATCTCTGCAGAAAATACCCTGTATAAAAAGATTTAATTCTTAAATAATTTTGAAAAAGAAGAAGAGATAATAGTTCTTATTCCATGAAGTAAAAAATACTATAAAAATATGAATGTTTTGTATAATTTTAGCATAAAAAAATTAAAGCAAGAATTAACCAAGTGCAAAAAAAGAAATAATATCGAAAAATAATTTCCTCTTTCAAAACATCGTAATACAAAAATTTTTAATTCTTTTGAATATATTATTTCTGACTTTAGTAACTTTTGTTGTAGGATTCCCGCTTCTCTACTTCCCTCGGGGAATCGTTTTTTTAGTTTCATTTTGTTTGAAAGTCACCTCTAAATATCCAAACTTTGAGACATTCTCAAAGAAATAGTCTTTAACTCCTCCTGTCGCCACTATTGTTTTTCATTCCAATTTTCAGATTATCATTATTGACACGTATTTTATTTATGTGATTGTTGATAATGACATTCCTTTATTTAGTTCTCAGGAAACTGAAAAAAACTTCTCCAGTTCAATTTTGAAACTTGCTATAAAAACAATGTCAAATAATTAAAAACAATATAGTATAGTAGAAGAAAAATAACTATTGCCGTATAAAATGATGATGATGATGATGATGACAATGATTATGAGGACGATAGTGACTTTGATGATGATGACAATGATTATGAGGATGATGGTGACTGTGATGATGATGACAATGATTATAAGGACAATAGTGACTGTGTTGATGACGATGACAATGATTATGAGGATGATAGTGACTATGATAATGATTATGAGGACGATAGTGACTGTGATGATGATGACGATGATTATGAGGATGATAGTGACTATGATGATGACGATGACGATGATTATGAGTACGATAGTGACTAAGATGATGACGATGACGATGATTATGAGGATGATAGTGACTGTGATGATGACGATGACGATAGACCCTAGTAAAAATGAAAAACTTAAGGAATAATGCTATTTACAATATGTAAATATATCATTCTTCCCTACGCCGATCAGTGAAAAAAGAAGAAACTGCAGGTAACCAATTAAATAAACCAATTAAATTAAATAAAATTAAAAAGGAACTAAAACTGTATTAAAGAAAATAGCGACCCCTTTAAAAAAAACGGCCTTATTAACTTCATATACCGTTTGGCAAAGAAAAGAAGAAGAAATAGCACTTATCCAACGGAGTGCAAAAACAAAAAAAAATTAGCGTAAAATTTTGCTTTCATTGTGAATGTAGTTAAGGAGGTTAATACTCGAAAAAACCGAAAGTTAGTGATTATTTCATATCATGCAACACTTGACACAGAAAAAGAGATGAAGCTATCTGTAAGCGGCGTTCGGCTAGCACCGACGTTTCTACTACTTTCAAACTGAGCATAGCGCGTCTAGTATTGGTCCGCGACTCGTGCTAATCGCTCTTAAATCCTCAATTCGACTTTGTTTTCAGTTTTAACAAATTAATTAATTCGATTATCGCCGATAACGGTCCCGTATCGCGAACGGCGGTTCCTTCGAATTTTTCGAACATTTTCCTGCGGCGAGTCAAGTATGAATCGGGTCCGTGTTTTCGGGAGCTTCGATTTTAGCTGAAATGGATTTTAGTGCCGTCGATTGTTTTTGATCGAAAAGTGGTGCAACTGTTTGTTTTCTTTGGTGTATCTAGTCGAGTAAAAGTAAGTGACCTTATTCGATTCGTACTTTCCATAAATGTTGGCGATTGGCGATTCGAACGTAATTATTATGTCAAGAAAATTTGCACGTTGCTGCTTGCGGAATACGTTTCCGCAATTTGGATTTTTTCTCTAGGATTTTAAAGAAATTTTTGCTTTCGTACAGAGGGGTTTAAAAGGAAATATTTATGCTAAATTATAACAAAAAATGAACTCAGTTATAATTACGCTCTAAAAATAAACGAATTCTTTATCGAACTACTGGTTATTTTATATAAAAATTTTATATTTTAACTCAAATTTAATTTTATAATGAAAACTAATTTTTTTTGTAGAAAATCTCGATTTTTGGCCACAATTAGATTGTTTAAAATATTTTTTACAAAGAAAATCAATTATTGTTGGCAAACAGTCCAATAATTTTGTAAAACATCGATTTTTGATTTAAACAGTAAAAAAAATTCTAAAGGGAACTTCTTTTTTATAAATTATAAAAAAAATTCAATTTTTTTAAATACTTTGATTTTTGGCAAACACTGGAACTTTTTTCCTAAACAGTAAAAAATAATTCTAAAGAGAATTTCTGTTTCTTTATAAAGATTCAATATAATTTTAACTGAAATTTCTTTCTAATAAAGAAAATTATTTATTGTTGAAGAACAATTCAATTATTTTCTAATACCTCGAATTTTGGCAAACATATTTTTTTTTATTTAAATAAAAATAATGAGTATTCTAGGGAACTTCTATTTTTTTATAAAAATTCAATATTTTGATTTAAATTTCTTTTTACAAAGAAAATCAATTATTTTTAGTGAATATAATCAATTAAGTGTAAAACCTAGATTTTTGGCAAACATTAAAATTTAAACCAAAAATAAATTCTCTAAAGAACAATTTTTTTATAAATATTTAATATTTTGAATAAAATTTAATTTTTTAATGAAAAATAACTACAAATTATTCTCTTTAAGGAATTTTTTTTTCAGTTTCTTGTTTTCAACGTGGTACAAATTTTTGTTTAGCTGAACTTGTGCAAAATTTTTGTTTTTATACTGAACGATTTTTAGATTTCAAACCAACTAAAATTCAGCTAAAATAAATAAAACTATATATGAATTTTGGTAACAAGACTAATAAAATAAGTTATGATTATTTTTATTGTTGGTAATCAAATTTTATGTTCTGATTTTTCTTTATGTCAGTTAATATTTTGCAAAATTTCCCTCGTCATCTATTTTATCTAATAGAAAACAAATTTTCTTATGGTTGCACACATGTTTATATCAAATATTTACACAATGGGTTTATATTTAAATCTTGGCAGCTTCGTTAATATTGAAGTCAGCTTCATTTCCTTTATTTTGTTGACAGAAGATGAAAATTCATCTAAAATAAGAAGAATATTAATATCAAAAGAACATTTTCTCAAAAACTGCAAATTAAATAAAACGACGAATCACTAAACATTTTGTGTTGGCATGTCAAAGAGTTTTAACAATTTCCGTGAATTTTACACAGAGAAAAACAGAATAATCATAAAAATTGTAGCAAATCATTTGAGTGAAATCAAAATTGTCAAATGACGAGCAATGTTTAACAAAATAAATGAAAAGTATTGGGAGAAATAACATTTTTTCAGGAGAAATGAAATTTCATTTGATCCAAATAAATTATATTATTTCTCTCAAATAATCATTTTAAGATTTCGTACGAGAAAAGAGAGATTTATGTTATATATTTAAAAATAAGTAAAAAATATAAAAATGTTATATATATTATTTTTTTACTTTATTACATAATTTCAACTAAACGCTACAAGTGGTACATAGTCTACTCTCTATATGTATTTTTCTTGAAAATTTCATTCTAAATTATGTTAAAATTATTAAGTTTCGTATTGTGTACATTACAAATTACTAAAAAATATTATCATTCATGTTAGTTTAGGACTTGAAACTGGTTGATCCTGTTGTATTTAATAATTTAATTAAATATTGACTATATATATAATATAATTGTACTTGGTTGTGGACACTGTCAATTAAAACACAACTAAGTTTCTCTGCAAACACAAATTTTTTATTATTTTATTGTTTAAAGCTATCTATGTACATTTGAAATCTTACCTGCAAACACAAAGAAACGAGACATTTAATGCTATTAATTACAATGTTTCTGAACACAAATAAGCTCAATTTAAAAATTTAATCTTTGACAATATTGGTTATTCAAAATTATTGTATGGTTTCATAAAAAAACATTAGTTCTAATGTATAAAATCTGTGTTCCTTTATAATTAATAATAAAACTTAAAAGTAAAACTAAGAAGTTCTTAATAAAAAATCACATTTCAGGAACTACTCAGGAAAATTTATTTAAAAGAATTGATCAAGAATAATTTTTAGATATAACCTTTTAGTTTCTATCCTAACAAGGTTTTTTAAGAAAAGTAATCAAGAAAAAAAATATCTGGGTTTAAATTAATCGCAATAATTTTATCGATAAAAGTAAATGCATCATAATAAAAGATCACATTTCAGAAACTGCGCAGGAAAATTTATTTATAAATATTAATCAAGAAACATTAGCCAACATTAGCATATTAGAATATTTTTTTTAAGAAAATTATTAAATTTCTAAAATGCTGCTATAAGCTACCAAATTATTTATTAAATTAAATACGCGATTTTTTAATTTAATAATAATTAATAAATCGCTCCTAATAAAAGATTAAATTTCAGAGATTACGCAGGAAAATTTATTTTAAAATAAATGGACAAGAAAAAATATTTTTTTAAAAAAGTGATCAAAAAAATTGTCGAAAATTCTCTTTAAATTTCTATTATTTCTTTTAAGAAAAGTTATACAAAAATTACTGCATATACTTTTTTAGTTTATAGTCTAGCAGGATTTTTTTTCAAAGTGTTCAGGAAAAGTTGATGGTAATAATTTTTAAATTTTCACCAGGATTTATTAAAATAAGTAAGAAAAAATATGAAAATCCTCATATTCCTGCTATTAGCTATTAAGTAGTAATAGATTTTTATAAAAAAATCTAGTTTTAATATAAAAATCTGTATTCTTTTATTTAACAACAATAACACTATCGGTAAAAGTAAGTTTGACCTTAATAAAAGGCCACTTTCATAAATCTTAGGCTAGTAATAATTCAGACGTAATTATTATGTCAGGAAAATGATGCTTGTTGCGTGCCAACTACAGACGAAATTTCATGCACATGCATTTCTAATGCATTTTTTTTTACAATTTAGGTAAAAGCTTCAATCGTCTAACAAGCATTAGATAATTGTGAAAGAAATACTAAACAATTCAGTCATTATCTATTAATTTTAATTAGATATTAATGTATAATTAAATAAATATTAAAAGTGGAAGAGTAAAATTGTCACAAATACTTTAGTTTCCAATGTGGTAATACGGAAGGAAAATATTTTTTGAGAAAAACAATAAAAAAAGTTTCTGGAAATGGTTTTTAGTTTCTAAAAGAGCATGATTTTAAAAATAAAAGTGTTTAAAAAAGTGCTAATAAACTAGAAACATTTTTTTAAGAGGAAATTTTTTTTTTACATAATAGGATTTCTTAAGAAAAATGGTCAGGAATAATTGCTGGAAATACTTTAGTTTCCAAGAAATCAGATTTTTAGATATTAAAAAATTGCTGAAATTATTTTTTATTTTATAATATTGAAAAAAAATATTTTTTAAGAAAATGATTAAAAAATTTCGGGAAATACTTTTTTAGTTTCTAATATAGTGATATTTTTTAAAATGATCAAAAAACTGCTGGAAATACTACTTTAATTTATAGTATAGCAGGAACATTTTTTATGAAATGTGATAAAAACATGCTAGAAATTTTTTAGTTTAAATTATAGCAGGATTTTTTTATAGTGGTGGAGAAAAATTGCCGTCAAATAATCTTTTAGTTTTTAATAATACAGCAGGATATGTTTTTTTAAAGAAAAAGGGTCGAGAAAATTGCTGAAAATATTTCAGATTGCTGGAAAAATCAATTTTCTATAATGAAAAGAAAATATTTTTAACATGGTAGTAAAAAAATTACTGAAAATATTTTTTTAATTCTAACCTAACAGGAAGTTACGAAAAAATAATTATATTTTAATTGCTAGTTTAGTAAGAACATTTTCTAAGAAATGTGATCAGAAAAATGACATTAGTTTGCTTTTATAAAGATACATTTTCAAGAAAATATTCTTCTAGTACAGCAGGGTATTTTTTTAAAATGGTGGAGAAAAACTGCTATCAAATACATTTCTAATTTTTAACAGGAAAAATTTGTTGAATAATATAAGAAAATAAATTACTATTTTTAAGAAAAGTTATCAAGAAAAATTGCTTTTTTTAGTCTTTAGTTTAGCAGGTTTTAAAGAGAAAAAAATACTGAAATCACATTTTTAGTAAAAAAATACTGGAAACACATTTTTAGTTTACAATGAGAATTTTTTAGAAAAACATCAAGAAAATTGCTAGAATTTTTTTTTCAATTTCCAATATAGCACGATTTTTTTTAAAGTAGCAGAGAAAAATGGCTTTCAAGTATTTTTTGCTTTCTAATATACTTGAAGTTTTATTAAAAGGGTTTTTTAGTTTCTAGTATAGTAGGAGTGTATTTTTAAAGAAAAATGATAAAAAATATTACTGGAAATACATTTTTAGTTTCTAACGTAATATGAATTTTTTAAAGAAAAATTATTAGAAAATACTTATTACGTTTTTCATATAGCAGGAACAGGAAGTGCTTGAGATAAATTACTGGGAATCCCATATTACTTTCTAATATAACATATTTTTTTTTTGTTCATAACAAAAATTCTAAAAATATTATTAAAAAAATGTTCATTACGTGAATATTCTAAGCATGTTCCACTCAGAACGTTAATGGCAAGAATGTCCAACGTACGCCCTAATATTAATTTAATTTCTGATGGATGAACCAATGTTCTAGTTATGTTTTACTTACTTTCTTGAATTATTCGAAGAACTACTGACCCCCATTATTTAATGGTTATTCTCTGAATGTGACTTAACCAGTTGTCCTCGTTTTTGAGAAGAAACGTAAATATTTATTTATGAAGTTACATAATTTCGTCGGTGGAGCCAGGCTCAAGTGAAATTTATAAATAATAATTGCCGTACAGTTACTGTTTATTGATTCGGACCGAAGAATTCATAAGTCTTTGTCAATTTTGCTTTTACCTGTTTCGTAACTAGATGATAGCGTAAAATTTCTGTTAGTTGTGTCATTCGGTTTTCTTAGTATTTTCCTCTAGTTTCTCTTCTATATGTTCCCTCTATATTAACTGCTCTTTTAGAAAATTTAATTGATCGGTGAAAATTAAAAAAGAAACGATAAAAATCTAGCTGCGGTTTGAAAATCAAATCGGTTTATTTAGAAATTAAATAATATATCAGATTGCGATTAATCTGTAGATCTCTATATCCTGAATTTCCGCGTTTTATTCTAAAAATAAAAGTGGCACACATTTACTTCCTGAAAATATCACGAATACGCTGTATGGACAATTTTCTTGAAACTTTCTTGTAGGGTATTGTTTTTGTTTTTGAAATAAATAAAATATTTTTATAAAAAATTTTGAGAATAAACTATTGTTTTTATAACATTTTCGTTACTTGTACCGGTTGTCCAAATAAAAAAGGACACTGGCCATATTTCAGGAAATATGCGAGTTTTTTTTAACAAATATTGAAAATATCGTTTTTAGTTTAGCAGAACTTTTCTTTAAATTATCAAAAAAATTGTTAGAATTTATTTTTATTTTCTAACAGTAACTTTTTTAAAGAAACTAATTAAGAAAATTGGCTAGTAATAATTTTTTGTTTCAGCAGAAAAAATTCTTTTAACAATAGTAATCAAGATAATTTGTAAAACATATTTTTCATTTGTTAGAATAAAATAATTTTCATCCAATTGTAAAGCATAATAATTAAAACCATTTTTTTTAAGAAAGATTTTTCATTAAGAAATGTGTTCAAGAAACATTGTTTAAACTAATTTTTTAATTTCTAATGAAAAAGGAAATTTTTTCAAAAGAAGTAATTGGTAATATAGCACAACTTTTTTTTTCAAGTTATCAACAAAATTTGCTGCAAATATTTTTGTGGATTTAAGTATAAAGGAAAATTTTTTAAGAATAGTAATCAAGAAAAATTTGTGGAAATACTAATTAAGTTTTTAGTACAATAGGAATTTATATTTAAAAACTGATTAGTAAATTTTCTAGAAATGCTTTTTTAGTTTCTAGTAGAGGAAAAATATAATTTTTGAGAAAAACGATCAAAAAATCTCTAAATTCCTTGTAATTTTTTAGTAACGCCTGAATTTTTTTAAAATAAGTGATAATGAAAAATTGCTGAAAATAATTTTTTAGTTTTAATATAGCAGGAACTTAAAAAAATAATCAGTGAAAACTGCAGGATATATTTTATTTCCACCATAGCAAAAATATAATTTTTTAATAAATGTGATTAAGAAAAATTGCTGGAAAATCTGTTTTAGTTTCCAATGTAGCAGGATTTTTTTTTAAGCATGTGCCCAATATTATCGTAGGATTTTTTAAAAATGACCAAGAAAAAGTAATAGAATTACTTAATTAATTTATAATATAGCAGGATTTTTTTTTTTGAAGAAAACTGATGAAGAAGATTTGATGGAAGGGAATATTTGTTTAGTTTCCAGTACAAATTTATTTTTAAATTGATCAAGAAAAATTAATAGAATTATTTTATATTTCCAATACAGCCGAATTTTTCAAAAAAAGGTGATAAACAAATGTTGTTGGAAATATTTTCTTAGTTTCTATTAGAACAGGATTTTTTAAAAGTGATCAAGAAAAATTGATAGGAATATTCTTTTAGTTTTTATTTTATCAGCTTTTTTCTGGAATTTCCTTTTTTTAAAATAAAGAACAAAAAGTGAATCAAGAAAAAGAATCAGGAAAGAAATATCAAAAATAAAAAATAATAAAATAATACTTATATAAAACTAAATCATAGGTAATATATAATGAAATCCTTTTTTAATATTTTTAAAAAGTTCTTCTAATCACATAAATTCCTGCCGTTTATTTAAATAGTTTCCCCACTATTATTTAATTTAACGTTAATATATCACCCTGTAGTATGCAATTAATATAAAAATGTGTTTATAATTTAGAAGGTTGTATGGATACATATATCAAACTAATTTGATCTGATACGACAATAAAACCGTTTTGGAATTATATGTACACATTTGGAATTAATTATATTTGTCAACAATATAGTTATGTTTATTAATTTTCAAATTAAACAACAAGAAATACAATTTAATTATATCATTCCGCTCCCATTCATTATTGGATAACTAATTAATAAATATTTTTATTAAATAAATATAAAAAAATAATGTTATTAATCACTGTTTTTTATACGTAATTGTAATTACTATTTTTATATAAAAATAAAGGTTACTTACGGTGTCTTATATTTTTTATAACAATAATTTTATTTTGATTAATTCAATATGATTTATGTTACTGAAAGTAATTTCATAAAAGACATCGATTTTAAAATTAATATATTTTTAGTTTGAAATGCAATTTCCAAACATAATTAATAGTTTTATTTCGTAATTAATTATTTAATAACGAGTTTAGTCGAGTCCGACAATTATACCAATTTTTCTACATATATTAAAAATAAAATTAGTTATATAAACATATTTTGCAAATATTGAAAATTATTAGGGTTAGTCCGTTATAATTTTTACGTAATTATAAATATATTGCTTAATTAATTTTGAGAAATTTTTCTTAATTACATTTCTTAAATAAATCCTATTATATTAGAAACTGCAAAATCACTTACGAAAAAATATATTTTTGCTACTAAAAGCTAAAAAAAATATTTCCAGCAATTTTTAATAAAGATTTTGATTATTAATTCTTGTTTACTTAACGTTTTACTAATTAATACAGCAGGATTTGTTCAAAAAGTGTTCAAGAAAAAATGATTTAATTAAGTTATAATGTAGCAGGATTTTTTAGAATAGTGGAAATACTTTTTTAGTTTTCAATCTAGCAGGATTTTTATTAAAAGTAATCAAGAAAAATTAAAAAAAAGCTATGATAATTTTTAATAATGCAGGATTTACATATTTAAGAATATCGATCAAGAAAAATTGGTTGAAATACTTTTTATTTTTCAATCTAGAAGGATTTTTCTTCAAAGCGATCAAGAAAATTTATTAGAAATACTTTTTTAGTTTCTAATATAGCAGAATTTGATTTGAAGCAAAGTGATCATTAAAAATTGCTGAAAATATTTTTTAGTTTCCGATACATCAGGATTTATTTAAAAGTGAGCATGAAACATTTAGGGAAAGGTTTTGTTGGTTTTTAATATGGCACGATTTTTTAAAAAGTGGTTATAATGTTGCAGGATTTTTTTTGGAATGATGATCATGGAAAATTGCTTGAAATATTTTTTTAGTTGCAAATATAGCAACAGCAGGATTTTTTAAAAGCAACCAAGAAAAAACTTCGTTAGTTTCTAATATACCAGAATTTTGTTAAGTGATTTATTTCAAACTTCTTGTTTCGGTCCCATTATAATAATTTGAATTATATCCGTTTTTTAAGCTCTATGTTGATAAATTTACCTCTGAATATTTTTGAGAGACAAATAAGAAAAATAATGTGATATTTAATTTCCAGTTAAACTCGACTTTTCATTTTTTATTTAAAGAACAAAAACTCCAACAATCTATTTTAAAAAAATATAGAGGGCGTATCACACATAACGAGACAATTTCTTTTTTTTAAATAGGCTTTTGAAAACTACGTTATGACTTTTATGTCGAATTGCTGATATTTTTCAATTGTATTTTTGAAACACCCTGTATATACTCTATAATACCATAATATTGATATACAAAGAATAGGAGATTGATATACGTAGTGAAAATAAGACAATGAAAGTCCTCAAAATAAGAAAATGGCGACCCATTTAAGAAACACCCAGTAATCAGTTTACGGCGAAATTCTTCCGAATTTATATAACGAACTACTGTTTTTTTTTCTGTACTTTTTAGCGCACCGGCAACGTTCACGTAATCGTTATACAACAGCCGAAGATATTTGTAAAGGCCGAAGCCTCGAGGATTTCATTTCTCTGTGCAAGTATTTATTATATTTTGATTGCCAAATTTGGCGTGCGGTAATTGTTTCCGAGTAGCATGTTTTTCTGATTGTTTTATTATCGAAATGCCATTAGACGCGCACTTTATTTATTTTTATCACTCATTTGACCTATCGCAAATAATAAACGGACGAATATAGGGTGATCGTTCTAAAAATAAAAAAATAATTCCATAATTCGAATTAACCGCGTTTAGTTCTTATGTCAGGTTAATTTGACAGGTGACAAATGACAGGTGATAAGTGTCACGCATATATTGGGTGTTTCAATAATACTACAAACGACCGTTTCAAATTATATCAAAGCTTATACATGGTGGCGAAAATGACACTGTGTTTTCATATCAACCGTATCTGGCCTTTTGTAATTTATTAAAAGAGCTTTTTTTAAAGCAAAAATGTAAATCGATGTATTTAACTTTTATACCAGTATAGAGGGAAGCTGTTTTTTAAATACAACACTTTATATTTTGATGGATTGTAAGCCAAAAAAGATCTAAAGTCTAAATTGTTTTCATTAAATGGGACGCTCAGTATTGTTGAGTGACACATTATATTAAAGGTATCTGAAAGTCATTTATATTTAATTGTTTAACTTTTGCATACGTAATAACAAAGTTATACAGCTAAGGTAATGAATGAGAAAACAAAACTATTTGCAATTTAAAAAAATAAAATTACATTTTTTTCTTTATTTTATTAAAGATTTTATCAGCAATGAATAGGGTTGTAAAAATAAAAATCTCTTAGTGCCACAGAAAAAAAATGGCCGTAGGTCTGGAGAACGTGGTGGCCATTTGATCATTGATCATCGTGCTTTCTAAGAGAAAATGGGACTAAAAAAGAAGACATAAGGAGAAACTCTGAGAATAAGAAATAATGGAATTCATAAAGAATGTAACTAAAAAATATGGCTAAGAGAAAATTTAATTAAGAAAGAACCAAATCAAGAAGAATAGCGATGAAAAAATTGCACCAAAAAGGTGATTAAGAATAGAAAATGTAACGAAGATTAAATGTGTTTCAGAAAGAATAAAAAAAATAGAATTGAGGAAGAAAGAGTCTAAAAAAATTTAACTAGGAAAAAATTAGACTAAGTAATATTGAATGAATAAAAAAAATGTAAGGAAGAATTTAAAAAAATGAAAATACTAATAAAGAATGAAAAAAGATGTGATTAAGAAAAAATTAAACTAAAAAAATGGGATTGAGGACGTATAATTAATTTGACTTAAAAAAAATGTGATTAAAAAAGAATTCAACCGAAGAAGATTTTATTGAAAATATAGATAGTAATAAACAATGGGACTTACATATTTTAAGTTTAAAAAATAAAAAAATAAGAAATAACAAGATTAACAAAGAACAAACCAAGAAACTAAGAAAAATGTTAATGAGAAAGAACAACACTAAAAAACAATGAGATTAAGAGAAACTATGAAAAAAAATACATTACTAAGAATAAATAAATTAAAGAAAATAATATGATTAAAAAAGAATCAAATGAAGAAAAAGTCTCCTAAAGATAAAGAAACTAATGAAGATTGTAGAAATTTTCAGTCTAGAATAGAATACTAAAAGCTAATGAGACTAAAAAGGAAAATGAACAAGAAAGACTACCTCCAAGAAAAATAATAATGAAGAAGAATAAGAAAAAAGATAATGGAATTAACAAGTGATTATGATTAAGAAAAAAATAGAGTAAGAAGAAATGGGATTTTAGAAAAATGGCACTACTCAAGATGTTATTAATAAAATAATATGACTAAACAATGTTTCTAATTAAAAATATAACTAAGAAAGAGTGTGAATAAATAAAAATGGGACTAAGAACAATTGAATTTAAGAAAAAATATGTATATAAAATAAGATAGATAAGACAAAAAATGTGACTAAAAAAATATTACTAATTAAAAATGTTAATAAGAAAGAGGAGGATGCTTAAGAAAGAATGGTAGAGAAAAAAACTAAAAAAAAATAGTATAAAACGATTGTGATTATGAGCAAGAACTGGTCAAAGAAAATATCACTTAGAAAGAAAATGATAAAGATATAAGGAAACTAACAAAAAATTCATTATGATTGAAAGGGACTAATAAAGAAAAATGGGGAGTAACAAAAAAATAGAAGTACGAAAGAATAGAAAGAAAAAAAGAAAGAAATTAGAATTAGACTAAGGAAGAATGGAACTAATATAAAATGTCAATTAAAAAGGATATGACTAAAAAAAGTATGTCTAAAATAACATGACTAAAAAACAATGAGACATAGAAAAAAGAGATAAAAAACAATGTAACTAAAAAGTTCATTAAAAATATGATTAAAAAAAAGTGTGATTAAGAAACAATGGGGTTAAAAATAATTGCAATTAAAAAAAAAGAATAAGAAAAATGTGACTAAGAGACAGTGGGACATAGAAAGTAAGAGCTAAGAAAAAATAATGACTAAAAAAAGGGATAAAAAATTGTGACTAAGGATCTGATTAAAAATGAAACTAGGAAAAAGAATGTAGTTAAGTAAGAATAGGGCAAAGAAAATGTAACTAAAAAGAAGGTAATAAAGAAATAATGAAATAAATTAAATGGGCTAATATTATACATTTATTGAATAATATTTTTTTTTAATAGTTGGAAACAGATTAATGCTGTTACAATTTTTTTTATAAATCTTATCAATAATTTTTTATATTGATTGCGATGCCGATATGAAATTGCTTTAATCCAGCTTTTATCGAAACCGTCAAAAACGAGGTCAATTTTAATGATTACGTAAAAATTGGCAAAAATTACGTAATTTTAATTCAAAGGACCACGAAAAAAAAATTTAAAAGAGAAAATGAAAATTTAATTTTCCATATTAATAATACAATTTTATTTATGAATAAGTGTTCATTAATGGTATTTATTTTTTAATGATTTTTAATGTTTGGAAAAATTCGAACCAATCAAATTCTGGGACAAGTGCGTGTTTAGAACACAACTAAAGTTATTAACCTTATTTCTAAAAAAAAAATAACAAAAATAAAAGATTGCTTATTTTATTTGCAAAAGATTATGCCAAGGTCGACTAGACGCATATTAGTTCATGCGGTTAAACGTATTTTCATTAATGAAAGTTCACTAAAGCATATTTATTGTCAAAATAGGATAATACTGTATTTTTAATTTAATGAATAATAAAATTCGAAAATTCTGGTATACAGAGCGTTATTTTGATGATACAAAAGTAAAAATAAGTTGCACAGTTCAATGCCACTAGTTTAAGAATGTTGGCTACATAAATACGCAATAAAAGGCAAACCTAACATAACCTAACCTAACTTAACCCAACCTAACATAACCTAACCTAACCAAAACCCAACGTAACTTAACCTAAAACGAACCAAATCCAACCTAACCTAAATCCAACCTAACCTAAATCCAACCTAACCTAACCTAACCTAACCTAACCTAACCTAACCTAACCTAACCTAACCTAACCTAACCTAACCTAACCTAACCTAACCTAACCTAACCTAACCTAACCTAACCTAACCTAACCTAACCAAAATCCAACCTACCCTAACCTAACCTAACATAATATAACCTAACCTAACTTAACCTAACCTAACTTAACCTAACCTAAATTAACCTAACCTAACTTAACCTAACCTAAACCCAACCAATCACTTCTGACACCTTTAACAGTTTCTTCAAGATATTCGAGAAGCCAAGAAAAGTATACAAACAAGAAAAAACTAATTTATGATAATTTACTAGTTGATATTTGATAAAAAAATTTGGTGAGAGAATTAAAACTTGATGGCGACTCAATTTAAAATCGTAGGATATTCAGTCTTGATTGGATTTCGATACGGAAAAATCAATCAAATCGTACATTTAAAAAAAAAATGTTGTTGGATTTCATACGATTTAATTAAATGCCAAAAACAAGCTCGTATAAAATCAATTCAATACAGATTTTCATTATTTTTTTGCTGTTGCAAAACTATGTGATTTGTTTGTTGGAAACGAGGTTGAAAAAATATATGATGCTGAATATTAATTAAATAAGCCAAATGTGCCTTACAATTTAATAAATAAAAATAATCGAGAAGTTCACAAAAATACTTTCAGTAAACGTCAAAAAGAGGAAATTTGTTGTTTATTTAAAAGATATTTTTTTATAAAAACAATATTTAAATACTAAAAATTTTGTGCCTGAAAATATTCTAGATTGAAAATTTTATAAATGTCTTATTGTTGTTTCGATTTTTATTCAGCCAATAATTGTGTTGAATCAATAAACTATAAAATAATTGTATTTTCTATAGGCCTAACAAATATTATTTTTATTTTTTTAACGCCAAATAAGTCTATGTAATTATTTTATTTTAAAAGAACTATATTTTGACAATAATTATATCGCAACTTTATTATTTTATTAAATATGTTCTTGTGACAAAAACGTTATATAAAGAACAGAACACGTTTAGAAAAAGAATGATGAGAATTGAAGTTATTCAATAAACTTTATTTACAGTACTGTTTTTGTAAAAAAATATATAATTTTGTTAATATTTAAAGCTGGAAAATTTCACAGCAATTTCATTGCAGCTTTACTGTTTTATAAAATATGTTTCTGCGACAGAAAAGTTATTTAAAAGGTACAAAACTCGTTTAGAATCAAAATGATGAGAGTTACTTATTTTAACAAACTTTACAAGCATGGTTTAAAAATCCTTAAAAAATTAATTAACGTTATAAATAATGCTCATGAATATTTACAAAAAAGACAAAAAATGTTACATTTGCAAGATTTGAAGAAAGCTTGCAATTAAGGAAATTGGTGTTAGTAAATTCTTGGTCCTCCACAGATAAAATATTTTGGACGTATTTTCCAAAAACACTCAGTTGCACCCAAATATAAATCGTAAACTGTGTAATTTTTAGTATATTTGACTAAAAAACTTACAAAAATAAAAATATTTACAAGTTTAAAAATGCAAATTTTCATTAATTAACTTGAGACTGTGATAAAAAGTAGAGTTGTATTATATTTAACAAAATATGAGAAAAAAACATTTGTTAATTTTTAAAATCTGCAGCTTTTCGTTGGTTTTTTAAACAGTTTTTCAAAATTAAGAATTAAGAAAAAATTCCATACATAATTAACAATACTATTAATTGTTTATTTTAACTTTTAAGGCAAACATTTAGATATTAAGTGACAGAATAGTTTTAGAGCTGTTTTTCGGCCAAGAGTTGATTATTGACTATTAACCTATTCAATTATGTAAAAAAAAATACTTAAATATTCCGAAAAGAATTTTAATTAGTTAATCAATTCAGATAAAAAAACCTATTTTAATTGCAAGATGATTAATTAACCCGGTCTGGTTCGTTTAAGTTCTCGTGTACAGAAACGAAAAGCCGGCCATCGAGTTGATTTTCTTACATAATTGTACCATAACAGATAAACTAAGCCGACTTTCTTCTACCGTTTATTTTTCCATTTTGTTATAAGTTATGTTTGTGTTGTTACCTTGATACAAATTACCTACTTACTCTACATATAAATCAACTCTGTTTAGTCACAATTCACAATACAATTAATTGTGTGGGAACGATGAAAGAACTACGAATTAATTGTACACGATATTCTGAATAGGTTCTATTGTATACCGGATTGAATGGTAATTCTGTTTTAAATGAAACTAGTTGGACCACCCTGTAGTATTTAAACATAAATTTTCGGTTATATTTGAGTTTTTAGCTTAAAAGTAGTAAGAAAAGGAAATACAAAGGTGATAAAGCAGTACATAATACATTTAAAATTTAACGTGACTTTATATAGTTTTAATTAGTTTAGAAATGTTAACTGCCAATAAACAATTAAAAAAAATTAATAATATTGTTTAAAAATTACAGAGTAATTCAAAATTGGAGTGCCGAGTTTTTTATCACTTGTTAAATAAATAGTAATAGAGACATTTTTAATTTCTTGAAAATTTTTTTGTGTCAAGAACCTCAAATTTTATTGGTTAGTTTTTCCAGTGGCGTGTTACGGAGAGTCAAATTATCTTTTGCCTCCATATTTTTGACGTTATTACTTGAAATTAATAATTTTAATACAGTTTAATTCTTTTTTTTTAATTTTGTTTAAATAATGCATAGAATATTTGATTTCAGAAAAAGAGTAAACATTTCAAAATTGTTTTTTTCGAAATAACTCTAAAATAATTAATTTTTTTACCTATTTGAATAAAAATAAATTGGGAACCTAAAATTATTCATTTTTAGTCAGAGCTGTGGAAAATATTGGGACTAAAATTACTCTTAGATCCTTGACAAAAAAGTTTTATTTCCATGAAAATTTATTTAAGAATATTCTTTTGGGATTTTTGACTACGAGTGTTTTAACAAGATATTTATTAAATATTTCATGATATTAATCAATGATATAAGTTTTTTCCCATGTTGGATCACCATGTATTTTGTTTATGTTTTACAGTAAATTTATTTTTATACGATATTAATAAAAATTGGCCTACACACTTTCCATAAGGTTTATTATTAATAGTTTCGACCAAAATTCGTGGTGGCGCTAGTGTTACTGTTTTTTGTATGCAGTGGTATTTTAAAGGTTTTTATATCTATACTTCATATTTATGTATAAAGCTCTCTTTACTCTTATCTCATCTTCAATCAATGCTCCATTTTTCATTATTATTACTTTTTTACTTCTTTCGAATATTCTTCTTAACATTAAAACTCCATTATAACTTCACTTTTTATTTATATTATCATTTATTTTACTATTCTTCTTTATTTTTTCTTTTATACATAATATTTGACTATTTCTTTTTATTTTTTCACCTTTCTAAATTTTACTGATTATTTCCTTTTTGTGCTCTTATTCCTTCTTCTTATGCTATTAGTTTTTAAATTGTTCTTTATTATATCTTTTAATGTTTTCTTTTGATTCTTTCTTTTTTAGATTCGTCTTGTGATTTATTAAATTATTCTCTTAGAATAGTTAATTAATATTTTTTTGGACGTGTTTCCATTATTTAAATATTCCCCTGACTCAGTTACTTGTTCTACATTTTGATTCTCCATCCTGGCATTTCTTCTGTGTATTTTGAAAGTCCATTTATTGATATTTTTAAACTGTTTATGTGATTAATCCGTTTTAATATTGCCATTTTTTTAAAAAGGACACAACGTTGAGTACCAATTTTTCATAAAAATATAATCAATATACTTTGATGGTCCCTCTTCTAGCTTTTTATTTTTATCAACTTTGACAATACTTCATAATCTGCGACAATTTACTAAAAACAATAAAAAAAAATATCCAACATTTGAAGACAAAATAAATTGCTCAGGATCAGTGCAACTCTAATTACAATATATTTTCGAAATCTCTGTATATAGCTTCAAGAAGGTGTAACTAGATTTATTATCTTATAAAAAAAATGAATTCAGAGGGTTTACCAATTTTATAACGAATATTTTATATCACACATTAAATTCTCTATTAATTTTCATTGAAGAAATTTTTTATATCAATAAAAAAAGACGTTACTGAACTGTATTCTAACATTGGAACAACCTGAATGATTATTACGTGGAGGGATATCGTGTAAAGGTCGAAACTTTTGTCTATAAGAAGTTGTGCTTATTTTAAAAATTGACCTGTTTGTGCCTTTTAAAAAATTTTCTAAAATAAACTAGTACTATTTGAATAAATCAACTAGTGCAATTAGTACAACAAGAAGTTATGCAAGACACATTACACCAGATTCAAGGCCTACTTATACTTACAACTTTGTTCTAGAAAGAGTCTTATGAAATAATTTCTACAATTTTTAATAATATGAAAGTAATAATTGTTTGATTGTACATTTTGCTGTCTAATGGAATTTTTCTCCTGCAAGAGTAATTCTTATTTTCATTATTTTTCTTGGTTACTGAACTTAATGTCAGACAATAAACACCTTTTCAAGTATTTTAATTAAAAAAGTAATCACATAAATAATCAATACTTTTTCCAGACAACAATGACAGTGCCCAAAATTATGCCGTTAAAGTCTTTCAAAAACAAGTTAAGTGCATTTTGATGTATTTAGAAGAATACATATATATATATATATATATACAGTTTTTTGAAATTCGGTCCATATAAAATTAAAAGAAATTTATTAAAAACATTTTACTGACTTTTGGCCCTACATTCAATATGTATAGTATGATATTTGGCTGAATATTCTTCTTTTACTAAAAATTTTGGATTTAACCTTAAATTCAATCAAACTCAACTTTTAAATACGAGTATTTAAAAAATTGTTATGAAACATAGTTGCACATTAAATTATTATATGAAAAATGTCTCTAAACTTTATTATTTAATGTGGAATGCATTTCCAGTTATATTTTTAATTGAACAAAAATTCTTAAATTTCAAGAGGAAAATATTATTATTATTATTTATGAAATTTGCTATTACTTATCATTAAATTATGATTATAGTTATGTCAATCAGTTAATTTAACCTGTTTTAACATTAAATTTGTTTCTAAAATACTTATGCAGTAATTTTATAACTGATTTAAATTTAATAACCTCATATGATGCAGTATTTCATATTTAAATTCTAAATTTAATCACACACCAATTAGTGAAATTAGTCAGTACGCCAGAAGTTAACATGCTGCACAAACTTACTAATTAACATTTTTTAGCAAATTGCTTCTAATTTCTTGTATCTTTTTAGTAAATTTGAAGTTATTTTAGGCACAACCGACATAAACTTTATTTTTTCCCTAAATTTGTTAAAAACTTAATTTCACTAATAAATTGTTTAATAATTCATTAAAATTGATGCATTTTTTTCTAGGAATGTACTACCGTTTATCCTTCCTAACATGCCTCACCATCATAAATCTTTGCACCTGCGCCAACATTCTGATGATTACCATGGGCGGCACAAAGTCCCACAAGATCCCGTTCTGGGAGCTCGCCAAGGGGCTAATCCCCCGAGGACACAACATCACATTCATGAGCGCCTTCTCCCCGGATTTCGCCGTGCCGGGACTCGAGGAGATCACACCCGCGGGACTCGTTTTCTTCGTGAGGAATTTCACCAATTGGGACTTAGTGGGCGCGAGGATGAGGGGCGAAGAACCAGTGTCGCCGTTGGACATGGTTCGGTACGGAACAGAGGTGATTTAATCAACTTTTTCTCCATTCCAACAAATTTCCGTTTCGGTATAATTAATATTTGGTTTGTTACAGGCTTGTGAAGTTTTGTTGGCAGACACGGAAACTCAGGATTTCTTAGAACAAAATCGAAAATTTGATTTGCTGATTCTTGACGGTGCTTATCCGGAATGCGCGCTGGGTTTTGCTTATCACTTCAGCGCCCCTTTTATGTATATTAATACAGTAGGATTCTATACCGGGTCGTTGTCGTTGGCGGGGAATCCCGCCCCTTACGCCGTGACCCCTTTTTTGGCATTGGCGTTCACGGATGAGATGAATTTGTACCAAAGAACGGCCAACACGTTGATTAACTTGGCTGCGAATTCCATGCACACTGTCATGGTAAGTCTTATACAAGACGTTTATTCATTGCTGATACTGGTGTGCTAATATTAGTGTTTTTTTTCTAAGGTAAGGTGGATGCTCCAAGATGTCCTCAAGAAGCATTTTGGCGAAGACATTCCACCAATATACGAAATGTCAAAGAACGTTAGTTTTATCCTCCAGAACGGAATCGCTTCCATCACTTATCCAAGAGCGTATCTACCCAATGTTGCGGAAATCGCTTGTATACATTGCAGGAAAGCAAAACCACTACCAGAAGTAAGAACGTACTAACAAATTAATCAAGTTTTATCAGTGTGGTTTGTTTTTAGGATCTCGAGGAGTTCATCAGAGGCTCAGGAGACGCTGGATTCATATACGTCAGTATGGGATCTTCAGTTAAAGCTGTAAATATGCCAGTATACCTTAGACAATTGCTGATGGTGGTCTTCAAGAGTTTGCCCCAGAGGGTGTTGTGGAAATATGAATCTGAAGACGATATACCGGATCTGCCAAGCAATGTAAAACTGGGAAGATGGCTGCCACAACAGGATATATTGGGTAAAAGGTTTTAAGCACTTAAGCTATCTGGATCTATTAGTTTGAGAGTAAATTGGTCCAGTGTTCTAGGTTTAAAATGTTTTCAACATTATTGTTTACTTCTTTCTATCACCATCAAAATTATGCGCTGTTGAGGTTTTTTTACATTTTTGGGAATTCTGGTTTAGTTAGTCTAGTTCTTGGAATCGCATAAAACGTAGTTTTTATTACAGCATTGCTTAAGCATATACTCTTACTTGCTTTTCATTTCATTTCTTGCTCTTTGAAATTTACACAATAAATTTTCTCTTTTCTCTCTATTTCTGATGTCAATTCCAAGTTTCTAGTTGATTAACCCAATAAACTCCCTCTCCTCTGTCTATTTCTGATCTCAATTCCAAATTTATTGTTGATTAACTCAATAAACTCCTTCTTGCCTCTCTATTTCTGAAGTGTTGGTCTTTCGTTCATACAAAGTTCCTGCTGATTTAGGTTCTAATATTTAAAAAGTATTCTTATCCTGCAGTCTTAAGTCTTCTTATTGTTTCTTGGTATCAGATCGTTTCCTCTTCCTGAATCTAATTATCAGTTAATCGGACAAAACGGTATAGCGAACTAATTACAAATTTAAGCTCGAACACAGGCAATGCGCCAATGCTGAAAAATCTTTGCTTATTCAATTAGGAATTCCTACTAAATTAACATTCCAATTGAACCGATGCATTGGCCTTAGTTTTAATAATTAAATACTTACGTATTTAACATACCAAAACATCTACTAACAAAATTCTTGGGTTGTTTTAGGTCATCCCAAGCTGAAAGCCTTCGTAACCCATGGTGGTCTTCTCAGTATGTTCGAAACGGTGTACCATGGTGTTCCAATTGTCACTCTTCCGGTCTTCTGCGATCACGATTCCAACGCAGCCAAAGCTGAAATTGATGGATACGCTCTGAAACTCGAGTTTTCTACACTCACCGCAGAGAAACTGTTATGGGGGATCAGAAAAGTCATACACGATCCGAAATACAAAAAGGAAGTGAAGAAACGCCAGTATCTTCTTAACGACCAGAAGGAGACGCCCCTTCAGAGGGCGGTGTACTGGACGGAGTACGTTTTGAGGCACAGAGGAGCTCATCATCTTCAATCGCCTGCCAGACATCTTGGCGTGATACAGTATTACCTCATAGATGTCGCTTGTGTTATTCTCGCTAGTTTAATTTTAGTTTGGTATGTCGCCAAATGGACTTTAACACTATTTATCAAATATTTCATCACTAGTGATATGATACATAAAAAGAACATTAAAATAGACTGATTGGAAGATGAGTTTATTGTAAATAAATGCGTGCCTCATGGGGTTATTTTATTTCACCACCTATCAAAGGTAAAAACACTGATAATGTTGCAATCCATATAATAATATTAATATTATAAGTCATATGCTAAAAAGAACTCACCTATTTACATTGTTGTATCCACCATTTTCTACAGTTCCATTACAGTTCCATTTCATCCAAATATTTCACCCCCGAATTATCGCGTTTTTCCATTTTCGACCACACTCGTGCTGACATAAAAAACATACCATCGTACTTTCAAATTCCCACAGACCCGTTATCTTAGATGAACTTTTTTGCAGCGCATTTAAGATCCCGGGACTATGTTGCCACAGCCTCAGTCCAACTAAATTATGTAAATTCGATATACAAAACCGATCGATAAAATCGATTTTGATATCAACAAATACATAACGTAGCTTGACTTTATTGTTTCAGAAATTTTACGGTACGATCCACTTATTCGAATTTTGCTGATTTTAATAAAATATTTTGAAAATCATCCATTTTTTCATGCAGTAATTCGGTTTATATTTTTGAAGAAAATTTTTATTTAAATTAAGTTATTTATATAATCAATTTTATTTCTGAATCCAAACAAAAATTATGTAAATTTATTTCTATATTAAAACACTGTTAGCAGCCAAAAATATTTGAAGTGAATTATTTTGGTGAGTACTAATCAATCATTTAAAACTACTTATTTTTTTGACAATCAATCGTTTTTCCATACAGTAATTATTTGTTTTTTATTATTGAAGAAAAATTTATAGAAATTTGCTATTTTATTTTAAAAATCAATTATCTTTTTTCCTAATAAAAATTATGTAAGTTGATTTCTATATTAAAACATTTTTAAAAGTCAAAAATATTTAAGCTCAGTTATTTTTGTGATTATTAAATTAACATTAAAATATATTTATGGCAAAGCACATTAAGACAAATTATATAGTAAATAATAACGTAAAAATGACTAAAAATCGATAATACGCATTCTCTTTTTTCATCACACATTTATATTCATTCTCCTACCTTTTGCAGATACCGATAAAATAGATTACGAAACGAACGATCTGAAAAATAAATAATTTTTGGAGTAAAACTATTCCTAAAATATTTCAATAGAAAATGATTGATAATGGTGGTCAGAAAAAACGAAACATTGTAAGTTTTGATATAACTTACGTCCATTCAAATAAATTTTAATTACATTTTCTATATTTGGAAATAAATTCGTTAGAGATATTAAAGGAACAAATATTTTTGTTATATACAGAGTGAATCATAACAAAATTTATTTATTTATTTAATAACAGATCTACGATTTAAAATTAAGTATTACAACAACAAAAATTGTCTGGAATGGATAGTGGGTACACTTATTTTTTTACTGTAATATACTATACTTAAATTTTCAGCAAAAAAGTTAACAATACTTTGACCATTAGAACTACGCTCATTATTTAAAAACATAGTTTGGGGATAACCATTAAATATACGTAAACTGATATATTTTTAAAAATAAACAGGATCATTATGAATATTCGTTTCAGCTTGGATAAAATTATTCCTATAACAAACCTCATTCAGAGTTTTACATTGCACTCCTAGTTTACAAAATGCAATATAATGAGCAGGATTAAATGTATATAAAAATATGTAACAAAACTACAAGTTCTTATTATTATTAAAAACAAAAAGTAGACTTGAAAACACTATGAAAATTCAGTATTAATTATTTGAATGTTTGACAAATCTTTCATAAATAATGAAATTACTTTTTGTAAATGGAGTACACTTTTTTTGAGTAAATGAAAAAAAAAATATGGGCAATGTATATGAAATGTAAAAAATTATTCATCAAGCTTTATTGTAAAATATACAAAGCGTTACCTTCCATAAAATTTTTACATAAAAGTGACAATATCTTTGACAATAAAAATAAATAATATAAAAAATGTCACCTGCAACATAGGAGTAAAAAGTTAATAAAATTAAAAAAGTTGGAAATCCCAGATTATAGAAACGAGAATGAGGGCAAAAAGAAGAAAAGGAAAGGGTAAAAAAAGGGACGAAGGTACGTTTTTTGAAGATGAAGAAGAAATAAGAGAAAAAAGGAAGATACAGATGAGAGAAGTAACATTCATGGAACAACTGAGAAACAAGAAAACTCGAGAAAAGAAAAAGTGGCAGATAAAAAAGAAACAAACAAAATGGAAGAATTATTATATAAGATAAGGAATAAAATAGATGAAAAAGTTGACAAACAGGTCAAGAAAATGAATGAACAAAAACAAGAAAAATGATAACTCTAAATTGGACGAAAATGAAGAAGAAACGAATAAAAAGTAGAATAATATGAAAAAGAAATTATACGAAGAATCAAAATTAAAACAGAAGTGAAAAAGGAAATCAAACGTAGGGTCAAGATAAATAAAAATTAAATATAAATGTTATTATTAACTAATTTTATAAAAATATATAAAAAAACTAGTCGATTTATTAATCAAATTCAAATAATTTTCACAAAAACCAATAAAGTTACTTTCTGAAAATTAAAACCATTTAAGAAGAGAGATCTTTATTACATTTTTTGAAAAGAAAACGTCATATTTTTATAAATAAGAAAAATGAGTGGAGTTTAAATTTAACAAAATATTCAGGGTGTTCAGCTTAACTCTATCTATAATTTTCATAAAAAAACTATTTTCGTACTTCCAAGACAAAAATACAACTTAACTACCCTGTATACATAAAAAAATTAGTACATTTTTTAGTCAAATAGAATTAATTTAACTTAATAAACATTTTTTCATAGAAAAACCCAAATTATCTAAGTAGAGGATTTTATATTAAATTAAATATAGCTTTAAATTAAATCAAATTTAAGATTACATTTTTTCACAATAAAAATACCAAGGGTGAACTCAAAGAGCGTGGAATGAAAATATTTAAAATGTTAATAATAAATTATTGATATTAGAATTGTTGATACTTTTATATACAGGTGATTATGTTGGTATATAGTTTAAAATTTATTTTTACCTACAGGGTGATGCATATAAGTAAAATACTATTAAATTATTTATTATTAAAATATTTCAATGATTAAAAGATTTTTTAAAAAATATTGATTTTGAATACTTACTCATTTATCAATTATTATGCATGAATTTGCAATGATACAGGGTGATTTAGATTAAATTTATTAAATAATCTTTCATAAACTTAATGTCAAAATATTTTTATCGGACTGAAAGTTACAGAGTGAATGTAATAGAAGTGATTCAAAATATTTCGAGAACCTAATTATTATTTTAATACAGGGTGATTCAAGCAGAGTTCAAATGAACTTTCGTGATTGAAACCATACAGGGTGATAACAAAACGTATTCACTGATACTGTTTGATACTTTTATATACAAGTTTGATAATGTAGGTATATAACTTAAAACAGAGGTTTAACTTACAGGGTGATGCCTGTAAGTAAAATACTATTAATCATTTGTAAAATATTTAAGGAATTAATACATTTTAACAAAAACGGTTTTTTAATACTTGCACATTTAAAAATTAATATTTATGTATCTTGAATGATACAGGGTGATTTAGGCAACATTTACAAGTAATATTTCATAAAAAAAGATAGTTTTATCGGACTGAAAGTTTACAGGGTGAATACAAAAGTGAATCGAAATTTTTGGAGAATCAAATTACATATTATATTTATAGAGAGTGATTTAAGTACAATTTCAGTGAACTTTCGTAATTCGAATGATGAAGGATAAACAAAATATGCACTAAATATTATAATAAAAAATTATTGATATATGATTTTAATTAATCTTAACTTTAAAGAGACATATTTTAATACAAATCAATTTTAATCTTAAAACATCTCGCGTTCTATTTGAAAATTTAGACTTCCAAATGTCTTTACTTTTAGGTTGAAGTATGTGAATCTTAATTTTAAAAACAGAACTCTCAAGAAATTCCAAATCTCTACTTTGATATCGAGAATTTCATATTACAAACAACGCTAGCACTCAATTCTTGATTTAACTTCTCGTAATTCAATAACGTAAACATTTGTTAGTGGTCATAACTATCGAAATTCCACACCTTTGTATCTAGATTGAAACAAATTATTATAAAAAACACAATACTTTTATTATAGATGATTATAACATCGAATAAGTAATAATCAACAATCACATGATAGCCCCAGCGACCAAAACCATTTTAGCAAAAGCGCTGTTACTATCTCTCACCAAATTGTTCGGTGAATCATACTCAATAATCTCTCCTCTACTCAACACCATAACTTTATCACACTCCAATATAGAATCCAACCTGTGAGCAATAATAAAAACGGTGCAATCCGAGAAATTAGCGTCAATAGCCTTTTGGACCATCTGCTCGGTTTCCGGATCCATATTAGCAGTAGCTTCGTCAAGAACAACGATTTTATTCCTCCTTACAATTGCTCTGGCTATAGAAAGCAGTTGTCTTTCACCAGAACTGAAATTCGTGTCTTCACAGACACATTCCAAATTGGGGACTTTATTATCTAAATTGACTTTGTGCAAGACTTTCCAGATTTCCTCGTCTGTGAACTCCTTCAGAGGATCTATGTTCGTTCTGATTGTTCCAGAGAACATTATTGGATCTTGGGGGATGATAGAGATGTGTTGTCTCATGTAATTCAGTGAGAGCGTCTTTGTGTCGATTCCATCGATGTGAATGGTACCTTCGTGGTTGTACAATCTGAATAAAGTTGCTATGATTGAAGATTTGCCAGCTCCGGTTCTACCGACTATTCCTATTTTTTCTTTGGGTTGGACCTTGAAGCTGATGTTGTTCAGTACTTTCTCTTGGGAGTTGGTGTAAGTTAACGATACTTTATTGTAGATTATTTCACCGTTGGTGGGCCAATTTGGTGTTTCTACACCAGCTGTTGTTTCTGATTCGACCTTGGTGTATTCCATGGCTCTTTCTACCGATGTCATTAGGTTTTCAGCTTCGGACCATTGCATTAAACCAAATTGTAAAACCATCGTTAGTGTTCCGGCTTGGGTTAATGTTAGACCAACATCTCCAGCTAGAGTACCTACAAAAAAAAACATATTGATTTCGAATAAATTGTAAACTGTGGTACTTACCTGTATCGAAAAATAAGAATCTGGAAATAATAAAAGCGTTCAAAAGTACAGCAGAAAAGTCCATATAGAAACCGAACGCGTTCTTGGCACACATCGAGGTATATCTAGCACTAGTATATAAATCCTGATGTTTATCAAATTCGTTTCTCAGAATATCCTGAGCTTTGTAAGCTCTTACTGTTGTTAGTCCTTCCAGGGAAGCGTTTAAGTGTCCAATAATTGGACTTCGAGCTAAAAAGCAGCGAAATTTAATTTCTAATTGTAAGGTTTATTGAAGAAGAAACTTACTTGCTGCTTCCAAACGTTTTAAGCTTCTTGCTGTGGGCATATAAATAATTCTCATTAGAATTAGAACGACCAACATGACCACAGCGGGAACCACGAATTTCCAGTTTACATGCGCTAACATTCCAAATATTCCTGCTACACCAAAACCGGCCTGCAACATATTTTTATACAGGATGAGTCATGATATAATGGGAATATCAAATGATTATTTGAAATGGTTTACTCGACTTTTTTATTATTATACAGAGTTATTTATGCATTTGGATGACAAATCCTTTCGGTTAGAAAATGTGTATTTAAATTTTATATTTTTCTGGTATTATTTAAATAACTATCTGCGAATGATAATATAAAAGCCGTTAATCTACTTCTACTTTTTAAATTTTCTAATTTTTTTTTTATATTTATTGCATGTCTAGATGTAGAATTAAAAATGATAAAATTATACAGAAATTAATATATGTGTTACATTTTCATCCATAAGTTTATGAGAAATGGAAAAAATAGAGTACAATAAGAGATATTAAAAACACAATGAAACAATACAAAAAAATTATGGAAAACAGAAAAATATTGAAAAAAGAAGAACAAAAAAAAAAGAAATTCACAAAGAAAAAACAAAAAATAAAGATAGCAAAAAAAAATAAAAAAAAAAACAAAATTGTATGATATAAAAATAATAAAAAAAGCACAGAAAAAAAGTAAAAAAAAATCAGAAATAGACGAAGACGTAAAACTGAATCTTAAATAAAAAAAGATTAAGAAGAAATATAAAGAAATTGAAAAACGAAAAAATTAGAGGAAAACGGAAACAAAATTTTGATAAAACACGAATTAAAAATGAAAATTTAAAAAGCACGAAGACGCATAAATTATTCTGTAACGGTACAAAAACCCGAAGAAAAACACAGAGAAATTGCAAAAAAATAGAGAAAATGAAACAAACTGTCACAAGACAAAAAAAAACAAAAGAACAAATTAATGGAAACATCATGAAGAAAATAAAATTAAAAAATAGCCGAAGTCCCCCAAAATGATGCTGAAAATATAGAAAAAGAGAAAACACAACCATAAACAAGTTGAAAAACCAACAAAGCAAAGATAAAGAGACCAAAATGACATAATATGAAAAAACAAAAAATAGAAAACCAGAAAGTTAAAAAAATCTAAAAATGCATATAATGCCCTATACACTAATAAAACAGTCATGTGACAATTTTATTGGTTATTAAAAATTAATCTTAGTAGTTTATATACAAAATGATTATCTTATAACTCCGGAATTGAATAAATAAAAAAATGAAAAATATTTAAAAATGAAACTAAATAACACAACACAGAGAAAAAAAATTGAAAATTAATTTATTGAAAAAGTAGGAAACAATTAAAAAATGATGAAAATAAAGCAAAAATAGAAGAAAAACATCGAAAAATGTGAAATAATTAAGAAATAGAAAAAATGATATATTACAAATAACCAAAAATACTCAAGTATTGAATCTATACGATAAAGTGATAAAAAAAACGAAAGAAAATAGCAAAATCCCGAGAAAACTGAGAATCGAAATAAAAATAATTGAAAATGGAAATAAAAGAAAATGAAAAGAGGGGTAATAAACAATTTTATGAAGACTCAAAATATAATCAAGAAAAAAGAGATAAACGTGTAATACTTGACAAACATGATAAACATTGAAACTTAAAATAGGAGCAAATAAAGATAATAACAATATATGCTTAAAACAGTAAGTAATGTAAAAAGGAATTAAGTGAAAAACTAACGACCAAAATATTACTAACGTAAAAATAGATATCTCTCTCTCTTTATATGTTTTAAAAAATTATTTTTTTAATATTTCGGAGATATAGATACTGTTCTCCAGACTGACCACCCTATATATGATGAAAATATATTTCTCACTATGTATAAAAAATATTTTTTTATTAACTTACAATCATCAGAAAATTCAATATAAGTGGCAACATATCATCCACTACATACAAATCCTGAGAAAACCTGTTTAGAATATTCCCAATAAAAAACGTATCGAAAAATGACATCTTCGCATAAATGACACTCTGGATCATTTTCTTGTGTAAATTAATCGAAGCATTCGTTCCAAATCTAAACAAAGCGTACTGTTTAATAAACTCAAATATAATTGATCCCACCAAAGCTATAGTATAGAGATTCAACGATTTCGAAGCTTTTAGTTCCACTTTTTCTATCTCCAGCAGCACTTGGTAGGTTTCGTTTTGCTCCTTGGTCATAGAAAGAAGATCAACATGTTGGTATTTATCATTGGTGATGGTTTGGGAATGTATCACTGGTATGGAATGGGTTGGGTGTGACCCGGCATTCAATAAAGAGGGATTTATAGCGTGAACATTGAGTAGTTCGATTTTTGTTGTATTTGAAGAATTCGAAGGGAAGTACATCGACATCAGCATGTTAATGTCTACAGAAGTGTTACCAAAATGTTTTTCTTTTATCCCTGATAGGAAGGATTCATGATTGACCCTAAAAAAACGTTTTACGGCTTTACTTCAAAGAGGAGATTGTACTGATTCAACTCACCAATTAGTTAACATAACCTGTGAGGAACTGTCAGCAAAAGTAGAACAAATATACAAAACAAGTATGAAAACCAGCATCAAAAACCCACCTCCAAACTTAATGTAATTCAAGTAAATATCATAAGCCACCCCACCAGATTTTTTAACTTCGTGGTAAATCTGCTTCTTCTGTTTAACAGGTGGTGGCGCTATCAGTTTTGTTTTTTCTGTAAGGTCCGGTTCCTTAACTTTATCGTCAGGATGTGGAGTTGGTGGTGGCATTTCGTGAACCTCTTCTTCCAATGCTTCGAGTAGTGCCGTAGACAACTCCTGGTGTTTTCCTATATACTTAATGTATCCGCTTTCCAGTATCACCACTTGGTCGGTTTTAGCGATGTGTTTGGCGTTGTGGGTGATCAAAAGTACTAATTTGCCTTTAAGGAATCCTAGGATGCATTCCTTGAATATTTGGTCTTGCACTTTGGGATCTAGAGCTGTAAGTGCGTCGTCTAGGAGATAAATATCGCTGTCTTTGTAAATTGCTCTGGCGAGGTTAACACGAGCCTGCTGGCCTTTACTCAGATTCATACCTCTATCTTGGACGATAGTGTCATCGCCTTTTTCTAATATTTCCAAATCATAACTAAGAGCACATACTTCAATCACCTACAAATAATACAATAGCGTATAGAACAGTATTAAAAATAGATAAATACTCACTTTATTGTATCTATCATAATCGTATTTCTCCCCGAAAAGTATATTCTGCTTGATGGTAGCAGGAAACAACCAAGGATCTTGTGAAGCATAACTAATCCTTCCTCTAACTCTTACATCCCCAGAATCTATAGGAAAGTCTCTCAAAATCAATTTCACCAAAGAACTCTTTCCACATCCGAGATGTCCAGTCAGAACATTCAACCCTGCTGATAATTTAACGCTGATTCGCTTCAGTATGTCAGTGTCTTTCAAATTAACGGAAACGTCTCGGATGTCAATTTGAGGCTCATCGTCAGGCTTGTCCATGTAATCTGGAAGCTCGTCTAAGTCTAGAATGTTATCTATTCTTGACAAAGAAGCTGATAATTCTGCTATTAAAGAGAAACCCCAAGTGAACATCAAGGAGATGGTTTGTCGAAGGGTGAGGTAGGATTTCATTATGTAGAAAATCGATTCTGCGTTTACACTGGTGTTTAAATAAACGTAGAACATTACAATGACGTAGAATCCAATTTTGGCCAAGAGGTCACTGCTGACCATAAGGCTGAGTCTGGTGAGGGCTTTCATGAGCAAAGTTTTTACTTCTTTCCTGAAAAAAATAAAATGGAAAAAAAAATGGGTTATCTCTAATAAAGAAAAAAATGGTCTCGAAAGAACTTGGGGCAGCATCTTTATCTGAAGAAGAAAAATAAACGTTTTTTCTGGAATGTGAAGACGAAATAATTATTTAAAGTCAAAAATGCTCTAGTGCAAACCTATACAAGTAATCACGAAATGTTTTTACAAGGTTTTAGTATTATCATTATTATAATAATAATAATTATTATTATTATTATTATTATTTTGTTACAACTAACCCTAGTCATCCCTACTAATGCGATATATCGTCTCTATTTTTACGGAATTTATGGCTTACCTTCTTGTTTCACTGACTTTGTCAGCAAAAATTTTCTCCCACGTGTACATTTTTATAATTTTTATGGTCGACAGCACCTCTTGACTCTCCTGCAATCGATCGTCGGTTTTTTTGTTCATCTTTAAACGTAATCTCGATATTATCTTTGAAACGTATACTGAAAAGTTTGAATTGTACTTTCAAGCTCGTAAAATGCAAACGACATACTTACTTTGTATTGGGATCGCTGAGGCCAAAATTAACACCCCCAAAGTTGAGGAAACTCCGACTTTTGCATATATTAAGTAGCAAATGTAAAAAATTTGGATGATGCCTATCCAGAGATCGTTGAAAAGCCAAATTGCGCCCTCGAACATCGCAACATCTTTACTTATCACTGTTATAATATTTCCTAAAGAATTCAATACATTAATATCCTAAATGGATCCCTGTGGGGCTCAATTACATACCTAAACTTGTCTTTTCGAGTGACTTGGGGGTTAACTTTAAAGCTTTTCTGTAAATTAAAGAGGAGAAAGCGGTCCTTATTTGAATGGCCAATTGTACGAGATATATTAAATAATTATAGAAATATAGAGTGTGTATTAGTTTCAACCCAATCAATATTCCAGCGTAATACAAAGCATCGTTCATAGTCATTTTAGTTTGGCCTGGTTTGAAATAAGCGACCAATTGGGATATAGCATCTGGTTCTAAAGAACTAAAACCAAGCATTTATTACAATATAATTATTTCAAATAATCTTTTATCTTATCACCTCGAGAGAAGTTTGTATGTAAGATTAAACAGTCCCAAAATAACATAATAAATTCCATAGCAATTCCACAATATTTTAATAACTGAGGGTTTGCTCTTATTTTTTTCTGCTTCGTAGGCATGTTCGAGCCTGTCTGCACATCGTTTGGACTTGCAGGATTTAATTACTTCGTACAAATCGTCATCTTCAAGATCTTTCTTGAAGCCTCGGCTGAATAGTCGCCGAGTGTACCTGAAATTAGACCGTTGAATATTTCGGAATGGGAAATAAACAAATCAGGAAAAAATTTCAATTGTCAAACCATACAAAAAATTGTCTATAAATAGTCGTATCAAATCAATATAAAGTGAGAATTGTATATGAAACAATTCTTCAGGCGAAAAGGAGGCGTAGCCTCAGCGAAAAATATAAAGTTTTTACTATTCAAATATCTACAAATAAGTTTTGAAATCCTAAACAATTTTTTTAATAATTTAAAGCTTCTTTTCAGGATTTATGACCAAATTGAGTAAAACTATATGTTGAGTAATTTAAGATAGTCATTTATTGGTAATAAAAACTTTATATTGAAAAAAATAAGTCTTAGTTACTATATTTTTACTCTGGGTAAAGCAATCAAGTTAAAATAACCAAAATAACTTTTTATAAGATATTACCTATATGTCTAAATTATTACAATATTACTTTAGTAGTAGTGTATACGTTACAAGTGTAACTTGAAAGTAATGATTGATGATTGTTGCTATTACCTGGTTTAAGGAACGAATTTTTGATTTATTTGGTCATTTTGAAAACTTTGAAGATGGATTCACTCAGTGTAAATATAATAGTTAGAATAACGCATAATTTTTACTAATAAGTTAAATTGGTTACCTTTAAACATTGTATTGTGCATGGATAATTTGATCATTTGCTTTCATACTGGACTAAATATTTACTACTTATTAATAAATTATTATTTAACAATAATAAAAATTTTATAAAGAAAAAATAAGATATTACTATTAAATTATTACTACCTTATATAACTTCAAAGTTTTGAAACTTTTGGTAAAATGTACAAGTTATAACGACCACATTTTTAAAATAATGTTACTAAAGTACCTTTAAACTTTAAAGTTATAAATGGAACTTATAAATAATCATTCTTAATTTTCTAGTTTAATCGGTCATTTTAGAAGGAATAAATTCGTAAAAAACTTTTTAGGTGTCTTATAAGTTGTTTTGTCGCTAATTGAAAATATAAAAATAATTTTAAAGTAAGAATAACTTTTACGATTAAGTTAAATTTACTGCGTAGCCGAAATTGACTGTATAAACAATTATTTTGTACAGTTTAGTCAAAAGGTTTTATTCTACATGGTTAATTTAACCATTTTTAAATCTATTTTCACTTTTCACCAAAATACAAAATGACGAATTACTTCGATACTAAATTAACATTTTTTATCATTCATTTTCACTAGAAATCCGAATTATCACTTTAAAGATAAAGAAGGAAAAGTGACCATATTTTTCCATTTTTTAGTGATAGATACAAATACATATAAATACATATTTGGGGTTGTTTCTCTGGTATTTATTACTTTTATTAAGAGATATTGAATTTAAGTGGAAATGTACTACTACAAAGTATTTTTTTTTCAAATCACCATATTTAATAATGTAGATAGAAATTAAAAAAAAATATTAAACGATCATGCAGAATATAAAGTAATAATAACATTATATGCAATATAGTTCCTTACAAAAGTAATTTGATGGTAATAGAAACTACTTCCCCTTAGTTGTAATTGTATGGTTAATTTTAAGTTATTTCTACCAGTAAATATTACCTAACATTTAAAGTTACATTATCGTTATTTTTGCTAGAATTCTGTGAAATTAACTTACAAAAATGTAATTAGAGAAAAAGGATTAGCAGTTTCCCTAGGATTTGGGGCTCTTTTTACATCATCATTATGATCCATATTCAATTCTATTTACACAAAACGCGGAACTAATTTAACAGCACATCTTGCTATTACAAAAACCGCACAACTTTTACATAAAATATACTTTTCACCTTCGATAAACATTTTTAATAAATTAGAACAATAAGATCTTCAAATATTTAATTAGTAATGTAAGGGTCTCAAATACAATGATATCTGTGACGTTCTTTTATATATTTTATTTATAATAATCCATTAATTAAACAAGAAAAAGTTTAAATAATAATCTTAGTAAAACATATAAATGCACATTTTTATAAGGAAATTCGTTCTCGGAAATATGTTCAAATTAATGTTTGTAAATACTTTTTACACGTAGTCTTTTTATTAATAAAAATTTATGACTGGCAGTAAGAAAAAATAATATAAAATTTGTATATAGTCAAATATAACGTAGATCAAAATTAAAATTATTATTCCAATTTAAATAATCCTATTTTGTCTGCTGTTATTATTACGTAAATTATTTTTCTTACGTATTTTAAAAAAATTGAAATATAGTGAAATTATTTCTAAGAAAAATTATTTAAGTACAAAATCTTATACTTTATAAACGAACATCCTGTATTAGATCATTGAATCATGACATTAAAACAAAATACCAAAAATGTTTCCAAAAAATCCGATCTAATTTCCAATTTTTCTGGCATGATGTGGTTTAATTTTTTAATACTTTAATACATTTAAAAATTAATATTTTTGTATCTCGAATGATACATGGTGATTTAGGCTACATTTACAAGTAATATTTCATAAAAAAAGATAGTTTTATTGAAGTAAAAGTTACAAGGTGAATACAAAAGCAAATAAAAATATTTTTATATTATTATATTTATAGAGGGCGATTTAAGCAAAGTTTAAGTGAACTCTTGTAAATAGAATGATACAGATTAAATTCAAAAGATATGCACTAAAAAAGAATAAATTAATTTAATAAGCAATGTTAGTTCTTTTGTATACAAGGTGATTTTGTAGGTATATAGTTTAGAACAGATATTTAACTTACAGGGTGATGCATATAAGTAAAATACTACTAATTGTTAATAAAATAAAAAAGTTAATGTCAAAAAGATTGTTTTATCGGACTGAAAGTTTACAGGGTGAATACAAAAGTGAATCGAAATTTTTGGAGAATCAAATTACATATTATATTTATAGAGATTGATTTAAGTAGAATTTTAGTGAACTTTCGTAATTCGAATGATAAAGGAAAAACACAACAAATATGCACTAATAATTGTAATAAAAAATTACTGATATATGGTTTCAATTAATCTTAACTTTAAACAAATATATTTTAATAAATATCAATTTTAATCTTAAAACATCTCGCGTTCTTTTTGAAAATTTTGACTTCCAAAAGTCTCGACTTTAAGGTTGAAGTGTGTTAATCTGGATTTTAAAAACAGAACTCTCAAGAAATTCCAAATCTCTACTTTGATATCGAGAATTTCATATTACAAACAACGCTAGCACTCAATTCTTGATTTAACTTCTCGTAATTCAATAACGTAAACATTTGTTAGTGGTCATAACTATCGAAATTCCACACCTTTGTATCTAGATTGAAACAAATTATTATAAAAAACACAATACTTTTATTATAGATGATTATAACATCGAATAAATAATAATCAACAATCACATGATAGCCCCAGCGACCAAAACCATTTTAGCAAAAGCGCTGTTACTATCTCTCACCAAATTGTTCGGTGAATCATACTCAATAATCTCTCCTCTACTCAACACCATAACTTTATCACACTCCAATATAGAATCCAACCTGTGAGCAATAATAAAAACGGTGCAATCCGAGAAATTAGCGTCAATAGCCTTTTGGACCATCTGCTCGGTTTCCGGATCCATATTAGCAGTAGCTTCGTCAAGAACAACGATTTTATTCCTCCTTACAATTGCTCTGGCTATAGAAAGCAGTTGTCTTTCACCAGAACTGAAATTCGTGTCTTCACAGACACATTCCAAATTGGGGACTTTATTATCTAAATTGACTTTGTGCAAGACTTTCCAGATTTCCTCGTCTGTGAACTCCTTCAGAGGATCTATGTTCGTTCTGATTGTTCCAGAGAACATTATTGGATCTTGGGGGATGATAGAGATGTGTTGTCTCATGTAATTCAGTGAGAGCTTCTTTGTGTCGATTCCATCGATGTGAATGGTACCTTCGTGGTTGTACAATCTGAATAAAGTTGCTATGATTGAAGATTTGCCAGCTCCGGTTCTACCGACTATTCCTATTTTTTCTTTGGGTTGGACCTTGAAGCTGATGTTGTTCAGTACTTTCTCTTGGGAGTTGGTGTAAGTTAACGATACTTTATTGTAGATTATTTCACCGTTGGTGGGCCAATTTGGTGTTTCTACACCAGCTGTTGTTTCTGATTCGACCTTGGTGTATTCCATGGCTCTTTCTACCGATGTCATTAGGTTTTCAGCTTCGGACCATTGCATTAAACCAAATTGTAAAACCATCGTTAGTGTTCCGGCTTGGGTTAATGTTAGACCAACATCTCCAGCTAGAGTACCTACAAAAAACAACATATTGATTTCGAATAAATTGTAAACTGTGGTACTTACCTGTATCGAAAAATAAGAATCTGGAAATAATAAAAGCGTTCAAAAGTACTGCAGAAAAGTCCATATAGAAACCGAACGCGTTCTCGGCACACATCGAAGTATATCTAGCACTAGTATATAAATCCTGATGTTTATCAAATTCGTTTCTCAGAATATCCTGAGCTTTGTAAGCTCTTACTGTTGTTAGTCCTTCCAGGGAAGCGTTTAAGTATCCAATAATTGGACTTCGAGCTAAAAAGCAGCGAAATCTAATTTCTAGTTGTAAGGTTTATTGAAGAAGAAACTTACTTGCTGCTTCCAATCGTTTTAAGCTTCTTGCTGTGGGCATATAAATAATTCTCATTAGAATTAGAACGACCAACATGACCACAGCGGGAACCACGAATTTCCAGTTTACATGCGCTAACATTCCAAATATTCCTGCTACACCAAAACCGGCCTGCAATATATATTTATACAGGATGAGTAATGATATAATGGGAGGATTAAATGATTATTTGAAATGGTAAAATAGTGAGTAATGTAAAAAGTAATTAAGTGAAAAACTAACAAACAAAATATTACTAACGTAAAAATAGATATATTTCTCTTTATGTGTTTTAAAAAATTATTTTTTTAATATTTCGGAGATATCGGTACTGTTCTCCAGAGCGACCACCCTATATATGATGAAATTATTTTTCTCAGTATGCATAAAAAACATTTTTTTATTAACTTACAACCATCACAAAATTCAATGTAAGTGGCAACATATCATCCACTACATACAAATCCTGAGAAAACCTGTTTAGAATATTCCCAATAAAAAACGTATCGAAAAATGACATCTTCGCATAAACCACACTCTGGATCATTTTCTTATGTAAATTAATCGAAGCATTCGTTCCAAATCTAAACAAAGCGTACTGTTTAATAAACTCAAATATAATTGATCCCACCAAAGCTATAGTATAGAGATTCAACGATTTCGAAGCTTTTAGTTCCACTTTTTCTATCTCCAGCAGCACTTGGTAGGTTTCGTTTTGCTCCTTGGTCATAGAAAGAAGATCAACATGTTGGTATTTATCATTGGTGATGGTTTCGGAATGTATCACTGGTATGGAATGGGTTGGGTGTGACCCGGCATTCGATAAAGAGGGATTTATAGCGTGAACATTGAGTAGTTTGATTTTTGTTGTATTTGAAGAATTCGAAGGGAAGTACATCGACATCAGCATGTTAATGTCTACAGAAGTGTTACCAAAATGTTTTTCTTTTATCCCTGATAGGAAGGATTCATGATTGACCCTAAAAAAACGTTTTACGGCTTTACTTCAAAGAGGAGATTGTACTGATTCAACTCACCAATTAGTTAACATAACCTGTGAGGAACTGTCAGCAAAAGTAGAACAAATATACAAACCAAGTATGAAAACCAGCATCAAAAACCCACCTCCAAACTTAATGTAATTCAAGTAAATATCATAAGCCACCCCACCAGATTTTTTAACTTCGTGGTAAATCTGCTTCTTCTGTTTAACAGGTGGTGGCGCTATCAGTTTTGTTTTTTCTGTAAGGTCCGGTTCCTTAACTTTATCGTCAGGATGTGGAGTTGGTGGTGGCATTTCGTGAACCTCTTCTTCCAATGCTTCGAGTAGTGCCGTAGACAACTCCTGGTGTTTTCCTATATACTTAATGTATCCGCTTTCCAGTATTATCGCTTGGTCGGATTTAGCGATGTGCCTGGCGTTGTGGGTGATCAAAAGTACTAATTTGCCTGTAAGGAATCCTAGAATGCATTCCTTGAATATTTGGTCTTGCACTTTGGGATCTAGAGCTGTAAGTGCGTCGTCTAGGAGATAAATATCGCTGTCTTTGTAAATTGCTCTGGCGAGGTTAACACGAGCCTGCTGGCCTTTACTCAGATTCATACCTCTATCTTGGACGATAGTGTCATCGCCTTTTTCTAATATTTCTAAATCATAACTAAGAGCACATACTTCAATCACCTACAAATAATACAATAGCGTATACAATAGTATTAAAAACAGATAAATACTCACTTTATTGTATCTATCATAATCGTATTTTTCCCCGAAAAGTATATTCTGCTTGATGGTAGCAGGAAACAACCAAGGATCTTGGGAAGCATAACTAATCCTTCCTCTAACTCTTACATCCCCAGAATCTATAGGAAAGTCTCTCAAAATCAATTTCACCAAAGAACTCTTTCCACATCCGAGATGTCCAGTCAGAACATTCAACCCTGCTGATAATTTAACGCTGATTCGCTTCAGTATGTCAGTGTCTTTTAAATTAACGGAAACGTCTCGGATGTCAATTTGAGGCTCATCGTCAGGCTTGTCCATGTAATCGGGTACCTCGTCTAATTCTAGAATGTTATTTATTCTTGATAGAGAAGCTGATAATTCTGCTATTAAAGAGAAAGCCCAAGTGAACATCATGGAGATGATTCCTCGAATGGTTAGGTAGGATTTCATTATGTAGAAAATCGATTCTGCGTTTACACTGGTGTTTAAATAAACGTAGAACATTACAATGACGTAGAATCCAATTTTGCCCAAGAGGTCACTGCTGACCATAAGGCTGAGTCTGGTGAGGGCTTTCAAGAGCAAAGTTTTTACTTCTTTCCTGAAAAAAAATGAAAAAAAGACAGGCAAAAATATTTAAAAAAAATGGGTTGTCTCTAATAAAAAAAAAATAGGCGGCGAAAGAACTTGAGGCAGAATCTTTATCTGAAGAAGAAAAGTAAACGTTTTTTCTGGAATGTGAAGACGAAATAATTGTTTAAAGTCAAAAATGCTCTAGTGCAAACCTATACAAGTATTCACAATATATGTTTTTACAAGGTTTTATTATTATTATTGTTATTATTTTTTGTGACAACTAACCCTGGTCATCCCTACTATTGCGATATATCCTCCCTATTTTTACGGAATTTATGCCTTACCTTCTCGTTTCACTGACTTTGTCAGCAAAAATTTTCTCCCACGTGTACATTTTTATAATTTTTATGGTCGACAGCACCTCTTGACTCTCCTGCAATCGATCGTCGGTTTTTTTGTTCATCTTTAAACGTAATCTCGATATTATCTTTGAAACGTATACTGAAAAGTTTCACTTGTACTTTCAAGCTTGTAAAATGCAAACGACATACTTACTTTGTATTGGGATCGCTGAGGCCAAAATCAACACTCCCAAAGTTGAGGAAACTCCGACTTTTGCATATATTAAGTAGCAAATGTAAAAAATTTGGATGATGCCTATCCAGAGATCGTTGAAAAGCCAAATTGCGCCCTCGAACATCGCAACATCTTTACTAATCACTGTTATAATATTTCCTAAAGAATTCAATACATTAATACCCTAAATGGATCCCTGTGGGGCTCAATTACATACCTAAACTTGTCTTTTCGAGTGACTTGGGGGTTAACTTTAAAGCTTTTCTGTAAATTAAAGAGGAGAAAGCGGTCCTTATTTGAATGGCCAATTGTACGAGATACATTAAATAATTATAGAAATATAGAATGTGTACTAGTTTCAACCCAATCAATATTCCAGCGTAATACAAAGCATCGTTCATAGTCATTTTAGTTTGGCCTGGTTTGAAATAAGCGACCAATTGGGATATAGCATCTGGTTCTAAAGAACTAAAACCAAGCATTTATTACAATATAATTATTTCAAATAATCTTTTATCTTATCACCTCGAGAGAAGTTTGTATGTAAGATTAAACAGTCCCAAAATAACATAATAAATTCCATAGCAATTCCACAATATTTTAATAACTGAGGGTTTGCTCTTATTTTTTTCAGCTTCGTAGGCATGTTCGAGCCTGTCTGCACATCGTTTGGACTTGCAGGATTTAATTACTTCGTACAAATCGTCATCTTCAAGATCTTTCTTGAAGCCTCGGCTGAATAGTCGCCGAGTGTACCTGAAATTAGTCCGATGAATATTTCGGAATGGGAAATAAACAAATCAGGAAAACATTTCAATTGTCAAACCATACAAAAAATTGTCTATAAATAGTCGTATCGTGTAACTTGAATGTAATTATTGATGTTTGTTGCTATTACCTTTAAACTTTAAGTTATAAATGGAACTTATAAATAATCATTCTTAATTTTCCAGTTTAATCGGTCGTTCTAGAGATTCGTAAAATAACTTTATAATTTTCTTATAAGTTATTTTTGCTAAATGTAAATATAACAATAATTTTAAAGTAAGAATAACTTTTACGAATAAGTAAAATTTACTGCGTAACCGAAATTGACTGTGTAAACAATTATTTTATACAGTTTAGTCAAAAGGTTTTATTCTACATGGATAATTTAACAATTTTTAAATCTATTTTCACTTTTCACCAAAATACAAAACGACGAATGACTTCGATACTAAATTAACATTTTTGATCATTCATTTTCACTAGAAATCCGAATTATCCCTTTAAAGTTAAAGAAAGAAAAGTGACCATATTTTTCCATTTTTTACTGGTAGATACAATTACATACAAATACATGTTTGGGGTTGTTTCTCTGGTCTTTATTACTTTTATTAAGAGATATTGAATTTGAATGGAAATGTACCAAAACAAGGTTTTTTTTTTCAAATCACCATATTTAATAATGTAAATAAAAATTAAAAAAATATTAAACGATCATGAAGAATATAAAGTAATAATAACATTATACGCAATAAGTTCCTTACAAAAGTAATTTGATGGTAATAGAAACTACTTCCCCTTAGTTGTAATTGTATGGTTAATTTTAAGTTATTTCTACCAGTAAGTAGTACCTAACATTTAAAGTTACATTATCGTTATTTTTGCTAGAATTCTGTGAAATTAACTTACAAAAATGTAATTAGAGAAAAAGGATTAGCAGTTTCCCTAGGATTTGGGGCTCTTTTTACATCATCATTATGATCCATATTCAATTCTATTTACACAAAACGCGGAACAAATTTAACAACACATCTTGCTCTTACAAAAAACGGACAACTTTTACTTTTCATCTACGATAAACATTTTTAATAAATTAGAACAATAATATCTTCAAATATTTAATTAGTACTGTAAGGATCTCAAATACAATGATATCTGTGATCATCTTTTATATACTTTATTTATAATAATCCATTAATTAAACAAGAAATAGTTTAAATAATAATCCTAGTAAAACATATAAATGCACATTTTTATAATGAAATTGGTTCTCGGAAATATGTTCAAATTAATGTTTGTAAATACTTTTTACAAGTAGTCTTTTTATTAATAAAAATTTATGACTGGCAGTAAGACAAAATAATGTAAAATTTGTATATAGTCAAAGATAACGTAATTCAAGATTAAAATTATTATTCCAATTTAAATAATGCTATTTTGTCTGCTGTTATTATTACGTAAATTATTTTTCTTAGGTATTTTAAAAAAATTGAAATATAGTGTTATAATAATAATAATAATAATAATTATAATAAGTTATTTCTAAGAAAAATTATTTAAGTTCAAGTCCTATTGCTATTAAAATCATATACTTTATAAACGAACATCCTGTATTAGATCATTGAATCATGACCATTAAAACAAAATACCAAAAATATTTCCAAAAAATCCGATCTAATTTCCAATTTTTCTGGCATGATGTGGTTTAATTCAATAGGCCTCGGACGTATCGATAAATTATATTTAACGGCCGTTAACGAGGACTTACTTATAACGTAATTAAGGATTCTTATTGTTTAAGTTTCAAGAAATATTTAAGAAAACGACCGCGGTCTATCATCACCACCATAAAGTATGATGATCTTTTTTTTCTTGATGACAATTTTAATTATTAATGATATTCCGCATAAACTTCAATGTCGACCAAGATGCAGGGTCGGGTTTTAACGACAAACAAATAATTTGTTACGAACAAATACCACATTATTTAAATTTTTTACTCGTTTACAAGAATCAGAAACTTCAATGAATTTTGCCTTAAACATCCTGTAGATTTTTATAATTTTTAAAGATAAATATTTATGTATTTTTAAACGCTTTTTGTAATATTAAATGGGAAAATTGTGAAACTTTAAAAATGTAGATTCTTTACAGTCTATATAAAACATAGAATCGAAGTCCAAGAAAATAATTTCGTTAATTTAAGCTTTCTTTACACAAAGTGGTTTAAATAATCAACGAAAGCTTTAAAAAAAAATAAGATGTTATTTCAGTCAATAAATGATTTTTTTGAAACAATAACACAAAATTTTCAAACAAATGAAACAACTCTTTTTTTATAGAAAGAAATGTAGATTTTTTAATTAGAATTATTTCCAATATTTTAATTTTGTTGATTTAAGATTTTCTATAATGGAGTATGTTAATAATTAAAGAAAGCTGTCATGTAAGAAAAAAAATATTATTTCAATAAATTAAATGATTTGTTTGAAACAACAACCCAAATCTTTCAAACAAATAGAACAGAATATTTAATTTAAACAACCTATTTATTGTCGGAAGAAATGCAGGTTTTTTAAGTTAGGTTACGTTAGTTAGGGTAAATTTTCATGCAATCCGTTTGAAAATCATATACAGTGTGTCCCACAAAAAAATTTGTTGTCAATATACAATATTTCAACGTGGTTTTTATATATGTGTATTAATACTATTATTTTTTATTAAATAGTCCTTGAGTCGGTCCTGAAATTACCTCCCACCATAATATAATTCAATAAAAATGTCTAAAGCTCGTCAACTCGATAAATTCATTCAATTTTGATGCATTTGTTTTGATCCCCGGCATGACGTGAGTTTGTTTCTTCTTCTTGGACAAAATAAATTATTTAAAAAATGCGGTTCTCCACGAAATTGATCATCGGCGGTGGAATTTTGATTGTCGGCACCGTTGTCTTTGGATTTCTGGGGTTCCAAACTTTAGTGGAGTTCGGTGTTAAAGATGTAAGTTTTTTCCGTCCAAACCATCTAAAAAAATATAAAAGTAGAAAAGGAACTCATTAGGCCAATTGAACATTTTAAATATTCCGTTTCACTAGTTTCAAATAATTGGGATTTTGTTCCAAATAAATTATTTAATTGGCCGAAACTTCACTTAAAAATTTTATTTTTTGTTTAAATACTTTCGTTTTTTATTCAAATAAAATTCCTATTTAAAGAATCTGCATTTTTCCTATAATAAAAAAGTTGTTTAAAATAAATATTCTGGTCTATTATTCCAAAAACATGGTTACTTGTTTTAATAGAATTATTTAGTAAGTTGAAAATCTTATTATTTATTTCTAACTTACGCTGTTTAACTAAAGCTTAAATTAAAAAAACAAATTGCTTAAAATATGATTCAGGTTTAAAAAAATCCGTATTTCTTCCCGCAATAAATTACTTATTTAGACTAAACAAACTGTGTAAAAATTATAAATGAATGCATTAATTATTGTTCATAGATTTTTTAAATTATAAAGATGGTTCTTCAAAAAAATTCAAAATTAATAAAGCAGAAAAGAGTTTTGCTCAAAAAATTTGGATTTTTATTTCAAACGTTATTGAATTGATTGAAATAATATTTTTTTTTCCTTATATGAAAGCTTACGTTGATTATTTCCAACATACTCCCTTAAAGAAAAGCTTAAATTAACAAAATTTTAAGATTCTAAATGATTCCAATTAAAAAAAATCTGCATTTATTTCCACAATAAATGTTGTTTGAAATCAACATTCTGTTTTATTTGTTTGAAAAATTTGTTTTATCATTTCAAACAAATTATTTAATTCATTGAAATAATATTTAATTTTTGTTGATTATTTAAAATACTTTTTAAGCAAAGCTAAAATCAATAAAATTATTTGCTGATTTATAGAACTTATATTTCTTCCAAATATAAATAAGTTATTTAAATTATTCTGTTTTACTTGTTTGAAACATTTGGTTTTTATTGCTAACAAATCTTTTAGTTGATTAAAATTTCACGTATTAAATATTTTATTTCTTGTTTAAAGCTCTTTGTTGCTACAAAATTATATATTGGAAATGCAATTTTAATTTAACAAAATCTGCATTTTCTCGCAATATAGTAGTTTGAATTAAACACAAGAAATTTGAAATATGAACGCTTTTATTATTCTTCACAGTAAAGTTATTTTAAAAAATTTTTGTAAAAATAAATACAAATATAATGTTTAAACTCAAATATATAATCGCCCTTGTTTATATAATAAATATTATGTAATTGCTTAAATATTGTTTAAAAAAAAATTGAAAAACTATTTTAATAATAATAATAATAATAATAAATGAGAATCGTGTAATAATTTTGGTCTGTAAAATTTGACCACTAAGATACAGGGTGTTTTATCGATTTGACTCGTTACAATATTTCTTTTATTTTTATATTAAAAAAGCGTAAATTTGAAAAATCTTTAACCCAAAGTGGTTCTTTTGAAATATTGTTATATTAGCAATATTTTGAATGTTTTTAAGGTTTTAAACTGTTGGGAATTCAAACAGAACTTCATTAAATTTACTTTTTATTTATTGTCAATTCAAACTTTATATAAAACTTTGGTAAACAACAAAATCTTCTTCACACCAATTTAAATTTTTATCTAAGATTTAATTAACTAGAAACCCAAAATCCTTCAAATAAAATCCAACTTAGCACGATAACAATTAAATACAAGACCTTGATTGTACAATTTCCTAAATATAAATCTTTGAATGATATATTTCCAAATAGAAGTATGTACTTTTTTCGTCTTTTACCGTAATTATCACATCATAAAAAGCTAGATAATGAGATTCCTAAAAATTATAATAGCAATTCGCAATTGTGCCAAAACAAATAATTACAGAACTATTATTAACCCGACCGTATAGTACAAAGTTTGATTAATCTGACATTATTATAATAATAAATCTCTTTAGGTAGAAAAATAATTTAAAAACATTGACTTAAAAAAATATTGAGCCGTGCGAAATGGTCACTTTAACACGCTTAGCGCAAGAATTTTTTTTTACACCCAATGCGAAATGCCCTCTTTTCCTTTTAAATTAATTATGCTCCTGTATTTTTATATGTTGATTTCAATAAAAAAGTAAAATATAAAATTTTAGTCTATTTCTTATTTTCAGCAAACAGCTTTAAGGAAAAGAAACGAAGTAAGGAAAATCTATTTGAAAATTCCTTTTCCCTTGAACTTTAAGATACATTTTTTCAATGTGACTAACCCTATGGAAGTGCAAAATGGCTCAAAGCCAATTCTCCAACAAATAGGGCCTTATTGCTACAAGTAAGTTACTTAATAATATATAGGGTGCACAAAAAATTGCACAAACTATCGTTTAAAATCACATAAAATATTATCATTCGTATTGCTCATATATCTTAAGTTTTCTTTGATATAAACAATCATGATTTTATGAATCTGGTGTAGTGAAGTGTTTTCTTTGTCCTGAAGTGAACAATCAACATTTTCTTTATCCTGTACCTCAATTCCTTAGTTATAAAATGGCAAATATCTTTTCATTTGTAAATGCGTTGTAGTGAAGTATTTTTTTCTCATCCTAAAGTCAACAATCAACATTTTTTTTATCCTGGATTTCAACTTATCTACTTGAGATTTCCTTGGTTAGAAAATAGTATTTTTGGAAAACCAAGAAAACTTATATATATATGTCCTAAGTGAAAATTTAAAAAAAAATATTTGTCCTTAAATATACAAATTTGGATAATTTTCTTAATTTATTTATAAATAGACACAATTATTAATAGACCTGAACCAACTTTTTTTTATATATTTAATAACAATTATTTCCAGGAACAACACTGGGAAATTTAAATGTTTCTAATAGAATTCTCGAAAATAATTTTATAAATAAAATCTAATTAATTATTCAAGAAATTTTTTTTCTAATTAGTACAACGCATGGTTGATTCAATTAAAAAAAAACCAACCTGCAGATTTTACTACATGGATTTGTCTATAATTTTTTTTTAGTTTTGGGTAGCCAATTTCTTTTTTTTGGACTTTTTATATTTTTACAAAATAAATACATCTTTCAACATATACAGAGCGAACCAACAAACTACACAAATTACCATCACAAATAATTCAAAAATTATCATCCACAACATATATTTATTAATAGATATACGTAAAACAAGTAATAATAAGTGGTTGTGGAACTAGAATTCGATAAGTTTAGAATAATTAATGGCGACTTTGTTGATTTATTGTTCGTAATTAAACCGAACCCTTCAATCAAAATGCGATTCAATATAATTTAGAAGATTTAATTAAATGTATTTTACGTTTAAAAATCATATTATTATGAAAAGGGTTGGACCCTCTTCCTCAGAAAGGCCTTCAAGTATCTGTTATTAAACAATTTTCAAGTGCATAAATATAATTTATTAAAAAAATGCAAATCAATCTTAATGCAAATTCGATCGAACACGTAAACTTGTACATAGGAGAAACAAAATGATGCATAAGAGTGAGAATGAAAGAACATTGAAATTGAAAGATAAATGGCATTCCATTCTAGTATAACAGAGTATCAGGTTTCTGTATATAATTCAGAAGTTGTAATTAGCGTTTTCAAATAATAATAATAGTAAAAAATGCCTTCAAGTATGTGTTACGAAATCTTCTATTTTATGAATGACCTCTTATATTTTTATAATTTTGAAATATACTCATTGTGTACAAATATCTTTATAAGAGATCTAAGGATAAAAAATACGGTTTTTTTTCAATACCGACGTTTCGATTTTTACAAAAACATCCTCAGAGCACTACAATACAATAAAACTATCTTAATAGATACATGACAATGTAAGTTTTTTGCTAATTAACAACGCTAGTACATTAATGAAACAAGTATTGTAAATATTTTTTTTTTGGCTTTGTAGCGAGTATAAAAACAAAATAAACGTAATGGACAACAGTGGAGAGGACAGTTTAACTTACGACGCTTTTGATATTTACACATTCAATAAAGAACGTTCCCGAAATTTGTCGGATGAAGATTATGTCACTATTTTGAATCCTCTTTTGGTGGTAAGTTGAATTATTATTATTTAAAGTGGAGAAGACTGCACTAAAAAAAGTTTACTAATCCCTAATTTATACTGTTCGATCTCCATCAACTCAAGTCCATTATTTTTTTGCAATAAATAGTAAAAATCCTGCCTTAAAATATATTTTATATTGAACAAGAGTTTTCTGCATTAAAAAATAAAATTTACTGCTATGAAAAACAAATTTTCTCTATCTTTTCCGCAATAAAAAGGACTATTTTATTTCAACAGAAACAAGGATTTGAGTATTGAAATACAAGAATTTTCCGAAATAAATAACAATTTTTTTTTAATAAAGAAGCAAAAATTTTCTGCACTAATAAAGAACAATTTTCTGGTGTAAAAAGTAATAGAATAGTAATAGAACAAGAATTTTTCATGATAAAAAAAAAACAATTTTCTCGACTAAAAATCAAGAATTTTCTTGAAGTAAAATATAATAATTCTGTATTAAAAAACAAATATTTTTCAAAAAGCACATATACTATAATTAGTATTTGGTTCAAGAATCTAACCAGAAGAGGAAAATACCTTTTTTACAAAAAAAATCTGTATGCCCCATTCCAGTTTAAAAAGATCTGCTCGTAAAAATTAATTTACCAAAAATTCAGCCTCTTTAAACAAACATTAAAGCTTTATTCCAGTTTAAAATAATCTGCTGACGAAGATGAATCTACCAAAAAATCAGCCTCTTTAAAAAAACCATTAAAGCTCTATTCCAGTTTAAAATAATCTACTGACAAAGATAAATCTACCAAAAATTCAGCCTCTTTAAAAAAACCATTAAAGCTCCATTCCAGATTAAAATAATCTGCTGACGGAGATGAATCTACCAAAAAATCAGCCTCTTTAAAAAAACCATTAAAGCTCTATTCCAGTTTAAAATAATCTACTGACAAAGATAAATCTACCAAAAATTCAGCCTCTTTAAAAAAACCATTAAAGCTCCATTCCAGATTAAAATAATCTGCTGACGGAGATGAATCTACCAAAAAATCAGCCTCTTTAAAAAAACCATTAAAGCTCTATTCCAGTTTAAAATAATCTACTGACAAAGATAAATCTACCAAAAATTCAGCCTCTTTAAAAAAACCATTAAAGCTCCATTCCAGATTAAAATAATCTGCTGACGGAGATGAATCTACCAAAAAATCAGCCTCTTTAAAAAAACCATTAAAGCTCCATTCCAGATTAAAATAATCTGCTGACGGAGATGAATCTACCAAAAAATCAGCCTCTTTAAAAAAACCATTAAAGCTCTATTCCAGTTTAAAATAATCTACTGACAAAGATAAATCTACCAAAAATTCAGCCTCTTTAAAAAAACCATTAAAGCTCCATTCCAGATTAAAATAATCTGCTGACGGAGATGAATCTACCAAAAAATCAGCCTCTTTAAAAAAACCATTAAAGCTCTATTCCAGTTTAAAATAATCTACTGACAAAGATAAATCTACCAAAAATTCAGCCTCTTTAAAAAAACCATTAAAGCTCCATTCCAGATTAAAATAATCTGCTGACGGAGATGAATCTACCAAAAAATCAGCCTCTTTAAAAAAACCATTAAAGCTCTATTCCAGTTTAAAATAATCTACTGACAAAGATAAATCTACCAAAAATTCAGCCTCTTTAAAAAAACCATTAAAGCTCCATTCCAGATTAAAATAATCTGCTGACGGAGATGAATCTACCAAAAAATCAGCCTCTTTAAAAAAACCATTAAAGCTCTATTCCAGTTTAAAATAATCTACTGACAAAGATAAATCTACCAAAAATTCAGCCTCTTTAAAAAAACCATTAAAGCTCCATTCCAGATTAAAATAATCTGCTGACGGAGATGAATCTACCAAAAAATCAGCCTCTTTAAAAAAACCATTAAAGCTCTATTCCAGTTTAAAATAATCTACTGACAAAGATAAATCTACCAAAAATTCAGCCTCTTTAAAAAAACCATTAAAGCTCCATTCCAGATTAAAATAATCTGCTGACGGAGATGAATCTACCAAAAAATCAGCCTCTTTAAAAAAACCATTAAAGCTCCATTCCAGATTAAAATAATCTGCTGACGGAGATGAATCTACCAAAAATTCTGCTTCTTTAAAAAAACCATTAAAGCTCTATTCAAGTTTAAAATAATCTGCTGACGAAGATGAATCTACCAAAAATTCAGCCTCTTAAAAAAACTTTTTAATTCCCCATTCCAACTCAAAATACTCTACTTAACCAAAATTCATCTACCAATAATTTAGCCTCTTCAAGGATAATTTTAAAGGACCCATGGCAGTATGTTGAAATTGGTCTTCGTATAACAAAACAAATCAGCTTCAGATTCTCTCATATTTTAAATTTCTAATTAAAATTCCTAGCTAATCCACCATAATAAAGGGAATCTATAGCTCTTTACAAGCTGAATACGTTCAGTTCACTTCCTCTTCGTAAATGTGAATTTAACTGAACTTAAGACTGTTGTGCTTTGCAGGCGATGGTAAACAGAGTAGCAAACGACTCACCGGCTCTATTATCGATATTAAACCAAGCAATAACGAGCATCTTTAGAAACCCTCAGTCGATCTACCTGACCGACAAAGTCAAGAATATCCTCTTTAACGGAATGCAACTGAATTGCCAAGGAACGGATTTCGCAGCCAAAGCGGTTTGTTCCCAACTGAAATCCGTGCCGGGAGTGACGGAGTCCAAGACTGAAAAGGGGATTCTCCTGTTCTCCCTCATCGGCCCAGTGAGTGATTCATTTTTGTGGAATTTATCCATAATAAAAAAGATCAAGATTCGCTTAAATTGCATTAACAAAGAGTTTCAAGATTGACAGATTTCATATAAGACTAATTAATTTCATACCATAAACATTTCAAGCAATCATCATTAACCAATATGTACAGTATGACTTGTGCTATAATCTTCTTCTTCTTCTAAAAAAAAATGCTTAATATTTTATATATATTTAGTCCAAAAAGTAATCTAAAATAATTTAATTTTCCAAATTTAATTGCCTCGCCACTACTATATACTGATACTGTTGGTTTAATTGTTCTGTTGAGTGAAGGTTTGTTTTTAATCTCAATGAGGTGTTTTGCGTAATGTAACTTATCTGGTTGTTTTAATCAGTGTTCATTGTACCTTATTTCAAAATTTCTAGGGATATGTCCAATATAGACAATCCCGACAATTTATTTTGTAAATCCCTTTTTTTTTTAATTTAGCGAAATTCAAGGAAATTCAAGATAAGTATCATTTACCTCTTTTTTTTATTGATTCCTTTTTAATTTAGCAGAAATCGCGTTCGGGGTTTGAGTCGTTTTTAATTAAATGTTATTTTTTAGAGAAATGCGACAGTGGCTAATACGATCAAAGTCATGAGAGGGATTCGAAACTACAAAGACCTGGGAAGAGTAATGGAAGTTGATGGAAAAAAACAGATACAGTTGTGGGGTTCTGACGATTGCAATCATTTCCATGGGACCGATGGGTGGATTATTCCCCCATTATTAAATCCAGAAGATGGTATACAAGTTTTCACCACACATTTATGCAGGTAAAATTAAGGGAACAAATTTATTAATTTCTATTCTAAATGACAAAACTTAAATTTTATCTAATAAAAGTACATGTAAATATTAAGAATTTCATTGAGAAATAATGTCTGGTAACATAATTACAAAAAATGAGAAAACTTTTTCAACTTGGAAAAAAAATAATTTCAAAAATAAAAAACTTCATTCATTAATAAATACTTAAAGCGGATTATGATGTTATGAGCTTTTTTTGAGGTTTTAAAATTTAGAATAGAAATATACTATTTTTTTTAGAAATATTGACCTTCATTACATCCGTAACGACGTAATAAAAGGGATTCACGTGCGTAGATACGAAGCGGATCTTGGGGATCAAACCAATAATGAAGCTGATAAATGTTATTGTTCTACACCGAAAACCTGCCTCAAGAAGGGGCTCTTTGATGCCTCAAAGTGTATGGGAGCTCCCATCATTGCGAGTTTGCCACATTTTTTAAATTCAGATGAGATTTATCAGACACAAGTCCAGGGCCTCAACCCGAACTGGGATGATCATATTATAAATATTAATATTGAACCTGTAAGTAAATAATCGAGTGTTTTAGAAAATTCTGTATATCTAATATATTATTAACTAGAACTTATGAAAATCTTTGTAATTCTTTTAATTTGGTTTTATTTATATTAGTTTCATTTCATTTTTATTTCTACAATTCTTTTGGTTATAATTTGTGTTCTTTATTTGTTTCATTTTTACTCAAACAACTCATATCTAATTGTATTTTTCTTTCCCAATTTTGCTCTCAATTTATTTTTCTTAGTAAACTATAATTTATAAAAGAGATATTTAATTACGCACTTTTAAATAGAAAATACTTTGTTAACCAACATCGCAGTGGGTTTAAAATGCAAATATTTATTATACATGGAAGCTGAAAGTTTTAATCAAAAGCTGAAACTTTGCTCATAGAATCTACACGAAGTTTCTTTTTCAATCAGGAAGTAAAATATTTTCTCAGACCGATAGTTTTTATTAAGTTTAACGAACATTTTCTGGCGAGTAATAAAAGCAGCGTCGCTATTACTAATACTATAACAACATAATTTTAAAATGTTAATATTACCACGAAAATTGAACCGAAAAATGAAAAGAAAATTAATTATAGTTAAATAAAATTAGGCGTATTTGTGTCGGCATAATCTAATATTTAATTAAATTTCAAATTTCATTATTGAAGGAAATAAAGGGACGGAGTTTTCCAAATCGTGCAACTAATTTCTCGTTATTTCAGCTCCTTCACTCTTTCTTTATCTCCTCAAAGCATTCAAATAAAAACAGATGATGTTTTTTAATTGGCGTGTTTTTTTATAATTTTTTTATAGATGACTAGTGCTCCTTTAAGTGTGAGGATCAGGATTCAAATGAGCCTAGAAATACGTCCGCAGCCTAAAATAACAGTTATGAATAATGTACCAGTTGCTTTACATCCTATGTTTTGGTTAGAAGACGTAAGTATTATTTTTTCTTCTTCTATCTTCTTCTTCACTTCCATTTCATAATAATCGAAGATTATTTAAAACAAAAAATATCGACGTTCACATAAACTTTATTTCATAATTCCCACACGTAATAAAAGGAAATTGAGTTTAAATTTCACAATTGTTTTAGATTCGTGCGAAATAAAAAAATGTACCACTGCAGAACGCAAGATTTTTGTAGATTTTTTAATTTAGTAGGATTTTTCTAGTTTCGTTTTATTTTTGTCATAATTTTATTTTGGTTTTCAGGATTTTCTTTAATTTCGCAGGATTTTTCTAATTTAGGTTTGTTTTGGAAGGATTTTCGCAGTGGCGCTTGAACTTATCAGGATATTCCATTTTGCAGGCATTTTCTTTTATAATTTTGATTTACCAAAAGAAAAACATAAAAAAATGTTAAAAAGAAAATAGTATAAAAAAATCATAAAATTGATTAGAAAACATGAAACAAAAAGAGGTCAAAGAATACATAAAAAAGAATAAGGATACAAAGAATGAAATAAAGATGAAACAAAACTAGACAAGGACACAAAATGTCATAAAGATGAAATTAAAAAACCGAAATTAGCGAAAAAAAGAAAATTACAAAAGGAGGAATTTGAGTAATGTCAAAACTTAGAATAAAAGTCAAGACAAATTTGAGAAAGAACGAAAATAAGAAAATAAATTAACTATGAACAATCAAAACAAAATTAAAATATCGATACTAACAAAGAAATTAATAAAGAAGTAAATTAAAAAAAATGAAATTAAGAAGTACCAAACGGTAAAAATATAGTGAAATTATTTGGGAAAATAAAAAAATCTTATATGAACATAAAAGAATAAAAAAAACCATAAAAATTTGGAAAATTGAAAAAACTTATAAAAATCTTCGAATTATATAAAAAAGTCAACATACCCTACATAACAATTAAAAATGTGTGAGAAATTCAAATAATATGAAAGATAGAATAATATTCACAGATGATTCAAATCAAAATTAAAATTAACTTATCAGGATTTTCTTTAATATCACAGGATTTTTATAATTTAACCTTAATTTATTAGGATTTTTTCCTAATTAAACTTTCACTTATCAGAACTTTCTTTGTTTTCGCAGAATTTTTATAGTTTTGGCTTGTCTTGGCAGGATTTTCTTTAATTTGATGGATTTTCCTGGTTTTCTTTATTTTAGAAAAATTTTTGTAGTTTCAATTTGACTTGTCAGAATTCTCGTTTATTTTGTAGAATTTAACTTTGATTTATCAATATTTTTTCAAACTTAGCGCAATTTGCCTAATTTAACTTGGATTTACCAAGATTTTCTTTAATTTCGCCGAATTTTTCTATTATTGCTTTGTTTTGGTAGGATTTTTGTAGTTTGATTTATCAGGAAATTGAGTTTAAATTTCACAATTCTTTTAGATTCGTGCGATAAAAAATTGTAAAAAAAATTAGAAATATGAAACCCGCTTATCTCTAACATCGGAACTTTCAAAAGTATCTCCTCTATTCTCTAATTTTTCTCGAGTAACTTCATAAATATTTTTTTTAGGGAATGGACTTGGAAGGACCTCTTTACAACAAAATCTACAACATATTAATCCTGTTAAAAATAGCAACTTCGATGCGTTGGGTTATCTTAATCCTATCTTTAGTTCTTATCGGCTACGGATATTTTCTTTACTTCAAGAACAAGAAAAGCATCAAAATCACTCCGGTTCATCAAAGTTCTTCGGCTAAAGAAGTCCCAGGGTTCGCCAGAAGCACCAACGACCTCATGGACCAGCTCAGAACAGAAACGAACACAAATGGGAAGAGTTTTAATAACAATGGGAATAAAAACATTATGAGCGGACATGAATTTGATAGATACGGATAAAAGTTTGTGTGGGGGATTGGGTAAAATTTTCTCAGTCTGTTTAATGGAGATTTTACCAGGGATTTTTTTTCCAAGGTCATTGGTAGCGAATGCAAGACACAGTGAAAATCAAATATATTTTATTTGCAACATTAACCTACATTGTTGTTTAAAATTAGATATAGATAATATTTAGGTTGAAATAGTTTTGCATTTACATATTAAATGTTTTAAGCGAAATATTAAGTATCTTTAACCAACGAAATCATTTATTTGACTTAAAGAAATTTGTTTATATAAAACAAGTTATATTTTTTTAAAACAATAATTAACTTTTTCTGATATTTCATTCATTTCATTAAACTATGACAAAATAACGTTTTTGTTAATAAATTAATCGACCAATGACAAATATATTTATTGTTTTAAATTAAATAAAAATTGGTTTCAATTAAAATCGTATTACATTTATATTTTGAATGTTTTAAACTAACTAAATTCTTTATTTAGAAAAAAAATTCTTTAACTAAAAAAAATATTTATTTTTGTACACTGTTCGGTAAAGGTCTGTGAAAAATAATCCTGCAAGATTTTAATTTATCAGGATTTTATTCCTTTGATATTAACGTTATAAAAACAGTAATTTCGAAGGATTCCCAAAGTTTGATTTATCAGGATCTTCTTTGATTTCGCAGGATTTTTCTAGTTTAACATTGATTTTCGAGTATATTCTTTAATTTTGCAGGATTTTTCTAGTCTCTCTTTATATTGGCAGAAATTTTATACACTCATTTTGATTTATCAGGATCTTCTTTGATTTCCCAGAATTTTTCTAAATATATTTTTGACTTACCAGGATTTTTTTTAATTTCGCGGGATTTTTCTAATTTAGCTTTAGTTTATTTTTTTAATTTCGCAGGATTTTTGTAGGTAACTTAGCATTGATAAGAGTTCAGCAGGAAAAAATCGAATTAGAATAAGCATTTCACACTTAGGGAGATACTCTACTGAGCGCTCAGAAAAACAATATCGAATTTTCAATATTAGATTATTTTTGTTGTAAATTAAAAAATAGAATTTACAACCGCACTTGTTATTAGTTAGATTTAGAAGACACGAAATAATTATAAAAAATTTGTAGTAAGCAGTATTTACAGTACAAACTATACAGTCTGTATTTTTTGTATTTATTTTATTTTGATGTACCTGTATAAAAATAAGTAGCAAAATACCAAAAAAATTTACATATTTTATATTTAGCATTATAAAAATTATTCTTATTTAGATAGAACTCTATAATAGTTAAAAAACTGTATGAAAAAAATTACTTTCTCAAAAAAATTTCACTGTTCGTAACTGAAAATTTGAAAGAGACAACTTGAAAATAGGAAAATAGATAAAGACTCTCTATTTCGTGTTATTATTTATTATTAATTATTGTTAGTTGCAGGTTAATTAATTGTTATATATGTTAGTGATATAGTACCATATGTCAAATGTCAATATATAAATGAATTATGATAATTTAAATAAAACTCATTCAAATGTGAAAATGTTTGTTTCTTTTTATTTTATCTGATTAGTGGAATATTTATTGTATTGCAATAATATTCCAAAGAAACTTTCTACAACATAACAAATTCCATTTCCTTTCAATTACAATTGAAAACCAAATTCGTTTCAATTTATAAAACTATTAAGTTTTGTATTTCTTCGATAATAAATATTAATATTTCGAAGACTTTCCTGGAAGTCATTATAAAATGTTCTTAACAAGTTAATTCCGGAACTGTCTTTCAAATTCTTATAAATAGTTTATTTATTACGGGAAGGTTTTTAAATTGAACTCATATTTTTCTATTTTCTTCTACGAAGTTTCCAATAAATCTTCATGAGTTGCCACGTTGTGTTATTCGGTAAAAGGATTTTAAATCTTTATATAAGGATATTGCTACAATTATCCAGTAACAAAAGACTTAGCTAAAATAATATACAGGAAGAGTAATTTTATTGTGTGCATAGGCTTCAGCTACTAAGCAGATGTACTTACAATTCGGCGAGTTATTGCATTTGAAATTTTTCGCGAAAATTAGTTAAATTTGTATTTTAGTAAAAACATCCAGAAAAATAATCCCATGTATTTTGCCTTTTTTAATCCAAAATTGGCTTTTGTTTTCCGTAGGTCGAATAATTTTCCAGAAAATGTAATTTTTCCAAAATTTTTCAAGTAGAAAAATCTGAAAGCCAAAAAACTCGATTTTGAAGGAAATTGACGTCGAGCTCAATAAAGTTTTTTAGAAAACTGGGGTGCAAGGTAAAAACCCAAGTTGTAAACAAAAAAAGCCGAGTTATAGAATAAACTGTAAAGTAAAATGAAACGGACACTTTCACGATGGGATCAGAGCAAAAAAATCTAAGAAAAATAATAAATCTTATCTAGCGACTTAAAGCATCTTCTCTAGGGATTCAGAAAATCTTATCTTGCAACTCGGAACAGTTCTATTCTATTATTATGAGAGGAATTAGATTTGTTGACAATCATTTTCCCCTATGAGTAGAAAGTGGGTGTCTAGAAGATTAGGAAAAGTTAGACCATCTGGTGGTGCCAACTAAAAAAAGAATAATAATAATAAAAATTTCATTAAAACTAGAAAACTAGGAAGAGTTAGACCATCTGGTGGGACTAAATAAAAAAAGAATATTATTAATAATAATAATTTCATGGAAATTAAATGATGAGGAAAAGTTAGACAATCTGGTGGGACAAAATAAAAGAATAATAATAACAATTCCATTGAAACTAGAAGACTAGGAAAAGTTAGACCATCTGGAGAGACAAAATAAAAAAAGAATAATAATAATAAAAATTTCATTAAAACTAGAAGACTAGAAAAAGTTACACCATCTGGTGGGACCAAATAAAAAAAGAATAATAATAATAATAATACTAATAATAATAACAATAACAATAAAAATAATAATAATAATATAATAATAATAATAATAATAATAATAATAATAATAATTTCATAGAAACTAGAAAACTAATAATAATAATAATAATAACAATAATAGGCAATTAAGCAGGTTTTCATAATACCATTTTTTTACCCAGTATTTAAAAGCCACCCATTTTTATCCAAAAACTGCATCTTACTATTAGTTTTCAATTTCTGCTATTAACTCGACAGTAATAACGAAATTGAACAGTTATTGGAATTCCGGACATATCCCAGCAGTAATTACCTTTATTTCTATAATAATAGATATACTATTTACATAATTGTTTAACAAGCTTCAAATGCTATAAAAACAGATAAATTAGATTAAAATACTGTATAAAAAATGGGTGGTTCCTAAATTGGTCGGACCTTAGAAATTTCCTCTCAGTTCGCCAACCGGCCACAAACACCTACTTTCTATTATTACATACATAACAAAATTTACAATTTTTTAATTATTATTTCCCTGGCTTAAGTGCCGTTTCCCCCGCCCAATCAACAACCGTACAATCGTGCCAGACGAACTGCCCCTTGAGATTGTGGTTCCCGAGGGCGACGTACAACGAACTAGCGGCTCCTTCGTCGGGACTCATGTTCCCGTTCCCGTTCAAATTTGTCTGGACCAGTCCGGGATGCACGCAATTCACCGAAATATTGCGGTTTGGGGGATCTGCATCCGCTTCCCTCTGGAATATGAAAGTCATCACGCACACGCCCAGTTTCGACATCTCGTAGTTCTCGCTGTAGCCCAGCTCTTCGTGCTTGTTTTGTTTTACAGCACTAGAAATACGAAGTGGTTTGGTTAAGTGGTTAAACTCATTAAGGGTTGGGAACTTACTCGAGGTATTCGTCCATTAGTTTGTTGAGATGGGGTATATCTAATGTTGGTGAAGAGAATTTGGTTTTTAAAGCGTCGGATTTAATTTTGTTTAAACGACCTGCGTCACTGGATACGTTAACCACCCTGGCATTTTTTCTTAAAAGAGGAAAAAGTGCTTGAGTTAGTGCCAAAGTTCCCCCATAGTTAACACCCACTGTCTTCTTTGCTTTATCGAAAAAACTTTCAGCAGAATTCCTCTGGGATAACAGCATAATATTATTCTTTCAATTTTTGCATTTACTATCTACTTTTGTTTTTATAAATATTTACCCCAACGTGTACAGCAGCGTTATTGACTAAAATATCCAGTCCTCCCCAATAGGTTTTAACGTAATCTCTAAATCTGTTGATGCTGTCAGGGTCGCTGATATCGAGATGATGAAACTGGAGGTTCCACTCGTTCTCCCAATCCAGTTTTTTAACTTAGCAACCGCTTCTTCGCCCTTTTTGATAAGATGATGCCACCGAAATTTTCGAAAAGGCCTTTTACGATGCAAAAGCCGATGCCCGTGTTTGCTCCGGTAACCTGAAAATTTATAAATTAATATATACAAAATTTAGAGTTAATAACAAACAAGATCGTTAGTTCAGGTATAATACATTTACTGAAAATAATAAAATTAAAATTTAATGTTGGTAAAAACATATGGAAAACGGTATATTTCGTATAAGTAAAATAATTTTAGAGAAAATATAATTTTTGTAATATTTTCCATGTTTAAAAACGAATAATATGAAAACGAAACCAAAAATCTCGATTTAAAAAAAATTGAAGTCGCGTTTCAATAAAATTGCTTAGAGAACGTGGGTACATGGTAATGGTTCCAGCTATAAACAAAAAAGTTCCGAAATTATAGAATAAACTCCGCAGAAAAGGATGGGGATATTTTCGCTATGGTGTCAGAGCAGAAAATCTAAGAAAAAAATCTAGGGACTCAAGGAATATGGATTCAGATTCTTTAAACTTTTAGCAGTTTTATTGTAATACCATAAAAATAATTAGTTTCGTTTACAATAATTGGCTGTTAAGTTTAATTTAAAGAAGAGCTTAATTTTTTTTTAAGTACTTACTACTGTTTTTTTTTTGTTCTTTTTGTCTATTAGGAAAGATAATATTAGAGTTCTAATATTGTAAATTTAGCTTTTCGAACATTGCAATAAACATGTGTTGCGTCAATTTTATTCAAAATTTCTTAGTTTTGGTTTTATTCTTGTGAGATAATTTGATATAGTTCTATTTATCACACCCATAAGTTCACTCTTGGGAAGTAAACTCCAAAAAATTATAATTATTTTGTGGTATAATTTATATATATATATTATATAAGTTTTCAATATTTTCTAAAACAAATTAGCCAATAAACAGTAACATCGCAGTAGTTTCCTAATGAAGAAAATCTAAGGTTCATAATGAAACTTTTTATCTAACTCAAGGTCCTCATTAATAAAAATAATTTAGAATAATTACCTGTAGTATCTAATAAATGCATTAAAATAATTTTAGTAAAAAAACTACTTACAAGCGCAACTTGTTGGAACGCCATAACTTACTACTAATTATTTGCCCCGCTACTATAAAATTTATTTCAATTTTATAATACTTAAATACATTTTTCAGATATGCCAGGAATTTTCGATTAAATTTCAATCTTAGTTTTATCAGTCATTAAACCAATTTAAAAATTGTTTGTTGATTTGAATAAAGATAATTAATGAATTACTTTTTCACTTGAAATTGTATGATACAAAAATACATAAAGTTGTTCTAAATATTAAGATAGAGAGACATAATCATTATTCTAAATAATTATGATAATGTTGTAGTACTTTGATTACACAGGCCAAGGTACCAAAAAAGACGCAAAAACCTAACCTTATTTTTGACAACCTAACCTAACCTAACCTAACCTAACTTAATCTAACCTAACCTAACTTAAAAGTTTAGAATTTTACAGAATCTTCGAGAAAAGGAGAAAGAAAAGGACACGAATAGGAAAAACTGACATAAAGAGCAACAGTCAAGTTTTAAAGTATGAGGAGATCAATTGTTATTCACGATAATTTTGTATTTTGATGCAGTTTTGTGAAATTTTTCTTGTTAAAAATTTTTTTTAATCCCACAATATTGAAACGTTTTCTCATTTAATCTTCCAATTTACACGTATCGTTATTATTTTTCTAATAAGTGCGGTATGTGATAGGATTTCGATTGGGTGAAATAAAAATCATAATTGGAACATGATAAATGTTTAATAACAGTGCCAACGTTTACAAAAATATGATATTTGTTCCTTATCATAGGAATAAAATTTATTCGTTTAATAAATATTTTACTTTAGGTACTTTTGAAATACGCTTTATAAAAATAACCATTAACGATTCTTATGAAAAAGTGTTTGTTTAGCAAAATATTTAATTTTCGAATGTACACGGTGCTGAAGTTAAAAAGATGATTTTTTGTTTTAAGAAAATCCTGTAGGTTTGAAAAAAATACGAGGGTTAGTCAAATAATCAAAGTAAAATGAGTTTGGATTTAAAAACTTTAAACAATCACTTTTCCCCAAATAATGTGCGGTATTCTTTCTTATTTCACTGTTAGTATTTATGGCGAATATTAAATAGGAAAAAACAAGTAAGATTGCGACTTCACAATGTAAGGATAAATTAATTTAAAATGATATCTTGAATGAATGTTTTTTATTAATGTAAATTTTTTAAACGAAATCCTTAGATTAATAAGAACAAATAATTTATCAAAGTATAAAAAAAATTCATAAAATTTGTTATATCGGCCTAATTATATGCTAAGATTTTTTAAGTGAAAATTAACAATTATATGTGGCCCCCATTTTTTATCCATCTTTTTTTGTTTCCTTTATTTATATATTTTCCATTTGATAAATATTTTATATTAAAAAAATTAAACAGTTGTCATCATAAAATAAGTTCTTAGTAGTCTATAAATGAAAAAATTAATGCAATAAAAATTAGAAATACAATCTACTAGAATATTAAAATAACAACAAAAAACATCAAGGTCAAAAACTCTAAAGTTTATTCAAAACAAAATATCAAATTTATCTTTGCAAAGTTTCGGATTATTACTTAATAATTGATATGATTTTAATTAATTAGTGCAAATCTAAGTGAAAATAAATTTATACATTTGCAAAACTTATTTTTTGTTAAAGCTAAATCTAATTTTCTCGTATATTGTTTAGTAACAATATTTTAGTTTAATATAAGTAAAAAATTATTTTACAAACCGGCTAATATTTAATAAAAATCAATGCTAATCCAGTTCTGTATAAAATACTTGGAGTATTCGGTTATTTTTACAATTTTATAACTCAGAAATAGGCATCAAAATCCTGAAATAATATATATATATATAGTCAATACAGCAAATATGAAAACTAATAATTTTTTTGGTCATTACAATTTTAATTTAAAATTTTGAAACTAAATTCTCCTCATCATCGTGTCATTTTAAAAAAAAATGAAAACCTAAGAGGCCCGCCTCTATTTCCAAATTAAAACTCCTAATACTTATCGATCTCATTATCATTATCAGACATCGATTTATTAACGTGCCCGTTCAACGTCGATATCCCGCTCGGCATAGAATTTTTTTTAATATCTTTAACGGTGGTAATCGTCACTTTTTCATTATTTTTGAAAAACAAGTATCCCGCCGCCGCCATTCCCGCCAAAGACACCACCAGGATCACCCATTTTGACACGTTCACAACTTTCTTCATCGTGTACAACATCTTCAGCGGTTTTGTAAACGTGTTGTTCAAATCTACTCCCTAAAAAAATGTTACAGATATACAAAAGATCCTTCTGAGTCTGTGTCATTGTTATAATTATTATTCTGTTCAAAGTTCGTCACTCTCGGCCAGTCCCTTATTATGATTTTTTTACTTGTATTGGAACGTGTAATGAATCATATCACCAGTGAGTTTTTAATGAAAAACGAACAAATTTTCGTGATGAAGAACGATTTTTCATGATGAAGAACAATTTGGATGTCTCACTGTTATAGATGGAAAATTCAACAAAAGATTGATGAGAAAAAAGGCAAAAATAGGCGTTTTACTATTGACGTGCTTCATCAAACATTTCGTCAGGTTTCAAGATCAGTAATTTATGAAATTTTTACTGAAACACTCTCATACAAATAAATTTTTGCAAAATGAGTGAAAGAAGAATACCAAGCAAAGTGTATGGAATATTCTCCGTTGTTTTTGCAGCGCTATGGCAAGAGTGGTGATGAGTTCTGGAGTTACATTGTTACTGGTGATTAAACGTGAATTGATTAACACACTTCAGAAACTAAATGAGTGAGTGGCACCTTTCAAATTCTTCTCCAAAACTACAAAAATTAGGTCTTGAGGTCCGAAGTTCTACTCCTGGCATAGATATGGAATGTGAATGTCCCAGGTAGTATTATTTCAATGAAGTATCCTTTTTGGCTGGACAAAATTGGTTAAATCTTGCTCTAGGGTTAAAAAAATTTACGAAAAAGTATAGAACTACAAAAATCCAATCAAAGACCATCAACATGGAAAATAATGACCATAGTTCTATAGAATCGGAAAAGCTTCTTAAGCGACTTCTCAGAGGAAAGTGATTAAAAAATGAAAAATCGTGGCTACAGTTTTTTGGGACCGGAAAGGCATTTTCCTTTCTAAAAAACTTCAATAAATGCTAAAAAGTATTCTGCCACTTTATTAAAGCTTCAAAATGACTCGATTTCACGTTGCAGCAATTGGCGAACTGTCGATGGGCATTACTGGACAATCCACCATAAAGCCACCATCATACTTTGACGTTCTTCCAAAACTTCCAAAAGAAATTTCTTGGAGAAAAGCGCTTAGAGAGTGGTTACATGTTGAAAGAAACTCTTACTGATTAACTAATTGGACAAGCAGTAGAGTTTTTGAAAAGAGTCTTCAATCAAGAATCATCAACACGGAAAATCATCACCATAGTTTTCTGGGATTGTAAAGGCAAGCTGTTGATAAATTATTTTCCTAATATAACTTCAATAAATGATGAAATATATTATGAAACTGTATTCAAACTTAGGAAGAGCATCGTTCAATTTCACAATGCGGCAATTGGCGAACCTTTGATGAGAATAACTAGACAATCCACCATATAGCCTTGATCTACCTCCATCAGACCTTCAATTTTTTCTAAAACCAAAGAATTTTCCTGGAGAAAAGCACTTATAGAAGTATTGAATAATTAATTGGACAATCGGTAGAATTTTTGAAGAGGGTTTTCAAGAAAGGTATTCCGGTGAAAAATTTCCTGACTAAAAAAAATTAATAAAAGTATTGTAAAATCTTATTTGCCCTTAGGCAGAACATTTGAAATGGTTCGATTTTACGTTGAAGTTTTTGACTAACTTACGTTGGGAATTACTTGACAATCCACCATAGAGCGTTGATTAGTACCATTACACTTTCGTCTTTTCCAAAATCCTAACAAATTTCCTAGAGAAAAGCACTCATAGAATGATGATACGTTGAAAGAAACAGTTACTGATTGTTTAAGTGAACAGGGGACAAGGTTTCTTGAAGATGGTGTTCAAAAGCTGTACCATGGCTTAATAAACCACTATGTTAAAAAGCAAAAGTTGTGTTTATAAATAAATGTTCTCTTATATTGTAATTTACTATTGTATTAATGAAAAATTGACCCTCGTTTGAATAAAAAAATCGAAATCTTACCTCTTCCACCCAGAACATGGGAATGACAGTACTCGTGAAGTTTTTGAACAAATCTACTTTTTGATTCGGTTCCAGTGGCATACTGAACTGAAGCCTTTTTTTGGCTGATACTGGTCCACCGGTCAACTGTAATGAACCAACAATTAGTAATAATTAAAATTTTGTAAAAACAAAACATACTTGATCGAAAAGAATGGAGATTTCGTGTTCCTTCTTATTCGGTTTTAGCCCTTTAACGCCTTTAACGTAGGACTCATGAGAATCATAAAAATGAGGCATTGATACGTAAATTGGAACACCAACGCATTTATAGAGGTCCATTAGGCCTTTTTTGAGGCAAGTGTCAGGGGTGTAGCAGTAACATTTTTCGTTTTCGTTTTTGGACATGTCTCCTAAAGAAGCAGTATATTCGCTCACTGGTATACCGTCGTATTTGGTTTTTCTCACCCAAAACGCAGCCAAAGATCTAGAAAAGATATTTCTTCCTTCCATTTCCCTGTTTGAGTATTAATCGATATAAATAAATACCTGCAGAGATCAGGAGCAAATGACACCAAACCCTCTTCCTTCTTCAACATTGGTGGGAAAACGGTGCCATCAGTACCAGAAATTTCGTTGCATGCTTCTGTTGGCCAAACCGACATCTTGGTCATACCATCGTGTTCTAATATTCTACCGACGTCATGGAAGTTCCTCGTTCCACGAAGAGCTTTGATCCTCTTTTGGTTTGTACCATTTTTCTAAAAACCAAACTGTTATTCCTGCTGAATGGATCAAACTGTTTTAACATCTTACAGGTCCTATAAGTGAAAACGCTAAAATTTTATCATCAACTTCTCTTAAAGACCCCGAAGATCTCAATTGAGTACAAATTGCTTTTCCTGCGAAATCTGAAACTCCGCAGTTGATGTTTACTCCGTCGAAAAGAATGTCGTCAACTTTGGCCGTTAGAAAAATGGAACTAGGATCTTCGTAGATGGACTTTATGGCTTTGTTTATTAAGGATAGAGCTCCTGGTTTTGCTCTGCTCACCGCGTTAACTATACCCTAAAAATCGTTATAATAAATAAGATGAAATATATCGGGATGTTCGAATATTTACAAGAATCATTGGATGAGGTATTGTAACCACAGTTTGTCCTGAGACACATCCTGGTCCTGTTGTCCTGGTGAAAGTATCTACTGATATGTAGGAAATTACGTCATTATCTTCTTCGTCAGTTACGTCAACTTTCTTTTTCCATTCCCTGAAACGAACGATTGTATTTCTATAAAAACATATTTGAAATGTATTTCTTACAGGAAACAAAACGGTCCAACTTCTTTGACTTCTGGCATAGCGCCATTTTGTACCTCCATGGGGTTCGTTACATTAAAAACGTATATTTTGAAAGACAGTCCAAAGGGAACGTCGAGAAACATTCCTCTAATTTCCATTCCTGGAGCCAAATTCACCATCTGAAACAAACAAAAAAATATTTCGTCAAAAAAGTTTTGGTACAAAAATATTATGAAAACAAAAAAGTAAGAATATTATATTTCTGCAGGTATTTTGATTCTAATTTTCATTTATTCAATGACTTTTCCTCCGTTTGATTTAAAATTTTTCTAATCTTGTTTTTTTATGATTTATTTCTGCTATTGCATTCTCCAATATTATTTTTTACTCCTTGTTTGCTACAAACTCTTAATTCTAATTATTCATTAAAAAGTTTGCACAGTTGCCAAATATTTTTAATTATTTGTAAATGTAGTCCCTAGTGGTCGAGATGTTGCCAATGATTTTGAAAAAAATTTTTTGTTTAAAATTCTCGTGAACAGGTAACAAACTTTACACACGGTAAATACAAAAATATTTATTTAAGTTTGATTTTGACTTTTATCTAAATAGTATATATTTAGTATTAAGAGACAGGGTGTAATTATAGCCATAACCCAATCAATGTAATAATTAGTTTCGCAGGCAGCACTTATTGTTCGCATTTAAGTTGTAACCAGTAATTTTATTAACATTATCCATTCTTGGTGAAATAATACATTTTTAGTTCGATTTTACAACAAAACAAGTTGGTAATAACTACTTCCGACGATGAATATCGTCTCGTAATTGATAATTTTAATTAGGTATTAACTTCATACTAATTTTAGTTAAAGGACGGATTGAGACTACTGTCACCACTTTTTCATATTTATTCACATAACTGATTTATAAAATGACGATGATAATAATAACGATAAAAATAATAGTAATATTGGTCATTAATTATTTCAAATATCGTTGTGTTTGGAGGAAATTTTTGAAACCTGTCAATTTTTATGTTTAAACACTAAAAAAATATACAAAATGTAACATTTATTCATAATTTTACCTTTTTTAATTAGAAAATATGATGGAAAGTAGTATAAATATTTCATTTCCTAATTTTTTTCAAAAAACTGGGAAATATAACATTTTTTGGTAATTTTCCATTTTAAAAATCAGAAAAAATTATGAAAAGTAGTTCAACTATTCCATTTCCTATAATATTCAGAAATGTAAAATTTCTTTATATTTTTACATTTTAAAAACTATAAAATTATTTGAATTATGATAACGTTTCCAGCATTTTCAAAAAAATATTCGAAATGTAATATTTCTTTTTAATTTTTTTTAAAACTGGAAAAAATAGAAAATTGGAAAGTAGTACAAATACAACATTCCCAAAATTTTCGAGAAAACAGTTAAAATGTAGCATTTTTTATAATTTTTCTTTTTGAAAAAATAAGAAAAAGTATTTCAAGTATTCCTTTACACAAAATATTCATAAAAAATTTTAAATTTAATTATTTTTGTAACCTAGAAAGGTTAGGTTAGATTCAATAGGAATTTAAACTAACAAAAAAAGTAGTACAAATGTACCATTTCCCAAAATTTTCAGAAAAACACAGTTAAAGCGTAAGATTTTTTATAATTTTCCTCTTTAAAAATTAGAAAAATAATAAAAAGTATTTTAGTTCCCAAAATATTTTAAAAAATTGTTAAATTGTAAATTTTTTTAATAATTTTACTTTTTAAAACCTAACAAAAATATAAAAATTATTTGGATTATAACATTTTCGATATTTCTCTATAATTTTTGTCCAAAAGCCCAGATTTATGAATTAATTAATTTAAATATTTTATTATTATCTTACTGTATAATAAATGTATGTTATATTGGCCTCATTTTTTTTTATGTGGTTATTAAGTTCTGACCGATCCTGTCTATTTTTGGATAAAGGACAATTAAATTAAAATATATGTTAGTAACAGAAAAACTTAAATTATCCTTCGAAACTCTTTTTAATATTCATAAGACGTATTTAACTAATTTAAGTTGATATTAAAGATATTAAATAATGATACGCGTTTTTACTATTATTAAAAGAAAATTGTTTATTGATTTTCTATTACAGGAAAAATAATGAATAAATCATTTCCATAATTTAAAAATTAAGAGAAAAAAGTAAGACGTAAAACGTTTGTAAACATTTAAAAAAAATACAACTTAAATGTGTATATCGTTTCAATATTCTTTTTTTATTCTGTTATTTTCAAATATAGAATTTTGAACACAATTATATTACTAATTTATGTATTTTTTTAAATTTTTACTTAGATAGAGTTTTTTTCTATTCAAAGACTTTCTTCAAAATAATTTAAATTTTAGATGATACATTTCCATTTAGATAATTGACTTCCTACCTGAATCACTTTGTAATAGAATATTTTGGGTGCGAGCACGAAGCCCATGATGATGGCGGCCAAAAACAGACAAAACGTCCCGATACCTAATTTGACCGCAAACCGCATTCTAACAAAAAAGAGTTACACAAAATTTTTTTAGGTTGTTATTTGTACCTATGAATATTTGTTTCTAAGGATTTTATTTTCTATGAACGTATCGCGACATGCAAGGACGTGGAAGTGGCAGGGGCAAAGGTGATCATATATTATAAATAATTATTAAATAGTAACCAGGATCCCCCATAATCTTAATGAGCAAAATTAAAAAAAATCATATATTATAAAAAGTTATTAAATAGTAACCAGGAACAAATTTTAAGATTGTATTTAAAAATAATAGTGTGTAAAGTAGTGTTTTATCCACGTCAGTGAAATCGAAGTTAATATTTTTTTGGTGGTAATATTTTAATTTTTAGATTAATTTGAAAAATACAGTTTTAATTTTATTAGCTTAATTTTGTATTAATTAAAATATATATTGACAAATTCAACCATTCAATCAACAATTTCTTTGACCGCAATATTTTAACATTACTCTTTCCACACAGAGAAAAATGACTATTTACCTTAAACAACTTTTATGTGTTATAAATAATTTATATTTTAGGTAAATAAATATTATTTCAATAAATTGTTTTATTTATTTGTTTGTACATTTATATATCTAACAAATAAATTCATTAGTCAATATAGATATAAAATTAGGAAAAATGCCAAACACGGAATTGCATTTTTTTTTACTTCAGTAAAATTACTAGAGATTCATTTAATTCAATTTCAGAGCAATAAATAATAAATTAATACATAAATACAGGCAGTCATTTATTACTTATCAATTTTGTTTGTAATAGAGCAATAATATAAAAAACTGTTTTTTACGGTGAACTCAATCGAATGATACATACTTAACGTATGAATTTTTAAAAAGTTATCAGAGTCGGACCAATTGAGGAAAACCTAGGAAAATCCCAATTATAATTTTGTTAATAGTATTTTATTTCAAATAAATCAAATTAAAAGAGATTTATTAGATAAGATTATATTATAAGAGAATTGCAGTAACAAATCCTACATAGAAGAAGAAGCTAATAGGTAAAAGGGGTATTATTTACTAATTTAATTTGAAATAATCTGTAGATTTAATAAAAAATTAAAACTGTATGGATCCAAAAAAATTGTTATTTGAAGATTTTGAACAAATTTGTTGTTCTTAAAGTAGCATTAAGAAACAGTAATAAAGTTCACATTAAATATTGGGTAACATAGATAACTATTCAAAGATTTCATTTTAAAGAATCTGTAAATTTAAAGAATTCCTAAAACTGTATTGGCCCCAAACAATAGTTTTGAACTAATTTGTACTTAAAGTGGGATTAGAAAAAAGTAACAAAGCCCTTATTAAACAAAAAAAAAAATAATGGGTGACATAAGTACCATTTGGAAATTTAATTTGAAACAATCTGCAGATTTCAAGATTTTTTAAAATTTTAATAATTAAAAAATAGTTATATTTTGAACAAATTTGAAGCTACTAAAGTGGCACTAGAAAAGAGTAACAAAACTTACATTGGACACGAAGATAATATGTAAAAAAATGTGGAAATTTAAAACAATCTGTAGATTTAAAAAATTCATAAATCTGTAGTAATGATGATAAAAATAATAATAAATATAATTTTTAGTTCAGATCTACCAAAAAAGTAGATATCAGTTTTTTTTAAATCAAATAACAAAATTCCGCTATGTTTTTCAAATCATCACTATTTTTAAAAAGTTTTTCAATTGTTACACATATAAACAGAGTGTTGGATTTGTAAAAACAATTTATTTTTAATTAAAAAAAGGTCGGAAACCACCATGTAGACTAATATACAATATGTCCCCCTAAGTTGGAATCGCGTGGAAAACTTTTTATTATTAATTTTAGGAAAAAAAGTTATTCTTCATAAAAAGTTCTGCATTATCCAAAACCTAGAATACAGTCATCAAATACCAAATTTTTTCAGTGGTATACGAGGCTTGTCAAAAAATAAGAGTTTTACTCAAGAGTAAAGTACCTTTAAATTTGACAATATAGAAAAATGTTACTAAAAAAAGTTGATTAGAATTAAAAATTACGTTTAAATACGCAAATACATCCATTTAAATTAAAACTTCAGATTATTTGATTTTTTACTAATATTTCTATTTTGAATGAACATTTATCTCTTGTGATTACGAAACACACGATAATCTTTTAGTTTTTCGATGTTTTCTAATAATTTTGCAATTAAAACGCGTAATAAGTGCACTACAGTTAAATTTGCATTATTGTAGACATACGTTTTAAAAATAATTTTATTAATGTAAATGGATGTACTTGTATATTTAAACGTAATTATTAATTCTGATCAACTTTTTTTAGTAATTTTAGATAATGCAGAACTTTTTATGAAGAATAACTTTTTTTCCTAAAATTAATAATAAAAAAGTTTTCCATATGATTCCAACTTAGGGGGACATATTGTATATCACAATTTTAACCATGGCTGAATGTTTATATTTAATCTAAAATTGTAAAAAATTAATAAAAAAATTATCAAATACTAGAGATTCTTAAAATATGGTCAAAGTACAACGCAATTATTAAAGATGTTTTGGAAAAATCTTTTCTAATAAAAATTCGAATTCATTTTTTTTTAAATATTAGTAACCAGCAATTTTGTATAAAACAGAATTGCCAAATTTACAAAACTAAAAAAAAATCTAGAATTCCCAAAAAAACCGAAACACTTCTTTAACCCGAAATTCCTCTCCCAACCCGTTCCGAAGCACCGATTTTGGATTTTTGGTCGATCCTCTCACCTGTTTGACTTTGGACTTGATCATTTTCGGAAACATCACGAAACCCACGACAACAATAAAGAAAAACGCAACCAACGAGCCGATGGCCAATTTGCCAGGCAGTCGCATCTTCATCTTCGCCACGTGGAATTTCGACTTCGACAACCGCAACAACAAAACAACGTCTTTAATGCGAGCCTCAACAACCGCGCTTGTCGTTGGTTCCGTGCTTGTTTGGTCTTGCTGAGCCGCTGGACATCCTCTGGAGAATACTGAGTGGGAGGGATAAAGCACATCGGTTTTTATTCCAGGCTCGAATTAAAAATTTATCGGACATAGTTGCCTCAGCCGATCGGTCTTAAGGATTCGGGAGATAAGGGAGAAAGTTGGTCGGCTTCGGGAATTGGGGCTAGGACAGATCAGCGTAATGGAAATTTGAATTTCAGGATGACTATTGGGTTATTAATTATGTAATAATTGCGCTGAATTATTTAGGAACAATTTTAAATATATACTACTATAATTGGTTTAAGTTTGGAGGTATTGGAATATCCGAACTTTTGGAGATTGAGAAAAAACACGGATTTTGTTGTAATTGTATTTCTTTCTAGAATTGTTAATAAAAAATATTCACAAAAGGTTAGAACCACGTTGTATAAGAAATTTGTAAATGTGAAACTTGTCCAAATGCCCTTGGACACCCTGTGTTTGTAAAATACTTATTTTTAGTCATATATCAAGCAATTGGAATTTAATTGGAAACACTCCTTAGATTTCAAATTTTTTTAAAGCTGTAAGAGTCCAAAAAATAATTACTGAAGATTTTGAACAAATTTGATTTTCTTCTTAAAATAGCATTAGGAAAAAGTAACAAAGTTCACAATTAAAACAAAGCCAATGGCTAAATAAGGCACAAATTGGAATTTTAAAATGAAATACCCTGTAGATTTAAAAATTCGTAAACATTCAATAACCCAAGAAACAGTTTTTTGAAGATTTTGAACAAATTTGTTTTCATTAACGTGGCACTAGGCAAAGTAATAAATACTACATTGAACATAAAATCTATAGCTAGAATAGGTACTACCTAATATATTAATTTAAAATTTCCTGTAGGTTACAAAATTTAATAACCCAAAAAATAGTCTTTTGAAGATTTTGAATTAATTTGGTGCTATTAAAATGACATTAGGAAATAATAACAAAGCCCACGTTGAACTTGAAGCTAATGGCTTGAAGAAATTTAGATGTAAATACCCTGTATATTTCAAAATTTCGTAAAGGTTTAATAACCATTAATATTTTTTATTTCAGAACTATTAACAAAGATTAACGATTATACAGGATGATTATTATTAGAAAATATCCTTTTGTGAATTTTACATTTTTTATCAACTTATCGCCAGTTTTAAAAAGTAAAATAAACCTTTTGCCGGTTTTTTTGTGCTTCTTTTCGGTTTTTTTAGTCGGTTTTTTAATGATTTTTCTGTTTTTTTAATACATTTGTTGGTTTTTTAATTTTTTTGATAATTTCGTAGGTTTTTATTAATTTTGTCGGTTTTTTAATGATTTTTCAATATTTTTTAGAATTTTTCGATTTTTTTAACAATTTTATCAGTTTTTTAAACGATTTTGTCGCTTTTTTTGTGGTTGAAAATACATATTTTATTACTGAATATTGATTTTTAATAGAAAATTGTAAAAATATAATAAAAAGGAATTCAAAAAATGAATTTATCAAAATTTATAGGGCTAATAATTACTAATAAAGGGGCGAATTTTTCGAAAAATGTTAATCAAAAGCGACAATTTATTTTATATAAATACCGAATTGGCAAAAATCAGTTTACATAAATCAAAAAGGTCAATTTTTAAAATTGCAAAAAATTAATAAAAAGAGAAAATTTAAACAAATAGTACGATTCTTAAAATATTGTCGAAGTGCAACAAAAATTATTGAGTTAATAATTATATTAAATTAGCAATCATTTATTTAAGAAAATACCATAGCGAGGATTTTAATTATATATAGTAATAGAATGGTCAATAAAATTTTAAATTGACCCACATTAGTTATAAATTATTACAAAAATTCAGATTTTTGTTAAGACATTATTTTGGGATTTTTAATTAAAATCAAAATACGAATTAAAAATAACAATAAAGTTTTCAAATAAAATTAAAATTAAGTACAAAAAATACATGTACTTGAAACAAAAGTAAAAAATCGCAATTTAATAAATAAGTCAGTAAGTAAACACAGAATATTAAGTTCAAATTCTGACATTTTTTATAATTTTTGGAAATTATAGCCCGCTAATAATCTCTGATTTGACATTTCTTAAACTTAATTACATAAAAATTAGTTTTTCTAGTAACCTATATTTTTATTTAAAGCATATTCTTGACAAAAAATTCTAAAATTTCATAAAGATATGTAATTTTTGTAGTAATTTTTACCGTCTTCTATAAAAAGTGCTATTCATTTTCATTAAATTTATTTCCAAAACGTTTTTACAACAAATAATCTCATATGCATCAATACTTTAATTAACGTTTAAATTAAATTACTGAAAAAAACCATCTACCAAAAATTAATTATAGAATTTAAGAACTGTTGAATAAAAAGGATGAAACACATTTTATTTCTGGTCCAATATAATTCATTAAATCTTTAACAGTTAATTTAGACGCAATTACCATAAGCAAATACCAATTGTGCAACTCATTAATTTAGTAATTGCTAAAATGTGTTTCCTAAAATAAACAATATGTGCAATTGACTCTGTTACTTAATCGAACCAAACGTAAATACTCTATTTCCAGTAATTTAATAAAGTTATGTTTAATGTCGTTATTATTAATATATTGGTTAATATTTATTTAATCACCAATATATTATTAAGTGTTCAAATATTTAATTGGGTTTATATATACCAATACATACTAATTAGTTTTCGAATTATACAGAACGTGCAAGTTTTTACTTTTTATTTACAAATATTGTCATCGTAATTAGAATTGTATGTTGAGGCCTGCTAGCTCAACGGATTTAAATCCATTAGATTTTTGTGTTGTCAATTAGACACAAAAATATATAATGAAAAACTGCGAAATTTAAAATATTAACAAATATTTTTCAGTCAAGCTGGAGAGAAAAAAGCATTACTTCAAATATGTATATTATTGATTTAATTTTTTTATATTAGATACTGTTCTTTTAAAAATATATGTTTGTATTCAGAATTATATAAGGATTCTAGATCTAGATTTAAATGATTTCATACATTGTATTTTGTGTTGCATAACTTCATTTTATTGTTAATTTGTTTTTCTTGATCCCTCGTCAAATTTAGCATCTTAATTGTTATTGGTTTTCATTTTTATTTTCCCTTATTCTTAATTACTTTCTCTTGATTTTGTTCATATTTTAGTGCCTTCTTCAATCTCCTTTTAACTGTACATTATAAATACAATTACAATTTCTTTTTCTATTTTCATCGCGAACTTCTCCGGTAACCAAAAATTAAATTAATTTACATAACTTTATCCAATAATTAATTACCCTCTGAGCAATCATTTTCAGAACAAAATTTCTTTGAAAATGCAGCTTCTAATTAAATAATTAAAAGTGTTCCAATTGCAACGATCGATTATTTTTTACTTATTTATAACTTGTCGTTTAATTAAAAAGATCACTTATAAATAAACTTTGAAAGAAACAGCCACCAACTAGTAATTACGCTAAATTTATTAGTAGGATTTAATTAATGGTTAGTTTGAAACTAGATACAGTTTTATAAATTCTTAATATGGTTTTTTATTTAGAAAAAGTAAAATAGAAAGACAAAAATCAATTGCAAGAATTTTTATGTATTGTATTTTTTTTTACAATTAATAAATATATATTTGTATGACTAGTACAACGTATTTTCTTTTAGACATAAGAAATAAGACAATAAATAAAAAAGATTAAATTATATAACAAAAGAATAAAAAATAATTGATTTCATCAATCATAATGATGGTAGTGATGATAAACTTTAGGTTGTGGATAATAATCATCATGGCTTTTCAAATAAATATGGTGAACATCTTCATCATCACTATAGTGACTATGGTGCCCTTCATGACCAGCCGCCAAACCTAATCCTAACCCCAATCCTGCTCCTGCAACTCCTGCTTTCGCTATTCCTGCTCCAGCAAGACCAGCTCCCAATATTCCCGCACCTAAAAAAAATATGTCAAACTAGTATTTAATTTGATCAAATTATTCCACCTGCAAGTCCCGCGCCGGCGAGTCCTATTCCTGCTAATCCTGCAGCTCCCAGTCCTCCTACTCCTAATCCTGCGAGTCCTAATCCTACACCTCGTTTGGTTCTGGGAATGTCATCTTCAGATTTGGTAAATACAGTTAATAGTATGATAAGGAGTAGAAAACTAAAAATGGGCTGTAAAAAAAGGATCAATGAAGATGATTAGGATGTACAATAATGAATACATAAGAATATCTGCTGAATATATTGTCATTGCGAATGATTATTTTTTTAAATATTTGGTCTACTTGACGTTTCATATCGTTTGTTGGGTTTTAATCGGACCACTAATAATAAAGTTAGTAGCTAAATTCCTTTTGGCAATGCTACTGTGAATATTATTTTTTAATAAATAGCTCAATATAAATTATTCTCATAATGTAATAAATCTTTCGATGACAATTTAGTACATTATAGAAATATTCTGTAATTTATTGGTGAATTTAGTACATTATTGAAATGTTTACTATTCTATTGAATAGTTTAGTACATAATCACAATATTTTGTATTTTATTTCGATATTTAATGTATTTTTGAAATACTCTGACAATGTACTAAATCTTTCTTGGATAATTTAGTACATTATCGAAATATTTTGTGATTTCTAATTCTGTACCTCATTTTTTTTCTGCGAGTTTCAACTTCGGATTTGGTTAATACACAAAATTAAAAACGGGCTCTATAAAAATAAGATCAACAAAGCTAATAAGAATAATAGAGACATAAAACACTCAATATATGAAATAATCTGATAAATACAATGTTACTGTGTACAATTTTTAAAATTTTATCTTTATATGACGTTTAATGACGTTTTATGCTTATTAATCGGACCACTAATAACAAAGATGAAAATTTTCATGATAAATATATTCGTTTTGCAGTCACCTAGCCCTTTTATTTTTATATTTTTTAAATAATCAATATACATATCAATAATATTTAAATATATTTTTGTTAATTTTGTGGATTATAATCGATTTGTTGTCAATTAATCCGCAAATTTAAAAGCAAGATTAAAACATAATGAACGTATCCATACCACAATATATTTGAATATCGGCCAATAAATTTGAAATAAACCAAACAATAAATTAAAGTTGAAATATCGACATTAAATAATTACTATAAAAATCCTCTTTACCTGCATATACCGAATATACTTTTTACTTACTTTAAACAACATTTTGATTATAGTAAGCACACTAAAATTTTCGGATTTTCTTTTCTTCTAATAAATATCTAGTTTTTTAATTGATTTGTTCGTTGTGGAGACCAAATTACTTTTACAAACCTTGGTCGAGAATATATATATATATATACCCTACGCTTAACCTGACATCTGTTAAATTAACATTATTATCTAATTATTTAGTTTACACATTATTTAGAATTAATTTTGAGGTTTTAATGAATGATTAGTTTAGTTCCTTATTATTATAACAGTTATTTATTAGCTATTAACAAATCTGAGTTAGATAATATTAGAAATAGTTTAGTATCTCCAATACTTTTACTTGTGTTACCAAAAAAAAAACAGTGATCGACACATTAATTTTTATTAATTAATACTAAAGTTACAATAAATATTAATGATAAACGTGATGGACAACCGTAGGTTCGTGATAATAAACAGGTTCGTGATGATGAATTATAACGTGATCATGATAATTGTGATGCCCATGTAATCCTGCTCCTAATCCTAACCCTAGAAGTCCTGCTCCTGCGAGTCCCGCTCCTGCTAAACCGATTCCTGCTAGTCCGAGGCCTAATGTTCTTTTGGTTCTTGGTTTGGTTTCTTCTTCGGCTTTGGTGAGAAACAAGGCCAAAGTGAGGATAGTGAAAATGTTTAAAAGGATCTGGAAGGAATAAAGCAGCGATTTAATTTTAGATATGTTTTTGAAGTTTTCGTTAAATTTAAAATGTTCCTATTAAGTTTATAAAAGTTGAATTAACATATTAAAGTGTAAGCCATTTTCTAAATTTGTGGTATTAGAAAATCTGTTTGTTTATTAAAACTTTACAATATAAAAATATCAGTAAAGGTCTTCTGGAAGGTTCCGTTATACAATTAAAATAAAATACTTTATTGCAATACTTAATACATTATTGAAATATTTTAAACTTTAAAGCAATATTTTATGCACATTCGAAAGATTTTAATCATTTTTATATAATATACCAAATTTTTTCGTGATTATTTAGTACATTATTGAAATATTATTGAAATAGTACATTATCTAAAAAATTCGCATTAAATTCCTATTTTCAATACTATTTCAAAAAAATTTCGATTGTTCTGATAATATTAAATCTTTCTATGATAATTTAATAAAATATTGAAATATTCTGTGAGTTTCTAAAAGATTTAGTACTTTTTTGGATTATCTCATACTTTACTGTAATAATCAATACACTTCGAAAGATTTTATATAATGTATTAAATGTTTTTTATATTGAAATTAAAATAATTTTTTGAAGGGTTTAACACATTAAGGAAAAATTTCACATTTAATTGCAATATTTATTGAACTCTCAAATTTATTGAAGGATTTTAGTACATTATCGAAACAATTTGCATTTTATTAGAATATATAATAGATTTTCGAAAGATTTGAATTGTTTTGATAACATACCAAATCTTTCTAATTGAAATATGTCGTAATTTATTAAGAAATATTTACCATTTTATTAAAAATTTAATAGATCATCAAATTGTTTCATTATTTACTGCACATTAGAAAGAATAAAATAATTTATATTTTTCTAATAATTTAGTACATTATTGAAATTTCTTGTTATTTTTTTGAAAGACTAGAATATTATTTGAATATCAACCTATTAATTTAATGATCAGTTTAGTACATTATTAAAATATTTAGTACTTTATAAAAATATTTTGTATTTTATTACAATATTTAATACATTTTCGAAATATTCGAATTGTTTTGACTTAAGGTACATTATTAATATATTTTGTACTTTATTGCAACATTTAATGTACTTTCTATAGATTTGAATCGTTTTTATATAATAATTTAGTACATTATCGAAATATTTGGTTTCAGTATATTATTAAAATGTATGCTATTTTATTAAATAAATTGTCAAAATATTTTCTACATTATGGAAATATTTAATGTATTTTGAAAGATATATATCATTAATGTACTAAATCTTTTCGTAATTATAAGTACATTAATGAAAATATTTAAATATTTTGCAAATAATTGAAGGGTTTATTATTTATTAATGCAATATTTAATACATTTTTGTAAAGTTTAAATGTTAAGTAATTTAGCATATTATTTAGATATTTCAGATTGAATGGAAAGATATAAATAATTTTTCAATAATTTTATTTTTAAATTTATGAGTTTTGATCAACCAGTGCCAATTTCTGACAACTTCCGATCCAGTTTCTCACTTAAATATTTATAAAATATCAAACTTACTCTGAACTCCATTCTGAATAGTTCAAATAAATTTTCCCGTTGAAATAACTGGTGCAATATCTCGAAATGGACTGAGGAAAAGGATCTTCCGAACATTGCTTTATTTGAAAAGCAGCTGATATTGAACTAGAACCATTAGAAATGGAACATTGGATTTTTTGAAATGAAATCGATTAACTTGAACTAGATATTTGTACTTCTGATGATGATTGTAAACACCTTGCGAGACATTTTTGTCCCGTGAGACGAAGGAAAACTTCAAAACCATTGTTATACCCAGTGGACCAAATAACCACCCTCAAAATTGATTGAAAAATACAGATTTAACCAAATATTCAAAAAATACAGAATGCATGATCTATTCAAATAATTGATATTGAAATATTCAAAATGATACAGAGTGATACAGAATTATATAGAGGAAAATTGGTTTTTTTATTTGTTATTAGTATTTTGTTATTATTTGATTTCGCAAAAGGAAAAATGTATGAAAATTCGTTCCCTGCTTCGAAAAATTTATTGAGCACTTATTTTTGCTAGATAATAACAAGTTTAGTGATCACGCTATCGATAAATATTTTATGGGATTTTTCATTAGCATCAGTCAAGTTTAAAAATATCTATTAAATATCTGACGTAGCCTATAAATTAATTTTTTCCAACTCTTTCCGTATAAATTATTCACTTTTCTTTGGAATTTGAATATATATAAAGGGAATTTTCGAGCCTAGGTAATGTTTTTTTACTACTTCATTTCCATGAATATCTCAACCGAGGTTATTAAAAATTAATTAATTATTAATTATTATTGATAAATCAAATTTATTTTTCAATGTTTATCTGGGTCAGAAATAATGAGCCCGGCAATCTTGAGTTTTACATTTATCCTTAGTCCTTTCTCCTAAATAACAATTAAATTGAAAACTACATTTTCTATCTATTTTTGTCTTATTAGTTATCTAATTTTATTATTGCACTCTTACGAAAAAAAAATCACCAATGCTTGAATTATTACCATTAACGAATTCTGTAAAATTATTAAAGTCATCAACGACAAAAGTGCTGGACTAAATTATTTTTTGGAGCTTTCGACAATTGTTTCTTCTCGATTTACTAGAAACAACTAATTATTGATGCTGCGAAAGAAATTCTTACCCATCAACTAAAAAAGTCAAACTTATCTCTATTTGACTTCTTCATTAACCTATCCTTTTCTTAAAACAGGAATACCTGCAACATATGACATTTTTAAGAGCAATTATTCCAACTGATTGGTTAAAAATCATAGTTTGTCATTAATAAAGTTAAAAATAACAAGTTTAATTTATTCTATCATAAACTTTTGACAAAGAAACATCTCTCTCAAAATTTAACCACAAAACCAATATTTGGTTAGTTTCTTTTCTTCCCTTACTTCTTAATATAATTTGTTTTTATTTTGATTATTATTTTCAACTGCTTTAACTCACTTTGTCTCAATTTTTGCAACTGTTAAGGGAAATTTATTACAATCTGCGACGATGAGAAAATATTTTTGATGAAAAAGTGAAAACCATGAAAACCATTTTTGTTTGAATGTTGTGCTCGATAAGAGAATATTCAATGTTTTTTATTTTTTTTTTATAGAAAAATTCATTTCATTGTTTTTGCCAATATTATGGGAAATTTCTTACTCTTTTCGATAGTGAAAAAATATTTTTGCAAAAAAATTGCAAGCATGTTATTCATAAACAATTTTTTCTGAATGTTGTGCTCAAAGAATGAGAGAATATTCCTCTTTTTAAAATTCTTTTTCTGAATTATAAAAAATAGGTTCATCTCCATTTTTGTGGGAAATTTTTTTTTTTTTTTTATTTATTGCTTTTTACAATCTACTCTGAACAAATAAGAGTAATAAGTAAATTTGTTGTTTGATTTGAACTTGGGACAGGAATAGTCCATTGACTATACTCTGCATTGTATCACATCAAATCTTCTGGCCATCTTCGTTGCAATCTTCTTTCTACCATTGGTTGTTGGTTAAGCTCCCTTATAAGTGGATTTTCGTGCTCTATATTGCGTAGTTTGTACTTGTTAGCGTGTGCATTTATCACGTCAGCGATAAATGGTACGTCTAGGTCTGTATGAATGGTATAGTTTGATACGTACCATGGAGCATTTGTTATGTTTCTAAGTATTTTTGATTGGACTGTTTGTAGGATTTTTGTGTTCGAAGGTTTGCTACATCCCCATAGCTCTATGCCATACGTCCATATTGGCTTTATAATGATTTTGTATAAAAAAATTTTGTTTTCTAGTGATAATTGAGATTTCTTTCCTAAAAGCCAATACATCTGTCGGACTTTCAAGTTAATCTGTTGTTTCTTGGCTTTAATGTGTGCCTTCCAAGTGAGTTTTTTGTCCAAATGTATTCCAAGATACTTTACTTCATCTCTTATTGGGATTGGAGTGTTATTTATTGTCACTTGAGGGCAGGAGTCGTGTCTGGTAGTGAAGGTAATTTGTGCAGATTTACTGGCGTTTACTTTAGTTCTCCATTTATTTTGCCAGTCCTCTAGAGCATTTGTATGATGTTGAAGCTTTATAGCTACTCTATTTGGATCTGTATCTGATGCTATAATTCCCGTATCATCAGCAAATGTAGCAAGCGTGGTGTCGTTTGGTGTTGGCAGATCGGAAGTAAATATCAAGTATAGATATGGTCCCATGACGCTGCCTTGTGGTACTCCGGATTTTATATGACGATAGGATGACAATGTGTTTTCAAATTTGACTTGAAATAGTCTATCTTGCAGGTATGACTTTATTATTAAGTAGAATTGGTCAGGAAGATTTAGTTTTAGTTTATACAACAGCCCATCATGCCACACTCGATCGAATGCCTGTTGTGTGTCTAGAAATATGGCAGCGCACAATTCTTTATTTTCCAGAGCATCTTTGATTTTATTAACTATTCTATGGCACTGTTGTATAGTAGAGTGTTCCTCCCTGAATCCGAATTGGTAATGAGGAATCAAGTCTTCAGTTGGTATGGTCTGCTTGATTCTATTTAATAACAATCTTTCGAACAGTTTAGACGTTATGGGTAAGAGACTTATCGGTCTATAGGAAGCAGCTTCTGATGGGTTTTTGCCTGGTTTTGCTATCAAGATGATCTGCGCATATTTCCATTGGATGGGGAAGTAGCATATTCGCATCATACTGTTAAATATAATAGTTAATAAAACTATCGCTTTCCTTGGAAGTTGTTTTAGCATTTCGCCAACTATTAAATCATACCCGGGAGCTTTTTTTGAGTTTATTGTTTTAATTTGGTTAAATACTTCCGATGGCGAAAAAGCTCGTGTTGGTAACGAGAGTTGTGTTGCTGCTTCAAGATAACTTAGGATTTCCGTATCGTCGTTATTTGAATCCAGAGGCGTGAATACATCAGCAAGATGGTTAGCAAAAACTTCTACTTTTTCTTCAGGGGAGCGTGCCCATGTTCCGTTTGATTTCCTTATAGGCGGAACTGTTTGCACCGGTCTTTTGAACTTCTTGGTGGCTTTCCATATTGAGTGGTCGCTTGGGGATAGGGTTGATATATAATGTTGAAAGGTTGCATTTCTATTTTCCTGAATGGCTGTTCTTAATTGACGTGTGAGTCTATTTAATATAGTTTTATCGTTGAGGTTTCTTGTCCATTGCCATTTGCGTCTTGCTCTTCTCTTTTCGTCTACAAGATTTTTGATATGAAGTGGTATGTTGTGGCTTTCCGAGAGAACAGTACTTCTTGGTGGTGTAGATTGCCCTGCTGCCTTCTGTATTAATTTGTTAAAGTATTCTATTGTATCCTCTATCTGTTTTGCATCTTTGATTTGGTGATTTAGTGTGATTTCGTTATTTATGATATTTTTAAATTGTTGCCAATCAGTTTTCTTGTTACATAGTTGTGGTATTGCTTCTCTCTCTATGATTTCTGTACTGACTGTTATTATTATAGGACTATGGTCTGAGGAAAGATCATACTTTGGTTCTATTTTTTGGTGCAGTTCTGATATGCCTTTAGTGATAGCGAAGTCTAGTAGGTCCGGTTGGCTCTCCAGTTGATAAGTAGTTCAGATTGTTATCTTGGATTATCTTTAATAGGTTGCGACCTTTAGGAGTTATTAATCTTGATCCCCATGCCGTATGTTTAGAATTCCAATCCCCAGCTATAATAAAGTGTGTTCCAAGTGAATTGAATAAGTCTTGATATTCGTCTACCGTAATGTTGTGTCGAGGTGGGCTGTATATTGCTGCTATTATGAGCGGCCGTGGAAGTGTTTCTATTTTAACTAGTGTGGATTGGATTTTGTTTGTAATGTAAGGTTGTAAACTGTAGTGTTTTATCGATCTTCTTATTATAATGGCAGTTCCTGCGTGAGCGTGGTATGACTTTCTGAGATTAGAAGGATATCTATTTTGTTGATATTTAAGAATACTGTTATTTCTGAAGTACGGTTTGCCAATCCGTTAGAATTCCAGGCAGCTATTCTTATCGATGGAGCCATTAGTTTACTAATTTACTTATAACTGTGCTGAGCATGTTTAATATCATGCTGTTCTGGCTTATAAGTTGGTTAAACATACTTTTAAATTCGTTTAAGAAATGAGTAAATTTGTCTGTTATTTCGTCATGGCCGTTGGGTGTATTAGATATTCTATTTGCAGCTGTTACATGTGCATATGTTTGGTTTGGGTGTATGTTTTGAATATTTGTTGGATTATATGTTTTGTTGGTATTCATTTTTTGTTGTGGAGCTGTCCTTGTTGGTAGATTTCCATTTTTTGCTTGTAACAAGTCTCTATACACGGTGCATCCTTTATAGTTTGCAGGATGGTTTCCGCCACACAGTGCACATGTTGCAGGTGTATTTTTTGGTTTTGTGCAAATTTTGCTGTCGTGAGATTTTCCGCATTTGACACAATAGAAGGTCTTTCTGCAATAGGTTTTTGAGTGTCCGTACTCTTGACATCTTGTACACTGTATGATAACTCTTTTGGGTTTAGGAGGTTCCACGTTGATTTTAATATTTTGTAAAAAGTTTATTTTATAGATTTCACTGTTGTTTTCTTGTGGCTCTAAGTCAACAAAAAATAGAGGCAAAGGGTCCTTAGTGACTCGGTGTTTGACGTTTATAATATTTCTGATGTTATGGCCCATTGTCTTTAATTCGTTTGTTATATCTACTATTGGAACTGAATGGTGAAGATTTCTTATGACTACTCGGTAAGCTCTTTCTTGTTTAAGTTGGTACGTATGGTGATCTATATTTTCCTCCCTGAGGTGCTGAACTAACTTTCTATAGGTATCTGGTGTTTGAGGGAGTATTTTTACTGTGTTATTTGGAAGACTCTTCGTAAAATATGTTTCCGCTTCTGTAATCTGGGTGATATTTTCTATCATCGCTTTGTAATCTGTTACACCATATATGTATATTGGAGGGGGTTTGGGGTCTTTCACTTGATTATTTTCGTTGTTTTTGCATGTATTGTTTGTTTCGTTTTGATTTTCTGTTGTGTTATGGTTTATTAGGGGTTCAAATCTGTTTGTTGTTTTTATTTGTATATGTTCTTTGGTGGTGCTAGTATGATTTCTTCTCCTTTTCTTCGTGACAGCTTGCCAGGTATGCTGGTTCTGATTTTCAGTTGTTGTGTCATCTGTTATGTCTTCTTCACTGTGATTGTCGTAATTTGTAATCTCAGGGCTTCTGATATCTTCGTGCATTTCTCCACTGTCATGGAGTAATTCTATACGTGTAGGATATGATTGTATTTGATTTGTTTGTTGATATTGGCTTAATGAGGATGTGTAATTACTGGGTATGAATGTGAATGTTTGATTTACTGGTATGTCTAATGGAACTTGGTACATCTGCGGTTGTTGGACCATTTATGGTATTTGCGTTTGTGATGTCTGCATTTGTGGCATCTGCATTGTATTGTTTGCTATTTGCGGTGGTGTAAAATTAAACATGTGAGATGGTCCTTGTCCATTTGCGGGAAACATTTTTATTACTGACTTTATAGTCTTGTGTACACGTAGTATATAAATTGATATGGTTTATTCTTCATTTGTGATTTTCGATAAGAGTTATTGTGATAAGAGTAATGTCAGACAAAACTGGTTTACTCACTGTTTTTAATTGCTTCGACACTTGTTTTTTCTCTCGATTTCGGGACACAGCACGTCCGTATCGCTTGAATATCAAATGCGAACTTTGTGGGAAATTTGTTGCTTTTTACGATACTGAGTAAATATTTTAAAATAAACTTTATCTCAGTTTTTGAATATCGCATCTTCTAGAAATAGACGAATGTTCCATTTAAGTTTCCCTTAGGTTTTCATTATTTTTACAAAACAAAAATAAAAAATAAAAAAAAAATATGGATAAATTTTTGTGACTAACGTATGTATCTGTATTTATAGAAAATGCCCATAAATCAAACCCTAATTTCTGCCACAACGTTTTTGTACCAATTTAGGGTTTACATAAATATAAATAAATACTTTATTTACTGTTGACTTACTTTTGTCCTGATACTAAAAAAAAAGATGTTTTTCCATTACGATTTATTTTTGACTTTATTAAACTTCCTAAATTAAAATTTAATGGATAAAAAGTAGCGAAAATGACACTTCAATATCAAATTTTATTTTTTATTCGAAACAATATTTCTCTTTAAAAAAATACGTAAATTGAGTCAAGTGTAAAAATCGGCCACAATTTAAAGTACGCTCTGTATATAACTTCGCGAATCCAGTGGCTCATCATCCGTAACCCGTAACTCTCTCTTCTGTAGAGATTAATCCAAGACTTACGTCCTTTCCATTCGCAAATGAAGAGAAATCGCAACATGCGCACCAATCGACGATTTCATCATCAAATTGTTGATGTCAGCAAACAAGAACTTTGTTTTTGGTACTGCCAACAACATTTTAAACATCTGTTACTTAATCGCGAGTTTTTAATTAGTACCTTCTTCGTCTGTGATATCGCGAGCTGTGCTTTTTATCAACGTAAGTAAGAAATTTAGAAATTCTCTAATGTTCTCAGTTTGGTCTTGTGTTTTTGCAAGTTGATTACCAACTTTTAAATTCCTGCTGATGTTCAATTACGTCGTAACGTTTTTTTGTGCGTTTTTAGCGAAGAATAGTTATAATCAAACCAAATTGTACTATATTCCCGTTATAATATATTTATGAATACTATGGGACACACTGTATATAAATTATATTTTCTGGACTACTTTTATGTACCATATGAATAATTTATAGTATTAATACCGGTTCGAATTTTATTTTATTCATTCACTAGAAAAGATGAAATAATTTGTTTAATTACCACAGACCCGGACTGGGCAAATGGCACACTGGTCTTTTCTTTTTCTTTTTTTTTCGTTTATTTGTATTTAATTTTGGGACTACAAAAATATTCGATTATAGAATGAATAAAGTTTGATGTTTCACAGAGAATTAAAAATTCGACCTTCATGGTCGAAATACCGCAGAGGTACGTGAATTCAGCGTTTCCTGAAATGATTTTCTTATTTCGTGTAAATTTAAATTCAACGTGTGTATACAGATTGTCACGGATTTAATAACAATAAATAAAAAACGGGGAGCCGACGTAAGTCCAATGAACTTTTTTAATTAATTTCTAAATAAAGAAAATAAAGTTACAAATAAAATAAAAAATTAGTTAAAGTACTTAACTGTGCCATGAATAGATTTTCTTGAGTAATAAGAAAATTATATTTTCAAGAATTTTCAAGCTGATGCTGGTCCATAAAAAGTAACAGAGAGCGGAACTAATTATAACAATATTTTGGAAACAATAAGATTTACCAAATAATCTTTTAAATAAAGAAAATGAAAACAATTCAAAAAGACCCATTTTGTTTTTTGGTTTTTAGTATAAAAAATGGGCATCGAAATGACGAATTGCTGTGGATTCAGCCTGAAACATGGAACAATAATAATTGGAGTTGTCCAAAGTATTGTGGCCTTCATGTTCTTAGTTTTGGCAGCAGCATATGCTGAAAATCCTCAAGAATTAGTCGACATGTCTGATCCATCCATCGTACCTGATTTAACAGGTGAGTACCTTAACAAAACAAATTAAATACAAAAAGAGAAAATTGCCGATTTTTCATACTGTTTTATTAATATCAATGATTATATTATAAAGCTCAGAAATTCTAGCCAAAATTAGTTGAACGGTTCATATGAAAAAATCAATGGGATTTAAATGTGGGGATCGAACGGGCTGGTAAAAATTACTACACAAGAAATTTAAGTGTATGTGGAAAATAATAAATACAAACTAACTTTATTGAGGTCATTTTTATTTTTTTCAAAAAAATATTTTAATTGACAAAGTAAGAGATTCTGTTTTGTTAAAATTTAATGAAAAAAGTTTTACTTCGATTAAAAATACACTAACAAAAGATTTATAAAGTAAAAGTTCAAATAAAGATTGTGTTTTTAAAATTTGAAGAAAGAAAGGGTAATTTTATTAAAATTTAATAAAAATTTCAAATTAAACAAAATGTTTTATTGAAATTTAATAAAAAAATCTCTACACTCTTAAAATTTTAATAAAAACAAGTTGGTTTTATTATAATTTATTAAAAAACTAAAACATTTGTTAAAATTTAATGAGAAAAGGGTTAATTTTACTAGAATTCAATTTTTTTATTTTTTTTTCCATTTTTTAAATTTTGTTTCCCATTTTTTTAATTAATTTCCTACGATTTTACTTCTATTCCCATTTTTTATTATTGTTACCATTTTTTAAATTTTGTTCCCATTTTTTTTGTTTTTCGTTCCAATTTTTGATTTTTCTTTCTCTTTAATTAGGTTGTTTTGTTAATATTTCAATTTAAATAATCAAAATGCTTTTTTTACAGTCCTGAAGAGCGTATTAATAACAATTGCAGTCGGAAGTTCTCTACAGTCCATTTTCTCCGTCCTGTTAATATTTGCTGCCGAAACTGTAAGTAATAATTATTAAGTTTTTGTTTTACTGCAAACATACGAAATATTTTTATTTAATAAAATATATGACTCAAAAAAAAAATGTATATAAACATTTTTTTTTTGTAATTTTCTATTACAAATATGTCGATCGCTTTGGGCTTACAATTCCATTATCAGGATATTTCTAAAATTGGTTAGCATAATTAAAAAATATTAATTAGCCATATTTAAATTTGTATATACTTTTGATTAAATATAATAATTTTTGATTTTCCTACGCACTTTTTTTAAACTTAACCTAACCTAACCTAACTTAACCTAACTTAACCTTACTTAACCTAACTTAACCTAACCTAACCTAACCTAACCTAACCTAACCTAACCTAACCTAACCTAACCTAACCTAACCTAACCTAACCTAACATAACTTAACCTAACCTAACCTAACTTAACCTAACTTAACCTAACTTAACCTAACTTAACCTAACTTAACCTAAATTAACCTAACTTAACCTAACTTAACCTAACTTAACCTAACTTAACCTAACTTAACCTAACCTAACCTATTTTTTTGAAATATTCTCGTTAACTCTACATTTTCCTCCTTATTAATAACACTTTTTTGCGAATTGTCGCTTAATTTTTTTCATATGTATACAATTATTTGATACACAGTGTATACTATTAAAAATAATACTAAAAGATAAAACATATTTATATTTTTATATATATTTTTTTTGCAGAATCGACCTCGTTTGTTGATGCCCTGGTTGATCTTGAACCCTGCGGCTCTTCTTGCTTATATCGTAGCAACACTTATTGCTATTGTATACCACACTGGGGCGAATAACACTATTTTTATCATCGGACATTTGTTGTTCGGGCTTTTAGTAGCACGTAAGTTGACAAACAAAAAATAGGAGAGTCTCAATTTAAAAAAAATTAAATCTCGAAAGTTCAGACTGAGATCAAATAAAAAAAGATCTGTGTTCTAATAATGTCAAATGTCAAAAAAGAAATGACAAACTTTGCTGAAAAATGCTGGTAGCTAAAACCTCCAAATTATAAATGAAATGTAGAAGAATAACAATATGTCAAACGTCAAAAATGGTGACATTTGACGTTTAATTTTTTTGTTTGACGTTTTACATTTTACATGTTGTATGACATGGAATTGATTTTTACATATTTTTTATCTTAAAATAAACATGTTTTTTTGTTTAAGTAATCGTTTATCTTAAAATTTAACAAAGATTGACTGCGTCAAATGAAAATAGATCTATAACTCTAAAATCAATCATCTTAGAATGACAAAAATGAATGATTTTTAATTGGAGTTTTTGATGTAACAAATACGTTTTGTTAAATTTTTGACGTTTGACTTTTACATGTTTGACGTTTTATATTTAATGTTTGACAAATTTTTTAATTGCTTTTCTTTTTGAAAATATTTTTAAATCCAATCAACCAAAATCTGCGTTCTGTGTATTTTTTACTCTAAAATATATATATTTTTTTATAAAATAGTTTGTTTCAAAATTTGACAAAGATTTACGTCAAATAAAAAGATCTTAAAAATAAATTAAATATGAAATAATTATTCTTAGTTGAATTTTTGAATTTGTATTTTGTTAAATTTTAAACTCTTTTGACATTTCTGTGTTAATATCTAAGAAAATATGTTAAACTTCAAAAAGTGATGACATTTGACGTTTCATTTTTGTATTTGAAGTTTGATATTTGACTTTTGACATGTTTGTTGTTTGCTTTTCTTTCTGGGTATATTTTTTTGGACACTATTAAGATTGAAATTAACCACAACTTTATTTTTCAGTCTTTTTTCACCCTAAAATATGTCTTTTTTGTTTTAGTGATCGTTTGTTTCAAGATTTTGTGCGTTTGGAATTTTTACAAGCACCTGAAAAGCCTTAACTTCTAAATCTGAAACAAGTAGTAATTAGTTTTTACTAGTGACAATTTTTTAGTGACAGATTTGACTTTCTTTTAGTATTATTTTATTTAAAATTGTTCTCATTTTTATTTACACCGAATTATCGTAATAGGAATAATTAACATAGTAAACGATTTGTTAGTTTAAATATTAAATACATAATTTAGGAAAATTAAGATTAGTTATTAATTTCCTCGTTTTCCAGAATAATTAAAATTATACAAGTTTGTTTATTAGTGCTAATTCCTATTTTTATGAGTTAGTTACAATACACAGAATGGATCAATAATACTCGGTAAATATTGGTGTATTTTTTAATATTGCACACATGCTTTAAATTTTCATTCGTCACACGCTGTTATCGCATGTCGACTTTTATTAATGAATAATTATAATTAAGACCAGCCTGTTGCCAAAAAATCAAATACTAAATTGGTTACAGGTTACATTTGGTCAATAGAGATTAATCATTTCATAAAATGTATGCCTATTTCTAATTGATGAAGAAAAATAGAAAATTTTCCAGCTTTGATAATGCTTGTCATTGGAACTCTTTTGATTAATTTTTGAAAAAATTTGATTAATCATTCAATAAACAAGAGAAAAAAATTTGGGATATCCTCAATCTTTCTTTATGGTCATGCGAGCCGGATTTTAGGAAGAAACTAAAACTTAAAATTCTTTGATGTGTGGCAGGAAAATTACCAGAATTCAGCACTTTAAAGATAATTTCTATAAATTACCTCTTTTTTACTAAATTAAACCAATCTTAAGGAAAGAGAAAAATAAAAATGAACTTTCTTGCACAAAATTTTGACATTTTGAGAAAATTTTCAAATTTACTTTATGTAACATTGTTTTAACATTTTATAAGCACACCACTGCTAGCAATTTTTTCTATAAAAGAACTTTTAAAAAACACTAAACATTTTTTAATAAATCTTCCTTGTTAAAAAATTCTTCAATAAATCAATGAACTGAAACAATCTGCGTTACCAAAAAAATGGAAAACCCTCAATTTATCTTTTTTCTTGGTACTGCGAGCCGGATTTTAGCAGAAGTCATCACTTTTAGGATTTTACTGAAGAACTAACTACATAGAGACGAAACGATGTTCAAACAAAAACAAACCTAAAAAATACCTTTTTCTAGATAAAATGTTTGCTCATTTTGACTTAAGTAACTTTGATATTTTGTAAGAAAATTTTCAAATTTATTGTATATAACGTTGTTCTTACATTTTGTCAAAAACCCCTTCCCAACATAATTTTTATTGAGTTTTTTAACTTTTAATCGTGGAATTATACGATACAATCTTAGAAATCTTCAAAATATTTCAACAATCTTCGTTGTTAAAAAAATCTTCAATAAATCAATGACCTAAAAGAGTAAAATTACCAAAATAAAAATGGGAGACCCTCAATTTATCCATTTTCGTGGTCCTGCGAGCCGGATTTCGAAATATCCTGAATCTTTCTTAACTGTCTGATCATAAATACTTGATGAATGAATTAAAAATGTTACACAAATTTCCACTTTTTCAAATAATTATTTAAGAACCAAACGAGATAAAAAGTCCCAGACTAATTTCTAAGACGAAGAATAAATAAAAATTACGAGCAACACAATTGTTTTAAAGAATAATTAGCAATTTGTACCATTTTCATAGATTACATCGATGATATTAAACTTATTAAACGCCACATCTCTTAGTACAAATATTGAATTTAATATCTGAAAAATATATCCTCGGGCGTTTATTGAATTTTTTTAGCACACTATTCGCAGTATTTTCTTAATTTTTTTTTTCGGTAAATAAATTTAAAATCATAACCTGCGGCAAAAACGTTTTTTTTTTTTAATTGAATAATTCAATTATTATTTGGAATTAATGAAGTGTTGGTCCATTAATAACTCTTGACTTCAGTGACGAGCAACTTGGAACAAACTAAATATATTGTCTATTAATTCGGTTTGATTATTATCAATTGTTTTGTTGTGTCAAGATTTCAATTGAGGAATAGTTGCGAATCCAAAGTGCGAACAGCTGTTTCTTAACCCGAGAAGGTGAGTTTTATTTTCTTAAAAGTTTAAAAAAACGAGAAACTAAGGAAAATGTAGTTTATAAAATTAAGGGAAAAGCACAGGGTTTAGAATAAATCCTAGTAGATGTTATAAATAAACACTTAGATTTAAATCAGTTTTAATATAGATAAATTATTATTTTTAATGAACCACAGTGTATATTGTTGTAGTTTTGGATTATGCGTGGAAAATAATTTATATTTTCCTGACGTGGTAGACGGTGTATTAAGAATAAAATTTTTTACATACTGTCCCTTCATGTCTTTCTCTATAATATTTTTTTATAATCTTCTTTTGTATTTTATACGTATATTTCTATTTCTTCTTTCGTTTTAGTTCTTGTTTCTTCACCTACGAGTTACCTTAAAAATTGCGTTTCGCCGATAAAAAGTTAAAAACTGGAAAAATTTCAAATTTAAAAAATCATTTTTATTTGATAAGTTACCTTTTAAAGTAAAGTAGATGAACATTTTTTCCTTTTCCTAATTTGCTGATATTTTCGGAGTCAACGAATAATACGAGCTAATTAGAACTGTTAAAAACTGCTAAAAACTGAAAAAGCTACTAAAACTGATAAAAACTGTGCTAAAAATTGCTAGAATCTGTTAAAAATTACAAGAATTGTTAGAAACTATGCTAAAAATAGCTAAAAACTGCTCAAAACTAATAAAAACTGTGTTAAAAATTGCTAGACACTGCTAAAAACTACTAGAAATTGTTAAGAACTGCCAATAACTGCTAAAAACTACTAAAACTGCTTAAAAATAGATAAAACCTTCTTAAACAATTCTAAAAGCTGCTTTTTATACTGTAATAAGATTGAAAAAAAAAATAATTCGGAAAAAATTTTTAACAATCACAAAAAATTCAGTTTCAGTTTCGTGTTTTACTAAAATATTTTAGAAAAAAAAACATTTTTTGATTAGTAGAAAATTTGAATAAAGGAGCCTTCGGATCAAAAATTAATTTTTTTGTTATTACATTTAAAGAGTTATTAAAAAAATAAGTAAGTTCTCAATTTATATTGCGATTTTACCTGCAATGATTCGTTTATTCTGTCAATTTAGAAAATATAACTAAGCCAAGCTTTTTTGAAAAATTTTGTAATTTTATATTTTTAAAAAAGTAGACCTTACCCTCCCTCTCCGTCTAAAAATATTACTATAAAACTCTGGTGAGCGTTTTTTAATCGCCTTGTGTATATTGCACCACTGAAACTATTTTCTACTGCATGGACACAAAAAAAAATTTTCAAAAATTAAGTTAAATTGTAGATATTGTGCATGCGCGTATGATAATAGTTCCCTTAATTTCAAGGACTTTTATGGTTTTAATGAGTAAAATTTATGACCAACCCAATTAAAAAAAATAACAAAAAGTGGCATTAGTGCAGTACCTGACGACAACAATAATAAGTAAGTTTATCTATAAAACATTTTAATTGAACCAAAAAAAAAATAAGCCAAAAATAATTTTTTTCGAAAAAAGTATAAAACAAAATAACTTTTTTCAGTCGATCTGTAAACAAAAAAAACAATTATTAATATCATTACAATTAAACAGTAAAATTTAAAAAATTATTTCCAGTAATTTAATTTTCTTGATCGTCTGTTTCTTTAACGAACGATTCTTACAATACCCAGTATAATAACCTATTTTTTATAGTATTCATTTTTTTCATAAATCAAATTTGTTTTTTATCAATTTTTCACAAGATTTTAAAATCAAACATTTTGATTGGAAAACCTTGTATAATTTTTATATAGAGTGATCATACAAATCGGGAATTTATATAAAAATTCGAGTTCTATTAGAGTTACTTTATAAAATATATATCCTTTATAAAACTATGATTAAAGCGTTTGTAAAATTTATACTTACAACCTGTATAATTCTATTTTTTGTCCTAATTACTATATATGAGCTATTATTATTATTATTATTATTATTATTAGTATTTACAAATAACCGTTAAAATCGAGTTTGTAAATAAATAGAAACTTTTCTTTTCATCAAGGTGACAACAAAAGGTACGGCTTAAGAATGCGAACAAATATTTCAATTTCATGAAACACAATTATTAGTTACAATTAAAAACTCAAGTCATGCACAAATTTTTTTCATAAACATAAAATTGATAAAAAAATTAAAAACAAAACAAATCATGCAAAATTTTTATGTTTAGTAAACTTAAAAGTGAAAAATTTAAAAGTAAAAGTCCTTTTAAAATAAATTATTTTCAAATCAAGCATAATTTTTTCTCAAATATAAAGTTGATATTTAAGAATGAACCTCTCATTCAAATTATATTATCATAAATCATGTATAATTTTTTTATAGTTAAAAAAATTAAAAATTAAACTATTATAAAAATATTTTGTCATAAATCATGCACATTTTTTTCAAAAAACATACATTTCTTCCATACATTTTTTTAAAAACATAAAATTGATTCAAGTTAAAAGAAATAAAAATAAAACTCCCATAAAAAATTAAATTTTTTATTCACTTACACCTAATCTAGTACAAAAAATTGCAGCAAATCAAATCACATTCAACTAATTTTTAACTATTACCACCCTTTAGAAACATAACTCTTCGCCAACCCTAAACCAATCCCATGACCTCCCAAACCTCCCAAAGCAATCCCATGACCTCCTAAATTCCCAGAGCTAATCCCTATCGATTCAAAACCACCATGTCCAATTCCCAATCCAGTTGAGATAGGAATCCCAACCGGATGTGGCACCGATACTGGCACTGGATGCGGTATTGGCACCGCCACCGGTCGCGGTACTTCTACCGGTACCGCTTTGGTGATGGTAACCGGATACGGTTGTGGTACCGGCACTGGTACCGGACGGGGAACATCAATGGGGTACGGTACTGGATGAGGTATCGATACTGGGCGATCTATTGGTACCGGGTAAGGTTGCGGTACTGGTATCGGTATCCCTCGGTTGATAGTGGAAACTGAATGAGTGTGGGTATGGGTGCCTCCAAGTCCTAAGCCCAGGCCTGCTCCGGTTAAGCCGAGAGTACTGCCGTAACCTGGAAAATTTTCAATTTAAGCACACAGGTTTAGTAAAGAAATGGATAAAAATTGTTGGTTAAACGATTAGTACAAAATCGAGGATGGTATTTGATATTTTTAGTAAATTCTAGAAGACGCCAGGTAGTTATAGGATCAGCTTAAGGTATTTTTCTAACAGAAACTGACTCTTTGGAAAATGTTTAAGAGCAGTATTAAAAGTTCTGCTTGACTAAACATTTTTATGCCGTTTAGAGAGTTGAATTAATATTGTGTAAGTAGACGCCAAAGTTTTACTAACTAGATCAAATGTAGAAACGGAAGAATAATTTAAGAAGTTAGAAGAAGCTACGAAGAGATATTGACCAAAACCAAACAAGAATAGAACTAAATATATGAAATAACAAGAGAGCAAAGTAGGAATCAAGAGTATTTAGAACTTAAGGTAGAAGAAGATGAAAAATACAAAATTGAAGAAGATAATGTATTCCGATATTTAGGAGCATTAACAACCAATAAAAATGAGGAAGCCGTAATACATAGAAGGGTAATGGAAGAAAGTAACAACTTAAAGTAAGGCACTAAAGTAAAAAGTAAGCGAGAAAACAAGGGTAAAGAAGGACAAGCCAAGAAGTAAAGAACATGGGTAAAGACCCAATTATAACACGATTTGTATGACCACAATGGGAGTAGGCAAAAGAGCAAATCTCTGAAAATCATGCAAGAAGAACATTTTTGGAAGAAATGGGAGGAAAATAAAAATAGAACGTCCTAAAAATATGCCTGAAGACAGTGTTAAAGCAGTTCGAAGAATTTTTTTAGAGAATAGCACACAAATGTTATAGATGGAAAGGCGTAGTTGAACTAATAAAAAACAATAACAATGCTTTTGGTAAATGGGAAGAAATTGAATAAGAGAACTGCTTAAAACAATTTTAAAGAGAGTTCTGGAAGTTGTTAGAGTTTAAATAGAACGCGGAACAAAATTATTATAGATAGAGAGGAATAGTCGAAATGATAGGAAAACAATAAGCAAACGACAGAAGAAAAACATGTAAAAGGAGCACTTTTGGAAGATATGGAAAGACAGGGAAAAAGAGAATGTCCTAAAAAACTTGAAGAGAGATCCGAAGGATGTTAGGGTAGTTAAAAGGGAACTTTTAATAGGAGACAGCACGCAAATATTAGAGATGAAGAGGAATAGTTGAACTAGTAGAAAATAATAAGTAAATGTCAAAAGAAAATAATACAAAAAGAGCACTATCGGAAAAAATGGGAATAAAGGAAAAAATAGAATGTCCTAAAAAACTAAAGAGACATCTGAAAGATGTTAGAGCTGTTAGTGGAAATTTTTAATAGAGAACAGATACGAATAACCCCTAAACCATAATTTCCTTTGGCTAGTATCACTTTACTTGATCCCTGGTACCACTAATAAATTAAAAAATTGGTTGAAGACCATTGATCGGAAATAAAAACAATTTCAAATTAAGTAGCCTCGAAGATTATTTTAATAACTCTATGAAAATTGAATTAAAAAATAAAATACCTAAACTTGCACTTCCTAAACCATGTCCAGATGAAAGAGCTAGAGTC